>JAPTMU010000441.1:91226-122953 GCA_028583405.1 Pogonophryne albipinna
TAGTGTCTCTACTTTAAAGAGTCCTGTCCTGCTGATCGTTCAGGTGTATATCAGTATGTAGTGTCTCTACTTTAAAGAGTCCTCTCCTGCTGATGTTCAGGTGTATATCAGTATGTAGTGTCTCCTACTTTAAAGAGTCCTCTCCTGCTGATGTTCAGGTGTATATCAGTATGGTAGTGTCTCTACTTTAAAGAGGTCCTGTCCTGCTGATGTTCAGGTGTATATCAGTATGTAGTGCCCTCTACTTTAAAGAGTCCTCTCCTGCTGATGTTCAGGTGTATAATCAGTATGTAGTGTCTCTACTTTAAAGAGTCCTGTCCTGCTGATGTTCAGGTGTATATCAGTATGTAGTGTCTCTACTTTAAAGAGTCCTCTCCTGCTGATGTTCAGGTGTATATCAGTATGTAGTGTCTCTACTTTAAAGAGTCCTCTCCTGCTGATGTTCAGGTGTATATCAGTATGTAGTGTCTCTACTTTAAAGAGTCCTGTCCTGCTGATGTTCAGGTGTATATCAGTATGTAGTGCCTCTACTTTAAAGAGTCCTCTCCTGCTGATGTTCAGGTGTATATCAGTATGTAGTGTCTCTACTTTAAAGAGTCCTGTCCTGCTGATGTTCAGGTGTATATCAGTATGTAGTGTCTCTACTTTAAAGAGTCCTCTCCTGCTGATGTTCAGGTGTATATCAGTATGTAGTGCCTCTACTTTAAAGAGTCCTCTCCTGCTGATGTTCAGGTGTATATCAGTATGTAGTGCCTCTACTTTAAAGAGTCCTCTCCTGCTGATGTTCAGGTGTATATCAGTATGTAGTGCCTCTACTTTAAAGAGTCCTCTCCTGCTGATGTTCAGGTGTATATCAGTATGTAGTGCCTCTACTTTAAAGAGTCCTCTCCTGCTGATGTTCAGGTGTATATCAGTATGTAGTGTCTCTACTTTAAAGAGTCCTGTCCTGCTGATGTTCAGGTGTATATCAGTATGTAGTGTCTCTACTTTAAAGAGTCCTCTCCTGCTGATGTTCAGGTGTATATCAGTATGTAGTGCCTCTACTTTAAAGAGTCCTCTCCTGCTGATGTTCAGGTGTATATCAGTATGTAGTGTCTCTACTTTAAAGAGTCCTCTCCTGCTGATGTTCAGGTGTATATCAGTATGTAAATGTGGGATGTTATCCTTTGCAGATCATTTACATGCACAAAGCCTATATTAAAAAACACACTACAGGAAAGGGAAAACCCCAATTTCATAATAGGGCCTCTTTAAATTAAAGTAGGGCGGCACGAATCATTGGGCCACACATCGGTATCTTTTGGTTTTCTTATTCGACTTGTGGCTTTCTCAGAGGTTGTTCCTCCTGTGAAAATAAAGTGAGGTTTCTTAACAGCAGTTTGCAATGCATGTGTGATACCGAGTTATTTATAACCTCCCGTCAGCTTGCAGACCTTATGCAAAGCTTTCCTGAGTGTGGTTGCATCCACAGATCATTTGTAGTCTGCCAGCATGAGCCTTCTTTCAAGTCTGGCTTTTAAAAAGACTATTCAAACTTGTTATAAATAGACGAGGCCAAACAGCCGTCTAAATCTATCCACAGTGAGCCGACAGGAGGCCAATATAAGAGAAGCCCTGTGGATCGTTTATAGAGTATCAAAAGGATGCATGAACAGACTTAAGATCCCAAAATAAAAACAGATTAGTGTCTGCCATCTCTGAACAGCGCAAAATCATTTCATGCTCATCACATTCTCAGTTAAAGTAGCAGCCAGTATGCTTCTTCTTGAACAACTTGTACAGACCATCATTTAAACTATTACATATGTACTAGGGATGGGAACGATTAATCGAATCTATTCAGGTATTCGAAAATGAGAAATTAATATATTTTTTTTTTGGGAGGGGTGCCCAAGTTGATTACATATGATCCAATGCATACGACAGTGCCATAGCTAAGTGTGTCCCCGGTCCCTCACAGCGGGCAGAGCTGCAGGTTAGGGCTGCTCAATTAATCGTATTTTAATCGCGATTATGGCTTGCAACGATTACGAAAACAACGTAATCTAAATAAAACGATAATTTTTTTAATAATAATTTTTTTTTGTTGGGGGTTTTCAGTTGAATTATTCTTAAAGTTCAGGGTAATCAACTGTTAAAAACATACCGTTCAACATTTTTTTCTCCAATAAATGGATGTTTTCAAAGTCAATGAATAATCTCATTTACCCAAATAATCGAGATTATGATTTTTGCCATAATCGAGCAGCCCTACTGCAGGTGCTGATCTCTCTCTCACGTCCGGTTATACTTCACTCGCGTTTATGTCCAAATCCATCAGATCTAGCTAATGATATGCTGCTGCCCCTCCCTACACGCAGATCACACAGACTCAAACCTCATCTTAGGCCCAAATGTGGAGCAAATGCACTCCGCAGTTACCCCATTGCAAGTTTGTGAGTTGACGAGTGTGCTCCCCCCCCCTCCGTCACACGAGTGGGCAGCCTAAACAGCACTGCTTGGCAACCATGTGTGACGGCAAAGTACAAAGACATTTTGACAGGAGAGATTTAGTTTTGAGGGTATTCAGCATATTTTATCGGTCATAGTCCAGTAATTATTTACACTTTAACGGAGAGTCCTACACAACAGACATGGCGTCAAAACCAAGTTATGTTTTAAGCATGAAAGCTGTAGGCCTATAGCTGTCAACTGTTCAAACTGTGATCACCAGTTCAATACATTTGACAAATTCAACTTGGTTTCTTTACTTATTTGAACATGTATTTATTAAAAAAAAAAAAAGATTTGTTTATAGGATATGTACATTTTGGTTAACTGTTTTTTTTGGGGGTCGAATATACATTTGCTTTCAAATTCCCATCCCTAATCTGTACCGTTGCGTTTTTTGCAGTACGACTTACCTTTGCTGTTCTCATCTTCTCCCGTCTCCTCCTCTTCCACATCTTCAACATCCTCCATATCTGCCGGGTCCATCTCAGGCTGGTCTTTGCTGCAGGGAGACAGAGGTCATTGTTACACAGGTGGCATGTTTAGGGTTCATCTTTCAGTGGATTTGGCCACCTTGCATGCTGTTTTGACGCGTGACCAAGCAATGAACTCTTTATTTATGCTTGGTTGGCTTCAATTATCCCAAAAAAATGTACAACTGAAGCTTCAAAGAATGGTCATCAAACGTGAACGAATGCAACAGCTGCAGCATGTCTTCCTCAAGGTCACTTTAGTCTGTAATCGAGGGGAAGTTGTCATGTCTTTAAGAGGCCGTGCAGGAGAGATCATTAATGTATACGCCAGCTGACACAGCAGATACTCACCCTCCTGACAATCTGCACAACAATATTCAAATCAATGGCCAACTGTGAGAGACTGCGTCCTTTTCTTGATGCAGTGATGTTACGATCTGCTACTCAAATGTTAGGCTCTGAGTTTTGGCATGGCAACCGAAACAGCCCTCACCTTGATCAAGTGGTGCAGTGATGACATTTTTGTAGGCTACCAACAATTGGAATTGCAAGAGAGCCCCAGCGTCAAAAAGCACATGTGATATTTTCCATGAGATATCGGAAAATTAGATATGTTGAAATCGCACATTAATGATACTTAAAACGTTTAGTTCCGCATTATAATCTCCACATATTTACCCCATTTTGTGATTTTGGAAGCGTAAATACAATCGCTAAAAGCAAACGTTATGCTAAGCTAAAGGCGGCTAATGTTGTGTATGATGATGTTAAGTCTAGACACTAAATTCACCGTATTTCAGTCCTCAAATAGAACACGCATTTAAAAAAGTGTTGACTTTGAGACGAGGGAACCATAAGTGGTAAGTTAAAGGTCCTTTCAGTAAGAAAAGTGGATATTGGGCAAAGGTCAATTATAACATTACCACGATGTGACACTGATAATTGCTCAAATAATTGAAGTAAAATATGACTTCAGGCAAGTTGAATATGGAAAAGATACGATAATATTAAACCCTATTTCATCGTGTTGACCTGGCCCAGTTCAGTGATACCACAGCAGGTGATTTCCTCTCATCTGTCAGAGACGCCACAAGCATTCGGCTGAAAGAGGAGACCGGTGGCGTTGATGTCAACTGTTTGACACATCGCTGGAGGAAGATGTACTTACTTGTCGATGTCTGCCATTTCAGCTGAGTCTCGAGTGATGCTAAGGAGAGAAGTAATATGTTTAGAAACACTGGATAACATTCATATCCATGTGATTTTTAAATTACATTTCAGGGTCACTGTCATAGCACTAGCAAATAAATCCTGATGCTAATTATAGGATGCTTAAATTATAACGGAGGTGATGTTTAACTTATCATATCGAGTCCACAGAAGGTTTTTTTGTGTAGGTTAGTGCAAAAACACTTGCATATTACACAGCTAGTGAGTTAGCATCCTAATAGACTTCTTTAAAATAAGGTCCGATCTGTTTAATACACATTTTGTTGGTTCACCTTCAATCTTACATCTCCTGGTAATCATTAGAAACAGGTCATTAATGGGTCTATTTATAGATTGTTCAGCTCTGTTGCCCAGTCATGATCCTGTACCCGCAAACATATTGCTGTATGTGCAAACCCACCAGGAGGAAATGCATAAAACATGGATACCTATGCAGCAGATGAGCTGAACTCAAACCTAGCCAACAGCTGAAGATGATAATTATTGACATTGTTTTAATAAACGGCAGCTTTGACATTGATATCAGCGATACAGAAACATTACAAATGCAAGCTGAACCAAAATAAAAAGTCTTCCTGGTGCTAAGAGTTTAAAAGTTTCTCCAGGAATTTTCCACTAAAGCATCAATAAATATTTCAGTTCAAACCCTTTTCTAGTCATGCATTAAACGCAGATAATATTATATTAGTAGCGCCTCTTAATCCCCATATTGTGCCATCTTTTGCGTCTCTTGTTGAATGACTGACAGCTGTACATGTTGAAGTGGATTTAAGTTGCATCTAGGTGAGGGTTAGGCCATCACTTCTTCCTAAGGAATCCCAATGTATATATAGTATATTATGTTGTCATTGCATTACAAAATAACTCAAGGCAAGCTGCACTTAAAGTCAAATAATAAAGACTCACTGTTAAACGCCATACATAACTATAGAAAAACAGGTCTTTTGAATGTTGATAAATGGAAGTTGACAAACAATTATTATACAAAACGCCCCGTTTCTGCCGCTACTTGGACTATTCCACATCGCCTTCTAACAGAAACATTAATCAAACTGTTGATCTAATTTAAGAATATTTAATAAGTGTCAATTCATGATTTATAGTATTAAATAATTGTGATTTCATGAGAGAACTGCCAATTATGAAACTTTTTCTGCTGTGGTGCTTTTATCTCATCATTTGCCTATCAATTTGTTTCTAAAAAAACGTTAGTTTCCCTTTTTTGTTTTGATAGTAAGTGTAAATACTTATGTATAGGGGTCGTGGGGGAAGCCATGCATATATGTCCTCAGTCTATAATAATATGCAAATGTCCTGTAACTTCCTTAAAAGATTATATGCATGTCTTTAGATGACATTACATAACTAATCTTCTGTATTATGTGGCCTACATTCAGCGACGATGCTGAACAACAGAGCTGATGTGACAGCTGACGTTATTCTCCTTCGTGACAAATTATTGATGTAGAAAGCTTTTGGCTGCAGCACACTTACAGAAATGTCATGTATCTCTGTTTCAAGGTGGGTTATATTATTGCTTTTTAATTAAGGACAAGCATGATTGCAGTTTAACAATGTATGAACTGCGAGACCAGGCTCCAGCATTTCAATCAATGTACATGTCGTAAGTTGTCATAATCATCTAAAAAGCTAAGAGGATTACATTCAAGAGACATTTTTAATAGACAAGGATTGAGCTTAAAACATGTCATGTTCAGTTTGCAATGTTACTGCAATAGAAAAGAGTATTTTAATTATCTCACACGTGTCACAAAAGCCAATAATTGCCAACTAGCTACTGGACAATTAATTAAATTGCGATACCTCACTATATTTCAGACAGTACATGTATTTAATACCTTAAGTTCAACCTGGAGTACATTCACAAGCTACCCTGCAGCATACAAAGTCATTCAAACTAGCTTTTACTTGTAACAGAGTATTCCTGCACTCAATTGTCAATGTAACTTACAAAAGGATGTTTAAATCCTCTCACACCTGTCACAAAAAGCCAACAATTACCAACTAGCCTCTGGGCAATTCTTGTTTTCCTAGAACTGAAACGCATGCGTTACAGACTTTCTTTTTTTTACTTTCTGGCACATGCCTTTCTCTCCTGATCCTGACCAGCGACCACGTGTTGCATACTCAGGTCTAGCAAACCCATCAATGACTACCAAACCTCCCCTTGTGGATGCCTGTCTGTCTGCACAATGGAGCCACATGTGTAAACTTCATTTGGATCAAACCTGTCACGTTTACTGTCCCACGTCAAACAATGAAAGTAGCATTTGGTTCCCACAAAAAACAAGCCGAAACAGGCTAGTAACAAGCTAGTAAACAGGCTAACTTTAGCCGGCCTACCCGGTATTGTCAATGCCTCAATGGGCTACTTAAGCTAGCTTATGTGCTGCTAGCTTTATACGCACTATTTGGGCTGTTTAAGTGGAAAGAACAGCATCGAAAAACAATGGAACATGGATATAATGTAATATCATCCAGTAAGTACTTCGGTTATAAGCATGAAAAACAGTGCGAATAATGTGTTTAGCTCCCTTAAGACTAGTCTCCATCCCCACCCTGTTATCATCCTGCAAAAAAAAAATTAAGGTCAAGTCCTAAAAGACACAAAACACGTGTCAACAAATATCGACATTAACGGCCATTAACTGACGTTCTGTCGACTGTTTGAAAGCACTGATTGTCATAGCAACCCAACGGTAACGGTTATGAATTATGGCCGTTTTTTTTTTTGTAATCGCATAATGGTGGAGCCTCAATGGCTGCTGTCTGACTTCACTAGAGGAGGGGGGGGAAAGCGGCCTTTCTCTTCCGACGTTCCGTTAAAGGCAGTAAATGTACCGTGTGAAACCCCGCACACGGTTCGGGGTGTTGTCCCCGGAGCTCGTTACCGGGTAGCGAGTCTCTTACCTTCGCTGTGTGACCGGAGGTGGTGAAGCGGGGCTGCGCAGTGATGAGGTCCCGGTGGAAGAAAGACACTCCGCTCCGATGGCGGTAAAAGGGAGAGAGATCCCGCCGCTTGCGCTCATATATATCCGACGTCATCACGTAAACCGGCAGTCACCGTGGCAACACTGCAAAAGGGGAGGGGCAGAGATGAGGTGCCCCAAAAAGGGGAAAGTAAGGGATGAGGGACCACCAAATTTGTACGTTTAAATTTTATTTTTTAATGTTAAACCGTTGTTTTTTTACATTTTCTTTTTATTATCGTTATATTTCTGACATTCTCCTTCAACTTATTTACTTATATTGCTAATGTTTGCACCAACATACACCAAATCTAATCCCTTATATGTGTAAACGTACCTGGCAATAAACGTAATTCTGATTCTGGTGTTTCCTTGTTTAGCTGATGCTCAAAAAACTCTTAATAAAAGTTATTATTATTTATTTTTATTGTTGCTGTTGAATTACTTACCGCTTGAAACAAACAAGCCCGTTTCCCCGCGGTCAAACTTCTTAAAACGTGTTAATACTGTATGTTTTAGCGGAGTAGCCTATTTAATCTGTTTTTATTGGTTTATGTATAACCTGTGAACAAGTTGACACTGTTTGAAATATTTGATGGCTTGTGACTTTTTAGTACAACTATTTATATCACATAATTTGTCAACCATCTTTCTTTTCCCCCCGCTTCCACATCTTCAATGTCCGAGTCATTTTTAGTATTTAACTAGTTCAAACCTCATGTGCATGTCAATTCAAATCAGTTTCTTTGTTTAGCCCAATATCACAAATCAGACAATTTCCTAATGAGGCTTTACAATAATTACAATATACAACACTGGACTACTTTTATTAGTGATTTCCATTCATTATAACTAAAACACTTGATCAATTTCTGTCATTAATGAATCCCAGACAGTGCCATGTTTTATCAATTGTATAAATAACCAAATAAAAAGCAGTACATAAAGTGAAGATAATTCTATTTTGTGAAAGTGATGGTATGCATGTGTATTTTATTGCATACTCATATTGTGAAAGTACATCTTTCAAAAAGTGTCAAATTTTTTGACAACGTTTTAAATAACAAGTAAGCACCTTCTCTGAACAGAATCCTCTCCTCTGAGTGTGCAGTTATGGCGGCAGATCGCTGTCAGCAGGATATCTGATGAGCTTCAAACTGAACATGGATCCTGAGAGCGACAGTATTTCAATTTCACTGAAGTGCATCAAGCAGAAGTCAGAAAACAGACACTGATCTGAGACCTGCTGCAGGGATAAGAACCAGGTTCCTATTAACAATGCAGCAAATTCTAGGCTCAAAATGTCATAGTGGGGTTTGTGTCTGGACCCTTAGCACTGCCACCACCTTCTCCACTGCTTATGAGAACTATTCATCATTTTGAGCAGGGTAAAAGTGAATGAGAAACCTTCAAAACTCATTAAGTCAGTGGGTAACCGAGAATTAGAAAACTGTAAACGATCTTCATTAGAAAACTGTACTAAAATTGGTTGGCAGGTAGTGATTATCACTTAATTTCTAAATGTATTTAAGGAGAATTACTCTGAAATGCAAACTTTATTTACATTTTTAATTACAGAGTTTTTATTTTAGTAGCAACAGGGTTAACAGGCCAAGTATAGCATTACATGAAATGAAAAGATAAGAAGAGTGGATACCACATTTTTAAGTTTAGAAATCAGCTGAAATGTAGAGAACTTTAATACCAGTGCAGGAACAATGATGGTCCAAATAAATGTTGGATCCAAGTTTATAGCTACCAAATTGTTTTCCTTTCCTAAAAGCAATTTGTACATAAGAAAATAAATAATGTCATGAATTTATCAGTTTGAATAGAAGAAATTAGCTTTGCACTCCCCTAGTCACTTCTAGTAAGTAAGCTAACATTTTAGAGCTACAGCAAACAGTAGGTAAAAAGCTGTTTCTATAGTAGACGTAACATGTGTTGCTAGTCAAGAGCTACACAACATGTCTTGCACTTGCAAAAGTAATAAAAGGAAGCTAATACAACTTGAAATGTTCAGTCTCTACTAGTTAGTAAGATAACAGCTAATCATGTGTTGCTAGCTAAGATAGGGTGACCAGACGTCCCCGTTTGTATTGGCCTATCTCCGGTTGAAACTGCCCCGGAAATGTCCCCGTTTTTTAATATACGTTAAAAACACATAGCAAGGTGAAATAAAACGTTTCATGTGAGGAAACACTTGGTAAACAGACTGCGGTCAAGCCAGCCCCTACTTCGGAAAACACACTCAAGCCAGCCCGCACGTTGTATTGCGGTGCGCGAATATGCATTAAGTAGAGGCCTGTAAAAATTGCCTTCAAAATAAAAGCGTTTACTCGGTCAATAACAAATATACCTAAAAAACACACCAAACATATTCATATATACTGGAGCTTAAATTAAGAAATATGTACTATATAATGTGATCAATAATAATTTAAAACAAACTATGTATAACTACCACATTATAACTGAGTGAATGTAAAATGTAAGTTTGAAGACATCTGACATTTCCACTGGGTGACTAATTTCAATTGATGTTGACACCATCTCACAACACTCCTAAAATAACATTACTTTTTGAAGCACAATTTAAAATGTATGCTGTTTAAAATCTCAAATTAGATCTATTGTCCATCTATATTTTGATTATTATTTAATGGAAACCGTCCATAATCAAAGGGTCATTCGAATTCAATAAAATACTTATTTCACTTCAATAAAATACTTATTTCACTTCCTTCTGTTTTTGTACAAGAATAAATAAAAAACTGTCAAATTTTCAAAGACTTATTTCACTCCAGGGTGATAGCAGGACACCCCATCTAGTCACTCAGAGAGAATCAGGAACATCTGATGTAGAGTTTCAAAATAAAAGACCTTTGAAGTCTCATATATGAGCTATCGTCCTTCTGTTTGTATCCAACAGTTCAAATGTTCGAATTACATTGAACCAGAATTGTCCCCCTTTTTTCTTTAACAGTGAAGAAAATTGGATATGTTAATGATATATTGACAGCAAAACTCAAAATGTCCCCGGTTTTAATTTTGAAAATCTGGTCACCTTAAGCTAAGAGCTACACGACAGGCCTTTTCATTTTTGCAAACCCAAACTCTAGAAAATATCCTCTACTTCTAGTTAAAAAAAGCTGACATTTTACACCTAAAGCAACTATAGGTTACAGTTTCCAAAGACTGACACAGCATCATGTGTTGCTAAGAGCTACACGAGAGGCCTTTTACTTTTGCTAACCCGAACTTCAGATTCAAACTATTCAATATTCATTTTATTTGCAGACAGATCTGTAAGGACTGCAGATGGAAATGAGCTATTAGCTTAAATCTGGCATAAATCCTATCTTCTCTTTTCTGAGATTACAATCCAGTCTCACGGCAGTTGTATGCATGGTCCTTGTTTAAATAAATACATAAATTGTAATTGTAAACCCATACAGCTACAAAGCTAGCATATCTAACCAAACAAAATGTTGAGCATCATCAATGCAATACACATCCTGAGAAAACAGCTGACAACATAGCACAGAGAGCCTTTGTCCTTGGGGAATCAATCTAAATGTGCAGTGTGGACCGTGTTTGGAAACACACCCTTGCTCATATTAATTAGCCCGGCTTCTAAATGTCATCTGAAATGTCACTGCCCTCCTGGAGCAGATCTGTGTTCGTCAGGGCGTCTCAGTCTCACATTGTTCACCGGGAGATTCACAAGAGATATCAAGTTTTAAGTGCATTCATAGTTTTGCTTTGTTTGAGGGGAAATGCACACCGGTTAGTTACTGCCAATGCTTTCAAGTTGACCCCTCTGAATTATTAAAAGACTACGGGGGAGACACACCTTCAAGGAGCCAATTAAGCAACAAATAAATAATAACATGTTGACAGCGTGCACAAATTGTGACACGCCAGTCAGTGGCGGATTTAGGATTGTAGGAGATCCGGGGTTTAGCCCAGGAGCTGTTGGGGGGGGGGGTGCAGGGGTACAGTGCTATTTTGTATAAGTGGGGGGTGGACCGAACATCCTTTAGGGGGGTCGTCGCCTCCTCTCGGGGGGTCCGGGGGCATGCTCCGCCGGGAAGATTTTTTTTTTAAATATTGAAGTTGAAAGCATCAATCTGGTGCACTTTGAGAGCAACATTAACCCTACCTTAATAATACCTTAAAGCGGACAAAAGGCATTGGAGAACACTCATTAACACCCTTTAATGAAGCAAACTAATGCCATAACTCACTCAAACAGTCGTTTACTTATTAAGGTGAAACGAATGTGCGTAGAGTTTTAAAGGATGCGGATAGTCTCATCTTGATTCTGGCGCATTGCTTATCGTTTTATAGATCTATTCTCATCCACCATCTTTGTTTGTGACGTAAAAAATGTGTAAGAGTCACGTTTCTGAATCGGACACTCTGAGTGGATGCAGTCACAGCCAATCGGAGTCTGATTCAGAGGGTTGCCTGTCTCAAGGTGCTTCACAATGCTATAATAATAAAACAAATAAAATACAAAGTTATCTAAGGAGCATATTGAATAAAATATGGCAATATACATGTTCCTACTCCTCCTTTAGTGTGCGCAGAACTTGCATTCAATTCATTAATTTCACAACAACATCTAATGTAGCTCCATACTGCGTCTGCACACGTCACGCACAAAGTTGTTTTACATGCACTACGACACATTGTTGTTCACACGTACTGAATGTCAGACTCAGCGCAAACATAAAATATTTATAGACTGAATTCCTTGTGTTACAGAAAACACTTTTGCAGACTTATATGAATATTCTGGTCTATGTGGCTTTAACACTGCACTTATGATCATGTACATTTAAACTATTACTTATTTATACTCATGCATGTAACACACTTTATCATAGATCCCATATGTTATGTATATTTTACACATTACATTGTTATATGTTGTAGTATAATGTACATTGCTTTTTATATTTTTTACTGTACATTTGTATTTCAATATATGTATATTTTCTACTTTTTGAATTTATTTCTATTGGAGATGTTTACATTTTGAATTGTTTATTTCTAGTCTTTTAATTTCTCCAATGCCTTGCCTTTTTCAGAACCAGATTTACCTCAAGAGTTAAGTGACATATTTCTGGTCAACACATGCAGACATTGGACATTTTGACATTGAAATGCACAAACCTTTAGTGAATCAGCCTCTTCACAAACAGTAGACACTCCAGGTTTGTCTGTCCTCACAACACTGACCAACAGCAGCAGTGTCATTTAGACATTCAAGTGAGTTTAAAGTAGCCTGGTTAGACATGTCACGTAACTAAAGTGAGTGGAAATGCAGTTATTTCTTTCTTTTTGGTGTCTATATACGCCGGGATCCGGAGTCATGGATGATCCTGTGTCCTGCATTGCGAGCCCTGGATCTTGAGTCGTGGCTGTGGTCCTGGATCATAAGTCCTGGATGGATATCCTCGTGGATTCATCTTCCTATTATACACACATGCATTTCCAAACATTTGGACTACCTATGTTGCAAATGTATTATCTTTTCAATTTACACACGGCATCTATTGCACGTCTGTCCGTCCTGGGAGAGGGATCCCTCCTCTGTTGCTCTCCCTGAGGTTTCTCCCATTTTTCCCTTTAAACTGTGAGTTTTCTCCGGAAGTTTTTCCTTGTACGATGTGAGGGTCTAAGGACAGAGGGTCTAAGGACAGAGGGTCTAAGGACAGAGGGTCTGAGGACAGAGGGTCTGAGGACAGAGGGTCTAAGGACAGAGGGTCTAAGGACAGAGGGTGTCGTATTGTCATACTGATATTCTGTACACACTGTGAAGTCCACTGAGACAAATGTAACATTTGTGATATTGGGCTATATAAATAAACATTGACTGATTGATTGATTTCATCTATGGTGACGTTAGATACACATTTGAGTTCCTGCACACCCACACAGGTGTTTTCTATTGTGGCGTATTTGACCTCTCCTCAGGTGGAAGTCGCAAATAAGTCCTAAGAAGAGACCTGATCATGTAAAGGAAGTTAAAATACCTGTTAAAAAATAAGCTTTAAAGATTATCTCTGCTTTATGTAGGACTAAACCCATCGACACACCTTCTTTACTTTGGTCAGAGTTCAATCTGATTGGAGTTTGACACGTGTTTGGCTCTCCATCGTCCACTTTTTCTAAATGTATAACTAAGAGAAGTAACACTGTGAAAAGTGCTGTACCTGTATGTTTCTTGTTTGTTTCTTTGCCATGTGATATGTGATCTCTGTTCTGTATCTATGACTGATTGACCTGAATGTTTTATGTGTATTATCTCGATGCCCAAGACAAATTTCTCCTAAGGGAGACAATAAAGCTTTATCTTATCTTAATATTGGATGCTGTTTGTTAGCATGCTAGCTCCCCTGCTTTTGGCAGAACATTTTATTAGCATTTGTCCTATTGCATTTAACCTGGTCTCCAACAACAACAAGCCGAAAAGCCCAGAGGATGAGATTTATTTTTACACTTCTGCCCCGTTTCTAATGGAGACAAGGCTGTGACGGGTGACAGACTGGACTCTGTGTGTGTGTGTGTGTGTGTGTGTGTGTGTGTGTGTGTGTGTGTGTGTGTGTGGCTTGGCACCAGGGGTTTAAGTTATCCCCAAATGTCACGTCTCACGTCACACACACACACACACACACACACACACACACCCGGAGGCTGAAGCACCGGTCGTGACGTCTGGGTTTTTCTGTGAGCACAGACACTCTTAATGTGAGGAAAAATAGATCAAGCATGGCCGTCTCCAGATTACACAAGAGGCTTGATAAATACTTAACTAGCCTGTAGCACTTGGCATAAAAAACCTTATTGCGTAAGAAGCTCAGCGGCTCACAATGGATGCAGGTCAGAGGGAGGAAGGTTACAGCGACACTCGTTTAGTTCTGTCTTTGTGAAGCTGTGATCTTCTGCTTTATCGTGTATTGCCAGAATGTGAACAAGGAGATGTTGAATACCCCAAAGTGTTATGATAGAAATGTAGAGTATGGGTCCCCAGCACATAGAAACTGCTGGATGCTAACTGGCATATGTTGGCCAATTTGCACAATTAGCATTAATAAGCATTATAGTCCATGCAGACAATGTAGTTAAATAAAACCTTGGAGTGTTTTTCGAGGGGTTTATTAGAGATGTTGAATCCATTTCTAACATTTTCAGGATCAAACATGGCAGTTTTAACCAGAATATCCATTTTTGTACTCCCAGTGGACATATTTGGATGAGTTTTGGGTCCATTTTGAAGTTTTAAAGGACTCTGGATCATTGGATGAGACAGGCAGCTTCTATCTTCAGGTTTACTTCGAAATGCAAGTTAGCATATAGCTTTTATGTGCTTGGGACCCTTCCTATACATTTCTATCATAAAACGTTGGTGTACTCAATATTTCCATGGGTTCACAATATGAGCTGGCAAACAGACTATTATGTTTGCCCTTGGATGATTTGGTCGAAGACACACAAGGACCGTTAGATCAAAACAGCCTTTCAAATAAAGTTATTCAAAATAAAATCTGAGTTAAAATGATCATAATTTTTAAGGTAAATGTACAAATGAACATCAGCTCAAGGCCCTAAAATGGATATATCTGCAGGAGAAAAGATGCCCTGCTACAGCAAACAGTTTTGTCAAGAAGAACAGACTCCGACTGACTTGATGAGATAGAAAAAACAAACCAGGTTGCATAAAGAGGCTGCATACTGAGGGAAGAGACTACAGAAGAAAATACAGATCATTCACTGTCATCACTGCTAAATGATGTTATTATCATGAAAAGACTCTCTCTCTCTCTCTCTCTCTCTCTCTCTCTCTCTCTCTCTCTCTCTCGTCTCTCTCTCTCTCTCTGCAGGCAGTTTGGACGGAGCTTAAAATAGCATCACGATGATATGAGAGCCTCTCTAACAGAGCTGTTTTTGGTTTGGTGTTTCTGCTGCTGTGTAATCCTCATTCACCTCACAGGTTAGCACAGTTAGCGTTAGCATCATCCCTACTACACTCACAGGTTAGCACAGGTTAGCAGTTAGCATCATCCTGCTACACACTCAAAGGTTTAGCACAGCTAGCGTTAGCATCATCCCTGCTACAGTCACAGGTTAGCACAGTTAGCGTTAGCATCATCCCTGCTACACTCACAGGTTAGCACAGTTAGCGTTAGCATCATCCCTACTACACTCACAGGTTAGCACAGTTAGCGTTAGCATCATCCCTACTACACTCACAGGTTAGCAGTTAGCATCATCCCTGCTACACACTCAAAGGTTAGCACAGCTAGCGTTAGCATAATCCCTGCTACACTCACAGGTTAGCACAGCTAGCGTTAGCCTCATCCCTGCTACACTCACAGGTTAGCACAGTTAGTGTTAGCATCATCCCTGTTACACTCACAGGGTTAGCACAGTTAGCGTTAGCATCATCCCTACTACACTCACAGGTTAGCACAGGTTAGCAGTTAGCATCATCCCTGCTACACACTCAAAGGTTAGCACAGCTAGCGTTAGCATCATCCCTGCTACACTCACAGGTTAGCACAGTTAGCGTTAGCATCATCCCTACTACACTCAAAGGTTAGCACAGGTTAGCAGTTAGCATCATCCCTGCTACACACTCAAAGGTTAGCACAGTTAGCGTTAGCATCATCCCTGCTACACTCACAGGTTAGCACAGTTAGCGTTAGCATCATCCCTGCTACACTCACAGGTAAGCACAGTTAGCGTTAGCATCATCCCTGCTACACTCACAGGTTAGCACAGTTTAGCGTTAGTATCATCCCTGCTACACTCACAGGTTAGCAGTTAGCATCATCCCTGCTACACTCACAGGTAAGCACAGTTAGCGTTAGTATCATCCCTGCTACACTCACAGGTTAGCAGTTAGCATCATCCCTGCTACACTCACAGGTTAGCACAGTTAGCGTTAGCATCATCCCTGCTACACTCACAGCAATCGGAGACACAAGCTGAGGAGAAACACGCTGAAAATATTAGAAAATTACCATCAGAAATGTCAAGAAAGGATTTAAATCTGTGTAAATATTTGTTTTCCTTCTTAAAGATGAGCCTGGTCATTAAAGACACGTCCAATCTGCATCCAATTAGATGAGATACCATGATTAAATACATCTGGAAAGTACTCAAATACGGCACTTAAGTTTTATTTCGATATCATTTTACTTTACTTGTGTTTATTTCTACTCCACAATCTTGTCATTCATTTACATTTATTCAACACTTAAAGGACTTTTTACACATAAAAACAGTTCTACTCATTAAATCATGCATTTCTACAACAATTTGATGCACTTTGACAAACTCAAGGTTAAAATGCTTGTACATGAGATAAAAACAGGATAATATAATATTCTTTAAATATAAATACTTCGAAGAGGACATTTTCAGAACTTCATGTTACTGAAATGGCCATTAGCGGAAATTCTACTTAATTTATTTACATTTTGTTGCTAGTATTTGCAATTGCACACAGACTTTACCCATATTTGTACATATGTAAACAGCTTGCCTTACACAATTGTATTAATGTTGACATTTTTATGATGTACTGTTACTTACATTTGTATCAATCCTTGTGTTTCAATCGTATTCCTTTTGCTGCTTAAACACCTGAATTGTCCTACAGGGATCAATAAAGGTTTATTATCTTATTTTAATACTTTTGTACTTTTACTAACATGTTGAACTCACATCACCGACGGGTGAAAAATAGTGTTTTGGTAACACGGGGTGTTCAGGTAACACTTAAAGACTTTGTTATGGAACGCAAAGCAGAGTAGGGGGCTAGTACACCCTCCTGAGGGTCCGATTGTGGATGTCATGCGAGCAAAACATGGTGAAAACAGTCTAAATTATAAATCTGGACGGAAATGTTCGGATTTCCAAAGGGAGGTTCTTTGAGTAAATTAAAAATCAAGAACCTAAAGAATTGAACTATTCATAATATCTTAGACTGCACTGTAACTTTTATCTTTTAATGTTTATTTTATTAGCTTTTCTTTTTAATGACTGATTTTAAATGCCATTTTCTTAATGTCTTTCATTTTTTGTTTTCTTTTAATGTTTCTTTTATTATCTTTTACTGTTTTTAAATGCCTTTGTCTGAATGTCTTTCATTTTTTGTAAAGCACCTTGAATTGCCTGGTGCTGAAAGGTGCTATATAAATAAACTTGCCTTGCCTTGCCTAAGTATGTTTCTTGTAGTGGAGAAGTTTAAGACAATAGCATTTCAAATTTCACTTAAATACTGGACTACTTTATCTAACTCTTGCAGAAAGACAAACTGCTTATTACCAACTTACACATTATTTATCACTTGTACGGCATATAGACTCTTATGGCACTATTCTATTCTATTTTATTGTATTTTCTTGCACTATTTTATCTGTTTTATTGTGTTGCACTGTTGGAGGAGTGACCTAAGATTTTAATTGACATAACTACATTGCAAGTATGTACAAATGAAAGCCTTGAAATCTTAAAATCTTATAACACATTTTTGGTTTGAAGAATCTGGATTTTCCTCCGTCCCTCTCCAAAAGCAGAGTTTCAGTGAAGCCTGGTTGAAGCCGGAAGTCATTTTTTGAATCCACCTCCATGCATTATTCATTCTGTTCCTGTGCCATGGCCTATTTACAGAGCCCAGAATCCATTAGGAGAGAAAACGATGCCGTGCCAAGGCTCCTCTATAAGCTGCTTCACAGGCACATGAATACATTCAAAACCTCCGAAACAATACCCTCAGCAGCTGGGCTTTTATTAACCGGCTGTGGCTAATTCATGGATCAAGTCATCTTACTGTCAATAAGAATTATGAAGCAAAACAAACAGAAAATCACACATTGGATTGAGTTTTCTGGTGTTATGTATTGTGTATCTTGTTTTTTATGTGTTTGTACGGCGACCTTGAGAGCCTTGAAAGGTGCCTATATAAAATAAATGCATTATTATTATTATTAGTTTTCAGCGTCATGTCTGTTGGTTGTTCAGAGACCAGAGGTGGGAAGTACATTTTTCTGGTATCAGTACTTTACTCCACTACTTATTTTTCTGACGACTTTTTACACACACAAATACCTGTACTTTCTACTTCTTACATGTTGAACACAAATACCTGTACTTTCTACTTCTTACATGTTGAACACAAATACCTGTACTTTTACTTCTTACATGTTGAACACAAATACCTGTACTTTCTACTTCTTACATGTTGAACACAAATACCTGTACTTTCTACTTCTCACATGTTGAACACAAATACCTGTACTTTTACTTCTTACATGTTGAACACAAATACCTGTACTTTTACTTCTTACATGTTGAACACAAATACCTGTACTTTCTACTTCTTACATGTTGAACACAAATACCTGTACTTTCTACTTCTTACATATTGAACCCAAATACCTGTACTTTCTACTTCTTACATGTTGAACACAAATACCTGTACTTTCTACTTCTTACATGTTGAACACAAATACCTGTACTTTCTACTTCTTACATTTTGAACCCAAATACCTGTACTTTCTACTTCTTACATGTTGAACACAAATACCTGTACTTTCTACTTCTTACATGTTGAACACAAATACCTGTACTTTCTACTTCTTACATGTTGAACACAAATACCTGTACTTTCTACTTCTCACATGTTGAACACAAATACCTGTACTTTCTACTTCTCACATGTTGAACACAAATACCTGTACTTTCTACTTCTTACATGTTGAACCCAAATACCTGTACTTTCTACTTCTTACATGTTGAACACAAATACCTGTATTTTCTACTTCTCACATGTTGAACACAAATACCTGTACTTTCTACTTCTTACATGTTGAACACAAATACCTGTACTTTCTACTTCTTACATGTTGAACACAAATACCTGTACTTTTACTTCTTACATGTTGAACACAAATACCTGTACTTTCTACTTCTTACATGTTGAACACAAATACCTGTACTTTCTACTTCTTACATATTGAACCCAAATACCTGTACTTTCTACTTCTTACATGTTGAACACAAATACCTGTACTTTCTACTTCTTACATGTTGAACACAAATACCTGTACTTTCTACTTCTTACATGTTGAACCCAAATACCTGTACTTTCTACTTCTCACATGTTGAACCCAAATACCTGTACTTTCTACTTCTTACATGTTGAACTCAAATACCTGTACTTTCTACTTCTCACATGTTGAACCCAAATACCTGTACTTTCTACTTCTTACATGTTGAACACAAATACCTGTACTTTCTACTTCTCTCATGTTGAACTCAAATACCTGTACTTTCTACTTCTCTCATTTTCCAAACAGCTGGTTCCTTTAGTCTGAATGTGTGTTTGGTGGCGTGATCATTATTCTTTAGAGTCATTGCGTGCCTATTGATTTGAACACGATCCGTGTATCCATCATTTCCTGGTCTTCTCTAAAGAAGAGGGACCAATGGAAACGTTGTCATGTTGCCGTTGTTCAGCATGGAAACATTCATTAGCTAACAATGACATTATTGTTCTATTAATATAATATAAGGACTTTTTAGACCTTGTTGATTCCTTTAATCTTGTGCAGTCTGTGTCTGGCCCAACGCAGGAACGCGGACACACACTTGATCTTGTTTTATCTTATGGTTTGCCCGTTCTTAACCTGGAGATTTGTGACACCTTTTTCTCTGATCATATGCCTGTATTATTTGATGTGAGTCTTGCTTGCGAAACGGTTAAACCGCACGCTGCTCCTCGGCGCGATCACATTATTAACCCCTCCACTGCTGGTCAGTTCTCTGTCGCGTTTAGACAGAACTGTGTGAATCGGGAACCTATGTCACCTGAAACGGATGAGCTTAGCTCATGGTTTCACTCTACTTGCAAAGCTGCCATAGACACTGTTGCTCCTTTAAAAACCAGGCAACCTAAAACTAAATCTGAGCCTTGGTTAAATGACACGACTCGGGCTGTCCGACAGGATTGCCGTAGAGCTGAGCGTAAATGGAAAAAGGACAAACTGCAAGTTTCATTTGAAATGTTGAGGGAGTGTTGGCGTTTCTATCAGATCACTGTGAAAGAGGCCAAAAGCAAACTTTTATCTGACATCTTTCTGTCAAATCGTCATAAGCCACGTGTTCTGTTCCAGACTATTGATTTGGTCCTTAATGCCCCCCAGAATAGCTTTATGGAGACCTCTACCGCGGTCTGTGAAGATTTTCTTCACTTTTTCATTAATAAGGTAAACTCCACTAGAACTTTCTCTGTCAGCCTTGGTGACTCGGAGTCATCCTCTGCTCCACTCCTGTATGGGGTCCCACAGGGCTCAGTATTAGGCCCCCTGCTATTCTCCCTCTATTTGCTCCCTCTTGGGTCCATTTTTAGAAAGCACGGCATCGCATTCCACTGCTATGCTGACGATAGCCAGATTTATGTCCCTCTAAAAAAGAAGGAGGGTTACTTAATTAGCCCACTGCTAAAGTGCCTAGATGACATAAAGGCCTGGATGGCGTGCAATTTCCTTAAACTCAATGAAGGAAAAAACAGAAGTAATGGTTTTTGGTAGCACCACTGACACCACTTCTGTAGACCTGGGTTCCTTGCATCAGTACACCAAGTGAACCGTTACGAACCTTGGTATTAAAATGGACCGTGAACTCAAACTTGAGTCAGATTAAGTCGGTGGTAAAAACGAGCTTTTATCACCTGAGGCAGCTAGCCAAAATAAAACCTTTTCTCTCCAGACAGCAGTTTGAGACAGTAATCCATGCCTTTGTTACCACCCGGCTGGACTACTGTAACTCTCTCTACATGGGGGTCAGTGGATCCTCCCTCGCACGACTGCAGCGGGTGCAAAATGTCGCAGCAAGGCTCTTAACTGGCACACGGAAGTATGACCACATTTCCCCTGTTTTAGCTTCTCTCCACTGGCTGCCAATTTATTTTAGGATCCATTTTAAAATTCTTTTATTTACTTTTAAATCCCTAAATGGCATGACCCCACCATACCTTACTGAGCTGCTACAGCATTACACGCCGAACCGCCCTCTCAGGTCAGCGGACCAACTGCTCCTGAATGTGCCCAGAAACCAGGTCAAAGCTCAGAGGGGATCGTTGCTTCTCTGTAGCGGCTCCCAAACTGTGGAACGCTCTGCCCCTGGAGATCAGACAGGCCTCCACACTGCTTGCTTTTAAATCGCTTCTTAAAACCCACCTCTTCTCCTTAGCGTTTTAACATTTGGCGTTTCAACATCTTTCAGAGTGTTGCTTTTTTGCTTTTAAATTGTTTTTTGTTTTTACTTGTGCTTGTTTTATGGTGTGTGAGCTGAGCTGTGTTACTTCTTTGTATGCTTTGTTTTATCTATTTGCCTGTACAGCACTTTGGTCTGGAGGTTTAAAGTGCTTTATAAATAAAGTTGTATTGTATTGTATAAAGGGAGGTCAGGTACTCTTTAAAACAGCTGCTAGTTATGGGTACTTTTTAATGAAGTACATTTCAAAGCCTCTTTACTTTTACTTGAGTAAAGAAGTTTAGTCAGTACTTCTACTTTCACCAGAGTATTTCTAAACACGAGTATCTGTACTTCTACTTGAGTAAAGGATGTGTCAGAGACATTGTGAACTTATATCTGAAATGGCACCAGCTGTACTTAAATTGTCTGTAATATAATAGTTGTTGTGATGAATGTGCTTGTATTTAAACTTTAAGGATCTTTACTTTCATCTGTTTTATAAGTGTAAGTGTGACAGACACCAAGACATGTTTGTTGATTGTTATGTGTGTTAGCTTTTAGCATCTTCTCTCTCTTTGAGATCAATGTCATTTTATGCAAGGTCCTTGTTCAATAAAGACATAATAACTTTATGTTTACTGCCAATAAGCAAATATTTTCAAATTAACATGCTAAACTAAAATGGAGCCTGACTTTTTGAGCATGCTAGCATTATTTAAGATAAGATGTACGTAATTGATCCCAATTTGAGAAATACACTGAACAAAAATATAAACGCAACACTTTTGTTTTTGCTCCCATTTTTCATGAGATGAACTCAAAGATCTAAAACATTTTCTAAATACACAAAATAACCATTTCTCTCAAATATTGTTCACAAATCTGAAAAAATGTGTGATAGTGAGCACTTCTCCTTTGCCGAGATAATCCATCCCACCTCACAGGTGTGGCATATCAAGATGCTGATTAGACAGCATGATTATTGCACAGGTGTGCCTTAGGCTGGCCACAATAAAAGGCCACTCTGAAACGTGCATTTTTGCTTTATTGGGGGGGTCTGGGGGGGTCCGAAAACCAGTCAGTATCTGGTGTGAGGGGTAGGGGTAGGGTTAGGGGTAGGGTAATGTTGTGAATCGAGTGGCCCATGGTGGTGGTGGGGTTATGGTATGGGCAGGCGTATGTTATGGACGACGAACACAGGCCACTCGATTCACAACATTACCCTAACCCTACCCCTACCCCTACCCCTCACACCAGATACTGACTGGTTTTCGGACCCCCCCAGACCCCCCCAATAAAGCAAAACTGCACGTTTCAGAGTGGCCTTTTATTGTGGCCAGCCTAAGGCACACCTGTGCAATAATCATGCTGTCTAATCAGCATCTTGATATGCCACACCTGTGAGGTGGGATGGATTATCTCGGCAAAGGAGAAGTGCTCACTATCACAGATTTTTTCAGATTTGTGAACAATATTTGAGAGAAATGGTTATTTTGTGTATATAGAAAATGTTTTAGATCTTTGAGTTCATCTCATGAAAAATGGGAGCAAAAACAGTGTTGCGTTTATATTTTTGTTCAGTGTATTTACAACAAGGCATTGCACATAATGTGACTTCAAGAAGCTTTTACCGTCACTCTTGAGCACAGGGTTGCACACCGAAATACAGACAAAACAGTGGTGTATTGCTGTAGTGTATGTTTTAAATATTCATCAGGAGGAATGTAGACAGCAGCAACATTTAGTTTCTAACAATACATTCATGCTACATTACGTCAGCACAGACGTGAAAAAACTCCATTGACATAATTAGCTCCTTTAGTTGTATTGCACAAGTTTTAAAGCTCTTTTAAAAATAGCCACCTTGGTCGATTTACTGTTAATATTGGATTGTATTACGAGGTGACTATCTGTGATGAAGGCTTCCCAATCATTTTGCTTGTTCTTTTCACCTACTGGGACAATAATGTTGATGTTCTGCCTGAAATTAATCAGAAACATGAATGTAAAGACGGCTGTATGATGCGTGATGTGGCATAAATACGCCCTCTTACGTTAGCTTAGCATAGATGTGGACTTTTTACTTGTTAAAACAGTTTGTGGAGCTTTTAAAACTTCTTATATTGGATTGTATTAAGCTATGGCTGTCTGTGATGAAGGCTTCCCAATTATTTTGCTTGTTCTTTTCACCTACTGGGACAATAATGTTGATGTTCTGCCTGAAATTAATCACAACAATAAATGTAATGACGGTTGTACGATGCGTGATGTGGCTTAATTACGCAAGCTAGCATAGCTTTGGACTTTTTTCTTGTTAAAACAGTTTGTGGAGCTTTTCAAACTTGGTACCTGGAGGTGAATTGAACTGCAACATTGCAACATTGCAACATTGAATGTGAGGGAGCGTCAGGCCTCTGAGGAGACAAGCTGCTAATCCTCAGGTTCAAAGAGAAGCGCCACGTCGGCGGGTTTCTGCAGAGCGGAGTCATTGTTCAACGGCATTTTACAGGATCCGGCCTTCAGATATTCTTTACGCTTCATCCAGAGCCTCTGCTGCTCCAGGGAGAGTCAGGAACACTGGATAAAATACTACATAAAAAGGACAAAAGAAGATATGAATGAAAACGTGGCTGCATTGCTTTAAAAATACCTGAAAAATCCACATTTTTGAGAAAATTATGTGTGAAAATATTCACATCAGTTATTTTATTTAAATTTCAAGTAGATTATTGTTCTTAAAGTTTAATGTTTATGGAATGGAAACAACTTGAATAAAAAAGCTTATGTTTTTATTTAATTGCACAGGAGAGAGTCCGTCATAAGTGGATGGAATAAAAGTGAATAAACAATGGAGATATTTATAATATACAGTTGTTTATAGCCAAGAAGCCCCTCTTTGTACAGGTTTCTAACCCTGAATATCTGTCTGCTTCTACAAATAGACGAGTGACACATCTGTGAGAGAGACAATAACATTTCATCTGTTTTTATTTCAAAGGTCTTCTCGTCTGTTTTTAAGCCTTTTCATCAATTCACCTGATAGTGAGTCAGAAAAGCAAAAATAGGATTGTTTCGACCCACAAAGGAAAGTTAAATGCTCACTCTTTTCCAGCATCGTGCGTCATGTTTTAAACTGAAGTGTTTACTCAAGTACATCCACAAGCTTACTCAAGTACTGTACACTGAGCAAGCATTTGACACTGTAGATCACCACATTCTGTCTGTTATGTTGGTGTCTCGTTTCGGTCATAACGCCATTTGCTTGTTTCAAAGTTATCTAACCGACCGTACTCAATGCGTCAGGTTGGGTAGTACTGTCTCTGACCCTGTCACCTTGGAGAAGGGAGTTCCACAGGGCTCTATTTTGGGGCCCTTGCTCTTTTTATTATATGTAAACAATATTTGTAATCAGATGCAATTTTCTACCTTTCATATGTATGCTGATGACACTATTGTATACTCATGTGCTCCTTCTCTGGATATGGCCGTTTCCAATCTAAAATCTGACTTTATCACGCTGCAGCATGGGCTTCTTGATTCCAATCTTCTATTAAACAGTAAGAAAACCAAAGCAATGCTTTTTGCTCCCAAGTCAGCGTCCTCTTGCCTCTCCATTGACACCCTTGATGGCGTCTCTGTTGAGTTTGTCGACACATACAAATATCTGGGCTTTTGGTTGGACAGAAATCTGAACTTCAAACACCATATTGAAGTTCTAACTAAGAAATTGAAATTCACTCTTGGCTTCCTTTACAGACTTAAATGTTGTTTTTCAACTTCTTCCCGTAAAAGGTTGGTCTCTGGTTTATTCCTGTCCCAGCTGGACTACGGTGATACCATCTATAGATTTGCCTGTCCCACTGTTTTGGCCCAACTTGACCCACTCTACCATGCTGCACTGCGTTATATATCAAATGCACCCTATACTATGACCCAGTACTTGAGTTAATTCACTTTATTTCATTCACCCCTGGGGTTTGGGTTTATTGTTGCTCATTTCTGAACGTGTAGATGGTGGAGAAAACACAAAGAAGCTAGGTATAAAAAGCAAAACAAAAGCTTATTAACTAAAGCATATCAGAAACACAAGGTAATAACCCAAAAAGAAGGAAAACAGCAAAACAAAACCAGGAACAAACTGTGATAACTCCAGGATCATGACTAACAAAACCAGGGGGTTACAAGATGAAAATATGGGCTCAGGAACTACAACAAACCAATATACGACGAATCGACAGAGAACATTAGGGATATTTAGACACAGGACTAATCAATGTGACAAAACACAGCTGAAAAAGGTAAGTAACAACACAGATGGATAGGATTGGGGCGAGGCAGATCATCACAAAAAGCAGGAAGAAACAGAGACAGGAAGTAAAACAAGACAACAAATAAGAAAAAAATACATTTCAGAATAAAACAGGAAACACAAAAACCCTGATCATGCAGGAGAGACTCTACATACTGATATACACCTGAACATCAGCAGGAGAGGACTCTTTAAAGTAGAGACACTACATACTGACATACACCTGAACATCAGCAGGAGAGGACTCTTTAAAGTAGTGACACTACATACTGATATACACCTGAACATCAGCAGGAGAGGACTCTTTAAAGTAGAGACACTACACACTGATATACACCTGAACATCAGCAGGAGAGGACTCTTTAAAGTAGTGACACTACATACTGATATACACCTGAACATCAGCAGGAGAGGACTCTTTAAAGTAGAGACACTACACACTGATATACACCTGAACATCAGCAGGAGAGGACTCTTTAAAGTAGAGACACTACACACTGATATACACCTGAACATCAGCAGGAGAGGACTCTTTAAAGTAGATACACTACATACTGATATACACCTGAACATCAGCAGGAGAGGACTCTTTAAAGTAGAGACACTACATACTGATATACACCTGAACATCAGCAGGAGAGGACTCTTTAAAGTAGAGACACTACATACTGATATACACCTGAACATCAGCAGGAGAGGACTCTTTAAAGTAGAGACACTACATACTGATATACACCTGAACATCAGCAGGAGAGGACTCTTTAAAGTAGAGACACTACATTCTGATATATACCTGAACATCAGCAGGAGAGGACTCTTTAAAGTAGAGACACTACATACTGATATACACCTGAACATCAGCAGGAGAGGACTCTTTAAAGTAGGGATACTACATACTGATATACACCTGAACATCAGCAGGAGAGGACTCTTTAAAGTAGAGACACTACATTCTGATATACACCTGAACAGAATGTCTCTTCTCTTGATTTAAACATTTAGTTCATCCGGATGCTGAATAGGCGGGATGCCACTGTTGCTAGGATACATCACCCTGATGGCAGCAGGAGGGAGTAAAGCAGGATGGAGGGAGCAAGAGTATTGGAAGAGGGGAGGATGAAGGAAAGAGGAAAGGAAGAAGAGAGAATGAGGGAGGGTGGACACAATACAAATAAATAATTAAATAATAAATAAATACAAATATGCAATTTATGAAAACAGTCAATAAACACAGGACTGTATATAATAAGAATAATGAATACATAAATGAGAATTACATAAAAATATAAAAAATAATATAATAAAATATATATATCTTTACAATAAATACATATAAATGAGGTATTATTAAACAAATAATATATGATTAAATTATAATTAAAAGTCCAGTAGACCTGAGGGTAGGGGGTTCATATCTATCAAACACCTAGACCCAACTAACCCAACTCCATTTAAAATCTATCAAAGTAAAGGACCCCCCCTCTCTCTCTCTGGGTTAGCAGCCATGCGATGAGGTACTATGTAATATAATGCGCAGTGCTTGCAGTGCAGGAAGTGCTGGCTCAGCGTTTGTTTACACCCTCTGAATGACGAGGATAAAAGAAGTGCTGCTGCGAGCCGCTCCCTTTCACACGGGATTAGAGGAGCTTTAAGCCCACTCCTCTTTCATTATGATTCCTGTTTTGAAGTCCAACACACACACACACACACACACACACACACACACACACACACACACACACACACACACACACACACACACACACACACACACACACACACACACACACACACACACACACACACACACACACACACACACAGTGAAGCTGAAAGCAGCTCCGACTGAATGTCTCTTAAAGGTCCCATGTCATGCTTTTCCGGTTGTTACCCGTCCCCTTGTGTTATGAAGGTTGTTCTGCATGTAAACGGTCTGCAGAGTCACAAACCCTCAAAGTGCACCCTGTAGCGAGTACAGCTCTAACACAGAGAAGACCTGTCTGTGCTGCCCCAGAACGCCTCGTTGGACATTTCTCTTCTTCCATTGTTTGCTTCCTGGGTTCTGTGACGTGTGAACACCCACATCAACAACAAATGACCGGATTGGTCGAAATGGACCAATCCGCGGAGCTCCTCACACACCAGGACCCCTTGGCTAACTAACAGGGAGTCCCATTGACTTGCATAGAGCTCCCTGAACGCTGGTAATAGACGAGTTGGGATGGTGGAGAAATGCTCTCCGCAGACCCATTCTCACAGCGCTATAAACCTTTTTCTTTCTCAATATCAAGCCACACTTATTGTTTTCACTTCGGCTGTGAGTGTTTGTGTGCTCAGGATGAGTTTCGCTTGTTCTTGCTTTATCACCGATCCGGAAACCTGTCCGCTCCTCACAGCAACGAGCCTCTCAACGTCCCGACCAATCAGAGCACACTGGGCTCACAGGGAGGGGGGGGGGGGGGGGGGGGCAGGAGCTCCAACAAGCTGTGTAGGACAGAGAGTGAATACACAGACTATACAGAGATGCTGTTTGAGAAACCAATGTGAGTTTGGAAAATTGCACAATTTAAATCTATTCTAGTAGACCTCAACAATGGAGTTATGATCAGTAGAAATGGCCATGACACGGAACCTTTAACATCTGGGCGGCAAGCCCGCCTTAACCTGCCATCAGGCCCTGGGGCTGATTTTTTTTTTTTGTAGGCCCCCTCGTTAAACAACAAATCAAAGTCATTTATAGCCTCGGCAGGCTCTGTGATCGCACTTCTCCACTCTGCTCTGCGCGCGCCTGGTCCTCTCCTCCAGATGAGTGACGTATCGGGCCTCCCTCATGTATTTGTCCGGTTGCCGTTGGCTCCCCTCCACGTAGCAAGTCCTCGTCGTCCTCTCCATCTCCTCCAACAGATAATGTCCCTCCTGTCTGTTCTTCCTCTCCAGCTACTCCATCGCTATCAGAACCAGACGGCCTACTTGGCTCCGAGGCCCCGCGGCCGGCACCGCTGCCGCTCGGTACAGAACTGATCTGTCCTTCCTCCTCATCCTGGCCTACAGGTTTAAAATAACCTGTAAGCTTCGGCATGTTTTGTAATAGCTGCTTGTCTCGAAACTCCTTTTCCCTCAACAATTTCCTTTTCCGAGCGCCACTCTCAAACTTTTTCTTCCCCGACATTTTCTCTTAAACAACCTTCATCTGTCACTCAATCACTCGCAATTTGAATAAGTCACATGTGAAACCTATTCTCATTCTGATTGGCTGTTAAGTGGTGCCCACTGACTGTTACGGAGTCATCTCTGGAATCCATCGATCTGATTGATTAGTGGAGCAAATGATCAAAATACTACGGGGGGAAGATATTTTCGTTTGGATTACTGGGGGAAGCTCGCGAGTGTGTGTGTGTGTGTATACGTGTGTGTTTGTGTATTTTTCCGTTTGTGTGTATTGTGTTTGTTTCCCGGGGAAAACCCTCACAAGAAACACCGGCTGTTGTTATGCCTGCTGTGACGTTAAGTTACTCCGTTCTCCGCTTGTAATTATGCCGAAGCTTCAAAGTTGTATTTATCATCTGAATTTGCCGAAACAAGTTTAATATTCTGAAAGCCAAGACTTTGTTTATTTGAAACCAGATGAAAACAAACTGTAACGGACCCTGCCGTGTTATCTATGATTACTATACGCCTTACATTCATAATTTCAGCGGAGGGAGGGGAACAGCAGAACAGCAGAGTGGTGAGGGAGAGCTGTCTTCTTCCCTTTACAAGCTTCAAAAATGTATTTATCGTGTGATTTTGTAAATAAAAGTTTCATATTCTGAAAGCCAAGACTTTGTTTATTTAAAAAAAAATGTAAAACATCAGAAATAAAAAAAATAAAAATTGACTTTTTTTTCTTTTTATTGGCTCATGATAGGCCCCCGCTCTCCGTAGGCCCCTGGGCTTCAGCTCCAGGTCAGCCCGTGCATTAAGGCAGCCCTGCTGGGCGGGGAGAAATGTGATCTGTTAGTTACCTGTTTTTTGATTATTTGATTTATTTCGAACGTGTAAAACAATAATGAAATGAAACATGAGAATTATCCCACTATACAAACTTAAGCAGTGTCAAATTGATAAACTAAAATATGACTGACTTGTAAATTATATATAAACAAATGATCGACTTAATTACACATCCGAAAACCTGTAATCTGAGTATTACAATATAAAAGTAATGTTACCTCATTTTCTCTCCAGTGCCAAAGCAAAGGTGGTATTTTTTATTTGAGCAGATCAGGTGTACTGCATGTAAAAAAGGCTTTAAAACATTAAAAGTAGCCTGGCCTATTGTAGTCTGATTACTTTCTGTTATGTTTCCATTACCCCAATATCAAATGCAATGCAAATAAATGTATATACTGTAGGCAAGGTCTAATTGATAAGTTAATTGCATGAAGCAAATATGTTCGTCCAATAAATGAAGTGTCTTCCCACTGCTTTAAAAATAGAAGATATTAAAAACACATTCAGACAGTTTCCTCAATTCCCACCCAATGAAAGCTTTATTCAAACTAGCACCCTTAATGATGATAAAGTATAGGCGTTTCATTGCATGTGCCTTGTAATATATATATTATAATATGTGTAATATATCGTTCTTTATTTAAAATGTATCCTGCTAGTAATCCCCATTTATTTTAAATACACCAGTAATCTTTTTTACGGGATTACAGTTACCTTCTTTTTGTACCCTAATTATCCCGTTACATGTAATCCGTCAAGTCTGCTCAAAACATCTGGGTCACACGTGTAATTCAGGCAGTGGTAGAAAAATACTGAAATTAGAAATACTGAAGTCTTAAAATATTCAATTATAATTGCAGATGGGATCTTTTTACTGTGCTATTTAATATATTATATTATTAAAAAGCACATTTTAATGGTGTATTTTGGCGAGAGCATATTTCAATCCCTCTCCCTCTCTCCATTTGAATGCATGTCTTGGATGGAGATGTGTTTTTTCCTCTGGTTCACGTTTGCAGAGCTGCAGCTATTTTTAGAAATAAGAAATTGCTTTGGGGAACCCCTACAATCTCCCTTTCCTCCCCACACACACTCTCACACACACGCCTTACAATGTGATGCCGCTCAGGGGAATCCTGTTGTGTTATCGTCGGCTTTATCTCCTGGACAATAGAAGAAGACACAACAGCAGGTAGTACCGTCGCTCTGTAGAAACACACACACTGCCTGAGGAGTGTGTGTGTGTGTGTGTTCACAGCCACAGATGATGTTCGTCCTGTAAATGTGACACTAGGAGCTCAGACATGACCTTCACGTCAGCCGCATCTCAAACTGAATTAGACTGAAATATATCATTTAATCCAAACAGGCATCTGACAAAAAGACAATGATGGATATTGTTGTTTCATCAGACAGCAGAGTGATGTTCAGGTGTATATCAGTATGTAGTGTCTCTACTTTAAAGAGTCCTCTCCCGCTGATGTTCAGGTGTATATCAGTATGTAGTGTCTCTACTTTAAAGAGTCCTCTCCTGCTGATGTTCAGGTGTATATCAGTATGTAGTGTCTCTACTTTAAAGAGTCCTCTCCTGCTGATGTTCAGGTGTATATCAGTATGTAGTGTCTCTACTTTAAAGAGTCCTCTCCTGCTGATGTTCAGGTGTATATCAGTATGTATTGTCTCTACTTTGAAGAGTCCTCTCCTGCTGATGTTCAGGTGTATATCAGTATGTAGTGTCTCTACTTTAAAGAGTCCTCTCCCGCTGATGTTCAGGTGTATATCAGTATGTAGTGTCTCTACTTTAAAGAGTCCTCTCCTGCTGATGTTCAGGTGTATATCAGTATGTAGTGTCTCTACTTTAAAGAGTCCTCTCCTGCTGATGTTCAGGTGTATATCAGTATGTAGTGTCTCTACTTTAAAGAGTCCTCTCCTGCTGATGTCCAGGTGTATATCAGTATGTAG
>JAPTMU010000442.1:5000-35000 GCA_028583405.1 Pogonophryne albipinna
AGCATTTTAAACTCTCTCAAAGACCTTGGCACATCAACAGGTTTCTTAAAGACCCATAAAAGTTACTGATACCGTCGAAGGATCTTTGAACAGAAGCCTTAAGATCCAAGAACTCATATCTTGATCCATTGAATCTACAAGAAAGTTCAACAAAACACGTTGAAATCAGATATATAATCCTTCTCAACGAAGTGAGGAAATTCAACGATTCCTGGGAGACTCATCACACTTTAGAGACCGAATGACCCTCAAGGTCCATAAACTCACTCCATAACTCACAAAACCTAAAAACATGTTCAAAGACCTGTACACATTCAGTGTAAACTCATCAAAGTTCTCGGTACCAATTGACGGACCCTCAAAATCCAAAAGCTCCCTCCAAATCTCCAAGGAAGTTCCAAAAGAACACTCTTAATGGCATTTGAAACACTCTCAAAGACGTGGGAACAGTAAAATATTCCTTGAAGACCCTTCTATCCTTCTGATACTCATCGAAAGACCCTTGAACAACTCTGAGTGATCCGCAAGACCCCAAAAACCTTTTCAAAGACCTGCACACATTCAGGGAATCCTTGAAAACTCATTACACTTATTGGTACCCGTTTAAAGACCCTTTAAGATCCACAAACTCACCCCCATGTCCATATGGAGAAAGTTGTTGATTCTGTAATTTCAATAACAAACGTTTTTCCTCGACCTACGAGCTAAAGGCTAACATATGCTAAGCTTGTTTCTCTGCAAACTACAGTTAATATGTGGCTTAAAACTGGTCAAAAGCTCCGTTTATGAAAACCAAACCGACCAAACTACACATTTTCTGGGTTTGTAAAGTGTTGTAGATATTTGGGATAACTGCGTACACGATTTAACTACATTTGTACGAAACATCAAGTTGTTTTCCACACATACAAGTGAGGGAATTATATATGTCTTTCAGTAAAGCCACGTTTTTAATCCATTTGAATTCTCACGGTGTAATCTAAAGTCCATTCATACCACAGGGTTTTAACCAGAACTGCAGGATAAGCTTTATGGACTCAATTACAAAATAAAAAAGGGCATAACACGGTAAACAATTTGTTTGTTTGTGTTATTTATTGTTGTGTTCCTGGGTAGTAACCTCTTTTTTTGAATGTTTAATAACCTCAGCGTGTTCCCTCTGTCAGCTGATTCCTCTGTAATGTGATGAGTTAGGATTTGAGACGAACAGAGGAGTGATTGTCAGAGAAAATGTAAGGTATGACCCGGACAGCCCTGACAAACAGCAGAGGTTATAAAACATGTCAAAGTATAATTGACTCTGCTCTAGAAGGCCTTTCATTTGTTCCCTTTGTCGTTGTCATTCAAAGATTATTAAAAAAGCTAATTTACAATTTGGAGAAAAAAGTGAATCTCGTTTTTTTAAGGGAATAAAATCAAGTGTACTGTCTGAGATTAAAGGGGTACATTTACAAGAAAACTCACTCAAACACATAAGAAAAATACTTGAATATTCACTGAGACGTAAAGGCAGCTAATTGGGGTTATTGTAGGTAATCATTATCGACCCAGGTAAGCGGGGGTAATATTCAGAGGAAAAAACGCTAAATTAACGAGAAAAAAGGTGCTTAAACTAAACTAAAGACTGTATTTGTGCTTGTGAAGCTGACCGTTGAGCGGCCCGAACAAGCAAGGAGGCAGAACGTCCCAAATACAACCCGGTGTGGGCATTTATTACTCACGGCACGGGCACAGCCTCAATCTCGCTGTTCACGTGAGCACAGTCACCAGCCACAAAGCTCTCACACACACCTTACAGGAAACACAGAGCCTAAATACCCACAGACTAATTAACCCAACCAGACACAGGTGAGGGGGAGGAGACAACACAGGGCACCAGGTGCACACAATCAACAGCAACAGACACTTTCAAACTAAACCACATGTGCAATATTACAAGTTACCTTCGTCACTGTGCTTCAATATCCTTTGTTTGAGACGTAAATCTCACACTATGAGGTTTTTCTTGCAAATGTATGACTTTAACATCAATGTAGGCTAATTTCAGTTCAGATGTTCGGGGTATTTGTTGGTGCTGTGGAGAAAAAACAGTAATTGCCTGACGTCTGAATATAAGTATTATTAAACCAACATCTTAGGGATTTTATTTACATTAAGCAGATCCATTGTACAATTAAGGGGTCTGTTGTTGTCCCTTAAATTGTCCTTTTAAATATAATATATATATAACGTTCCTGTCGTCGTTCTGTACGGACCCACAGTCCGTCTATATGATTATTTAATGTATTTGCAGAATTTTCTTTTAAACATTCGGCACATTTTCTGATTTCTGTGTGTGTTTAAAGCTTCTGATTCTTATCTCGTGTGTGTGTGTGTGTGTGTGTGTTTATGTAAATGGACGATCTGATTACCACCGCAGGCCAACAGGAAGCTGGATTTCAGGATGTCTCTGAGTGGGGAGAGTGGGTTCGGGCTGGGATACGATGCAATGAGAGCCAGTAAAAGTTATTTGTTAACGTTTATGTTTCCAGTAAGCTTACGGCTTTGTTGCTTTTGTTCTAACTGGGAGTGTCTCAGTGCAAACAGGGTGTGGAAGGATGCTCAAAGTTCGTCTTAGAAGCTGGGAATGTTTGGTGGGTTCTTGAAACAAGGCACTATGTATAATATAATATACCAGTGGCGAACCGTCAGGGCCTTCAAGGTATTCAGAGAACACCCTGGAACACTCAGATAAAACAAACTAAAGAATCGATTTAATTATATAAATAAAATGTATATAAAATGTAAATAAATGAGAATGGTATCTGTGTTGTTGATCTGTAATATTACAGTGTTCAGCGGTTTTGTGTTAGAAAAGAAAGCAACCAATCAGATCTTGTTCTCTGGGTAGAATATCCTTCAACCATCCTTGATAGAATGCCCTGGCCGTTGCACTGAATGAGAGCGTACGTTTGGACTGACAGTTTGATCAACCAATCAGATATTGATTTGTAGCCAAGAGATGGACTTTTAATAATCCCTCGTGGGGAAATTGTTTCTCTGCATTTGACCCATCCTAGTGTTAGGAGCAGTGTGCTGCCATTTTGAACGGCGCCCGGGGAGCAGTGTGGGGAATGGTGCCTTGCTCAGGGACACCTCGGTAGCACATGGTCTTGCCGGGACTTGAACTGGTGACCTTCCAGTTGCCAAGCCAAGTCCCTATCGACTTCGCCACCCCCGCCCAATACCCAATGGGCGTATTCTTTCAGAGTTCCCCTCGGTTCCAGGGTATTCTAGAAGGCCCGCTAGTTAACTGGCTCGAGACAGAGGCTGAAGTCGAATAGTCCATTTAGCTTAGGAACCTTCCTAACGGAGTGACAAGACCCAGAAGTCCCTCAGTGGCAGCCATGATAAGTGCCGTTCCAATTCTCTAGATCAGTGTTTCTCAAACTTGTTATACCAAGGAGCACTGAACCAATAAAAAAACACTCGCGGACCACCTCACTCCACAAATATAAAAAAATTACAAATTGCCTGAAAATGGTACAAACAGGTGGCAACATGTGTGACGTGGGCTATATCATGCAATCGAAAGTGAAACTTAAGCTCGCTCCATTGCGGAGATATTCCCGCGAGAGTGCAGAAAACTTGTATTTATTTATTTCAAATGTTACCAATATACTCACGGACCACCAGTGGTCCGCGAACCACACTTTGAGAAGCACTGCTCGAGATGATAGGAAAGGAGGTTTCAACAGAAGGTCCAGTTGTGATAGCCACGGTTCGCCACTGATATATAATATAGATGAAATATGGTATTGGAGACACTTATGGTCTGTACTGTGTTTGTGTTGCATTTCTATTAGATTCCCATAATACTATATATTCCTATAAAGGTTGCTTATACCTATATATCATTACCATAATACTACAGCCTACTAAACATGCTCCACAAACACAGCAGGACATATCTGTCCTACTGACGTGCATTGTGTATATTTTCTAAATTTGTATTTCATATAAGTTTCTCAGAGTCCATGGTGAAATATAAGTGATATGATATAAATGAAACAAATACTTTAAAAGCAACGCACATTGAGTTAAACTCCAAACTATGCATACTAAATAAAAACGTGTCAAAATGCACATGAGTAGCCTCCGGTGGAGCACGCGGGACATTATAATGTTATACAAGTGAACAGAAAAACCATAACATCTTAAAACATCTCTACAATATTAATACAGATAAATATTTAAAATTGAACATTATTATAGGATTTTTCCACTAAAATAATCAAATAAAAAATGAACAATTAACCGAAATATGTCAATAAATTATGTAAAATATAAAAAATACACGAGTATTATAGGAGTAAAGCCTACTGTGTGGAGCATAAGGGAAATAGCACGCGCACAGGCACACACACACACAGGCGGGGTATTCTCGGTAATTTGACCCACCTCCTCCTCTGCTCCTCCGTTGCCTACGTGGTGGGCCATGATGATGCCGGCTGTTCTCCTTCAGGTCCGCAGCTTTAACACCATGTCTGCCACACACTCACACACACCGTGCTGCAGCAGACACACACACTCCTCTGTGTTTTATTCCCGGTGTTTTCTGATTTCTGTTTTTTTCTGTGTGTCGCTCGCTCTGCTAGTCTTCCGCGAGGACATTGAAAACACACCTCCAGCTTCCTGATCCCGCCCCTACACACACACACACACACACACACTCACCCCCACACACAGGGAGGAGTCTTCTTTCCTATTGGCTGTTTTCTGAACAGTAATAACAATGCAGCAGCATGTGAGTTTTTGTAAATTGAAGAGACTGGGACCCAAATAGAAAAGGAACATTTTGTGGACTTCTTTTTATTCACTAGTTTGCATGATTATACATTTATTTACAAAAACCAGCACATTTTTCACATTTGGAAGAAAAACAAAAAAAACACTATTACAAAAATTACATATTTACAAATCAGCCATCTAGAAACCCAACGGCACCCGAGTAGATATAAAACACATCATCAGTAATTAAAAAACATCACGATAAAAATACAGAATACAACATGAGGCTGTACAGATTTATAAAAACACTTTAGTGACTTTAAACCTGAAAAAACTACATTACCCATCAGCCCTTCACATCGGATTTAAATAAAAGTCATTTTTCTGTTTATTTCCGGACTATTTAGTGAAGAAAGAACATTAATGCCAAAGAAAACCCACAAGGTAAGATTTGAAAAAGAGACGGTAAAACGTTTAATGCTGACGTGTTGAGTTAGTGTGAGAGATGAACACTGCTGTGGTGAAGTCTGTATTTACGGCACTTGTTAAAACAAACCGCTAAAGTAACAGGAAATATATTATTAGAGGTGTTTAATGCAATGTGAGAGATCTCGTGGAACACCCCTCGGGTTAGAGTTGGTACGGTCCGCTCTGCTTAAAGAACAGTGAAGATTCAGGGACAGACCACTGCAGCTGCGGGAGGCGGGGGACACACACATTATAAATAGCTATTCCAAATGTTTTTTTGTTATTAAAACAATGAAAAAAAACTATAAATAAATCATAAAATTAAAATGTATAATTTAATTAATTTATAATATTTTTTTATATTTCTAAAATTGTACTTAAATTGTATTAATTTGTTATTTGGCACACACAGTTTCTATGACTCCATTCACTCCCTGTGTACACTTGAGCATGCAGTTACCTTCAGTCTTGGCCTTCTCTCCCTCTTCCTCCCTCCTCTTCCTCACCCTCTGCTCCTCCCCCCTCTCGTTCTCCTGCAGGAGGGACTGCAGGAAGGCGGCGCTCACCACCTCCTCGCCCTCGCCCACCAGGAAGGAGTTCTTCAGACGGTTATAAAGCATCGAAGCTTTGTCCATGATGGCCTGGTTGGCCCGGTAGTACCGCAGCTGGAGGCAGGAGAGAAACGCCGTTAAGTTAGTATAACCCAGGTGTTCACGACATGTACCTCCATCTGCCCGCAGGGAGACAGCAGGAAGTGCATGTGTTTCCTGTTGACGTTCCTCAGCCTCTACTTGCAGCTAAGACGCCTCCAGGTGTTCGATGTGGACCTGATAGGAAAGCAGTGTTTACCTTCCTGAGCGTGGCGATCAGCTCGCTGTGTCTCTTCACGTGTTTGGACGTGACGAGGAGCATACTGAGCTGATCCAGAGCCAGCAGACACTTACTGATGTCCTGAAACACACACACACACACACACACACACACACACACACACACACACACACACACACACACACACACACACACACACACACACACACACACACACACACACACACACACACACACACACACACACACACACACACACACACACACACACACACACACACACACACACACACACACACACACACACACACACACACACACACACACACACACACACACACACACACACACTTTTAGATTCTCTCAAAAAGTCACCATTTAAATCTTACAGAATAATTTTTGCGCCACTCTAATCTCAGATCAGAATTTCACATCTCTCAATGACTCCCGGAACTTAGTGACATCACTACGGAACACTCGCGCTCCTATTGGATAGCGCAATGGTTTCCCTACAATGATGAATAATGAATCTCTTACGGGGTTGAGACACTAGAAAGGACTCTTTAAAGTAGACACTGGAGAGGACTCCTTAAAGTAGAGACCCTAGAAAGGACTCTTTAAAATAGAGACACAAGGGAGGACTCTTTAAAGTAGAGACAGTAGAGAGGACTCGTTAAAGTAGAGACACTAGAGAGGACTCTTTAAAGTAGAGACACTAGAAAATACTCTTTAAAGTAGACACACTAGAGAGGACTCTTTAAAGTAGACACACTAGAGAGGACTCTTTAAAGTAGAAACACTAGAGAGGACTCTTTAAAGTAGAAACACTAGAGAGGACTCTTTAAAGCAGAAACACTAGAGAGGACGACTCTTTAAAGTAGAAACACTAGAGAGGACTCTTTAAAGCAGACACACTAGAGAGGACTCTTTAAAGCAGACACACTAGAGAGGACTCTTTAAAGCAGACACACTAGAGAGGACTCTTTAAAGCAGACACACTAGAGAGGACTCTTTAAAGTAGACACACTAGAGAGGACTCTTTAAAGTAGACACACTAGAGAGGACTCTTTAAAGCAGACACACTAGAGAGGACGACTCTTTAAAGTAGAAACACTAGAGAGGACTCTTTAAAGCAGAAACACTAGAGAGAACTCTTTAAAGCAGACACACTAGAGAGGACTCTTTAAAGCAGACACACTAGAGAAGACTCTTTAAAGTAGAAACACTAGAGAGGACTCTTTAAAGCAGAAACACTAGAGAGGACTCTTTAAAGCAGACACTAGAGAGGACTCTTTAAAGTAGACACACTAGAGAGGACTCTTTAAAGTAGAAACACTAGAGAGGACTCTTTAAAGCAGACACACTAGAGAGGATGACTCTTTAAAGTAGAAACACTAGAGAAGACTCTTTAAAGCAGACACACTAGAGAGGACTCTTTAAAGTAGAAACACTAGAGAAGACTCTTTAAAGTAGAAACACTAGAGAGGACTCTTTAAAGTAGACACACTAGAGAGGACTCTTTAAAGTAGAAACACTAGAGAAGACTCTTTAAAGTAGAAACACTAGAGAGGACTCTTTAAAGCAGACACACTAGAGAGGATGACTCTTTAAAGTAGAAACACTAGAGAAGACTCTTTAAAGCAGACACACTAGAGAGGACTCTTTAAAGTAGAAACACTAGAGAAGACTCTTTAAAGTAGAAACACTAGAGAGGACTCTTTAAAGCAGAAACACTAGAGAGGACTCTTTAAAGCAGACACTAGAGAGGACTCTTTAAAGTAGACACACTAGAGAGGACTCTTTAAAGCAGACACACTAGAGAGGATGACTCTTTAAAGTAGAAACACTAGAGAAGACTCTTTAAAGCAGACACACTAGAGAGGACTCTTTAAAGTAGAAACACTAGAGAAGACTCTTTAAAGTAGAAACACTAGAGAGGACTCTTTAAAGTAGACACACTAGAGAGGACTCTTTAAAGCAGAAACACTAGAGAGGACTCTTTAAAGGTTTCCCTATAATATTGAATCAACTCTTACGGGGTTTTGCGTCAGAGAGATCCGGATGTCTCCATGGATACGGTGCAGCGTTGAGTCCGTTAGTGTCATGGCCGCCGTGGCCGCCACGCTCTTCTTCTGCTCCGACGATCCGCTCTTCATGGAAACATCTGAACTCTTCTTCCTCTTCTTCTTCTCCTCGTCCTCAGACTGCGATGCTCCATCTCTTTTCTTCTTCTGTGGTTTCTTGTCCGACTCAGCGGATGTTTTTCCGTCTGTCTTCTCAGGTTTCTCCTCCTTCTTCTTCTGGTCTTTCGTCGCCGTTTTCTTCACCTCTGTTTCTTCTTTCTTCTTCTGTGGTTTCGTGTCTTCGGTGCATTTCTTGTCCGACTCAGCGGCTGTTTTTCCGTCTGTCTTCTCAGGTTTCTCCTCCTTCTTCTTCTGGTCTTTCGTCGCCGTTTTCTTCACCTCCGTTTCTTCTTTCTTCTTCTGTGGTTTAGTCGTCTGCTCTGCGGTTGTTTTCCCGTCAGACACATCTTTCTTCTTCTGGTCTTTCGTGGCCATTTTCTCCGCGTTGCTTTCTTTCTTCTCTGAGGTTTTGGACGTAGGTTTTTTCTCCTCATTTTCCTTTTTGCCCTCCGTTCCCTTCTTGTCTTTTTTGTCATCCACTTTTCTATCCTCAGATGTCCTCTCCTTCTTCTCTTCTTCCTCCTCCTTCCTCTTCCTCTCCTGCTCCATCGTCACTCTTCCCATCATCGTCTTCATCTGGACTTTCGCCCCTTGTCCCGGCGTCGCCTTCACGATTTTCCCGATGATTTTCCTCTCGTCTTTCTTCTCTTCCTCCTTCTTCTTCTTGTCCTTCACTTCCTCTGGGATTTTACTTGAAAGGTCGTTCTTCTGTTCGTCCGTCTTCACCTCCTTCTTCTTCTCTGCTGTTGTTTTCTGACTGGAGGTGTTGCCCTCTTCCTCTCCCTGTCCTCCTCCACTTCCTGTCTGTTTCTCTGCAGGTTTCTGATCTTTCTTGTCGACGATCTTCTCACTTTTCGAGGTCTTTGTCTCGGACTTCCTGAGACTCGCGGTGGTTTCTTTGTCGTTCTTTTTGTCCGATGTTGTCGTCTGACTCCTTCTTGTAACCTCCGAGCTGGTCGTGGTTGCATCCCTCCTGAGAAATGTACAAAAAAAGAAATGGTTAATTAATTATATCGTAACTCTTCCTCACCCTCTCAGACTTTCAGTTGTGCGCGCTACTAAAGAGACTCGCTACCATGGAAACCAAACAATGGTGTAGCTGTATTAAAGTCCGAGTGGAAACAGTCCAGGGTAAATCTGATTTTGTCAGAAATCGGGAGAAATGTGACCCCGGGAGGAAACCGGGAGAGGGCAGTGAAATCGGGAGTCTCCCACGAAAATCGGGAGGGTTGTCAAGTATGACGGCAACTCTAATAGGACACTTGACACAGTGGCGTTTGGCAAAGCAGAAAAAGAACACTAAATAAACCGAGAGAGATGAGTTATTGGTATTACAACGTGACTCCTTTTACTGAGTCATTTTATCGGGTTAAGTACAGAATAAGTGAGAAATGGATGTAACTTCTGTCACACAGCTATCATACATACTGAAGAAATGTTGACTGTGAATGTATGCAATATGTATGGCATTCATAATTGATATCTAATTACATTAACTGTGAATGTCCTTCATTTTATTTCAAGTAAAATAACAAAATATTTGAGTATAGATATTTGAGCCCACATCGTGTTCCTGTTAGTGTTCACTTCCTCTCTGCCTTCTTCTGGGGATCCATCTGACGTCTTTTACCCTCTTTTCCTTTCTCTTTCTTGGTCCGCTAAGAAAAGTAGTCCGTTGTTACCGTTTGAACGACGTAGCAGCGACGGGATCTGCTTCAATAGCGTTTTTGTGGACCTTTTTGTTTTTGAAAACATCGCTGCTTGCTTTAAAAGTAGCACAAACCTTGGAGAGTATCTAGATATCCTTGCCCTGATGCCAAAGGAACTGCACACTGAATATGTGCCGCCGTTTGGTGTCTATGTCTGGACCGCTGCGTAACAAGGAGGGTTTCTGCCGTTACTTCTCCACTGCTTTCTTGTCTTGTCAGTTTTCGGCCTTAACAACGGTCAATAAGTGCTTGACAGCGGTCTGTACTACTGGATTAACAACGTGTTCTGAATTGACCAATCAGAATCGAGTATTCAACTAAGCCATGTAATAATCTGGAATAACCCATAACCTGATTTTTGGAATATATCCGTGTGTAACTTACAGCGAGCTCCGCCTGCGGCCTCCTCTCTCGTCCGTCAGTAACCCTTTCAGAGACTTCAGGAAACTCTGCCTCTTGTCCGCCTGCCGACTCTCTCTCTGCAAACACGTCTCATCAGATACACCACACACAGTAGGGCTGCTCCATTATGGCAAAAATCAGAATCTCGATTATTTGGGTCAATAATTGATATCACGATTATTAAAAACGATTATCCATTTACTTTGAAAACAAAATCGTAATTGTGATTAAAATGCGATTAATTGAGCAGCCCGACCACACAGGCAGAGCCCACTCCTCGTCTCACTGTCTCCACATTCTGTCAATAAAGTTAATTGAATGGAATGTTTTACCTCCTCTTCTTTCCCAGCATGCTTTGCTTTCTTCACCTCCTCTTTCTCAGCTCTCCTCGTCTTCCTCCCTGCAGTTTCTTCCTCTTCCTCCGCCGTCACCTTCTTCTTCTTCACCTCCTCTTCCTCCCTCTTCCTCTTCGTCCCGTGTCCTTCCTTCTCCTCTTCCTCCTTCTTCTCTTTCGACCTCGTCTTCTTCACCTCGCTGCCATCTTGTTTGGGTTTCTTCTCCTCTTCCTCCTTTTCTCTCAACCTTGTCTTCCTCCCTCCTGTCTCCTCTTCCTCCTTTCCCGTCACCTTCTTCTTCACCTCCTCTTCCTCCTTTCCCGTCACCTTCTTCTTCACCTCCTCCTCTTCCTCCTTTTCTGTCGACCTCGTCTCTCTCCTCGTCTTCTTTGCCTCGCTGCCATCTTGTTTTGGTTTCTTCTCCTCCGTCACCTTCGTCTTCTTCACCTCCTCTTCCTCCCCCTTTTCTGTTGACCTCGTCTTCCTCCCTGCAGTCTCCTCTTCCTCCTCCGTCACCTTCTTCTTCCTCGCCTCCTCTGCTTCCTTCTCTACTCTTTCTCTGGATCTCGTCTCTCTCCTCGTCTTCCTCCCTGCAGTCTCCTCTTCCTCCTCCATCACGTTCTTCTTCCTCACCTCCTCTTCCTCCTTCTTCTCTACTCTTTCTCTGGATCTCGTCTCTCTCCTCGTCTTCTTCACCTCGCCACCATCTTGTTTGGGGGTCTTGTCCTCTTTCTCCTCTGTCACCTTCTTCACCTCCTCCGTCACCTTCTTCACCTCCTCTGTCACCTCCTCTGTCACCTTCTTCACCTCCTCTGTCACCTTCTTCACCTCCTCTGTCACCTTCTTCACCTCCTCTTCCTCCCTCGTCTTCCTCACCTCGCCACCATCTTGTTTCGGGGTCTTCTCCTCTTCCTCCTTTTCTTTTGACCTTGTCTCTCTCCTCGTCTTCCTCCCTCCTGTCTCCTCTTCCTCCTCAGTCACCTTCTTCTTCCTCACCTCCTCTTCCTCCTTCTCCTCTACTCTTTCTCTGGATCTCGTCTCTCTCCTCGTCTTCCTCACCTCGTCACTATCTTGTTTGGGGGTCTTCTCCTCTTCCTCCTTTTCTTTCGACCTTGTCTCTGTCCTCGTCTTCCTCCCTCCTGTCTCCTCTTCCTCCTCTGTCACCTTCTTCACCTCCTCTTCCTCCCTTGTCTCTCTCCTCGTCTTCCTCACCTCGCCACCATCTGGTTTGGGGGTCTTCTCCTCTTCCTCCTCCTTTTCTTTTGACCTTGTCTCTCTCCTCGTCTTCCTCCCTCCTGTCTCCTCTTCCTCCTCAGTCACCTTCTTCTTCCTCACCTCCTCTTCCTCCTTCTCCTCTACTCTTTCTCTGGATCTCGTCTCTCTCCTCGTCTTCCTCACCTCGCCACCATCTTGTTTGGCGGTCTTCTCCTCTTCCTCTTCTCTCCTCGTCTTCACCCCAGCTTCTTCTTTCTTCTCCTCTTCATCCCGTTTCTCTTTGATCTTTGCCTCCTTGTTTCCTTCACTTGTTTCCTCCTCTTCCTCGTCCCTTTTCCTCTTGACTCCTTTACTCTCTGATGAAGATTTCTCCTCCTCTTCCTCAGACTTTGGTTCTGGGCTCTTCAGTTCCTTGTCGACTGTTGGAGATAAAATCAGAAGTTTTAACTCCTCAAATGTAATCCTGACAGTGTGTTTGAGTGTGTGTGTGTGTCTGTCTGTCTGTGTGTGTGTGTGTCTGTCTGTGTGTGTGTCTGTGTGTGTGTGTCTGCATCTGTGTGTGTCTGTTTGTGTCCGTGTGTGTATGTGTGTCTGTTTGTGTCCGTGTGTGTATGTGTGTCTGTGTGCGTGTGTCTGTGTCTTTCTGTGTCTGTGTGTGTGTGTCTGTGTCTTTCTGTGTCTGTGTGTGTGTGTCTGCGTCTTTCTGTGTGTGTGTGTGTCTGTCTGTGTGTGTGTCTGTGTGTCTGCATCTGTGTGTGTCTGTTTGTGTCCGTGTGTGTATGTGTGTCTGTTTGTGTCCGTGTGTGTATGTGTGTCTGTGTGTGTGTGTCTGTGTCTTTCTGTGTCTGTGTGTGTGTGTCTGCGTCTTTCTGTGTGTGTGTGTCTGCGTCTGCGTCTTTCTGTGTGTGTGTGTGTCTGCGTCTGCGTCTTTCTGTCTGTCTGTCTGTCTGTCTGTGTGTGTGTGTGTGTCTGTGTCTGTGTGTCTGCATCTGTGTGTGTGTGTGTGTGTGTGTGTGTCTGCGTGTTTTACCTGGAGGGGTAACAGCAGGATCTGTTTTCTTTTGTTGATCTGCATCAATCTGACAAATAAAGTAAAAAAACACTCAAATTAGTCGCTAAGGAGTCGCTAAGGAGTTGCTAAGGAGTCGCTAAGGAGTCGCTAAGGAGTCGCTAAGGAGAAGAACCGATATTGATCAATAAAAACAGCTGTTTTCTGGAAGAGCTGCAAACGCTTTTTAATTATTTAAGAGTTTCTTACCACCTCCTCCTTCTCCTTCTCTGGAGCATCAGCTGCAGCTGACCTGCTGCTCCTCCTGTTCAGAGTCTCTGGAGCTGAATCGGTTCCGGAGCTTTCTGTTTTCTCCGGAGCGTTTCTGAGAGAAGATCTGGTCGGAGTTTTAGAAACAGAAACAGCAGGAGGAAGAGGAAGAGGAGTTTCTGACCTACTGGATCCTCTGCTGGGAGCGTTTCTGACCGGAGCCGCTCGACTGGGAGGGGGTTTAGCTTTGTCGTTGGTAGACTTTGTAGATTTAGCAGGTGTAGCTTTAGCTGGTGTAGCTTTAGCTGTAGCTTTAGCTGGGTTAGCGCGTGCCCTGCTCTGTGCTGGTATCTGAGGACACAATAAGACAGAAAGGATCCATTAACACCACAAATACATGACACTTCTCTCGGTGCGCGGAAAGAGGGGGGGGAGAGAGGAAAAGAGAGAGAGAGAGGGAGAGAGAGAGAGGGGGGAGAGAGGAAAAGAGAGAGAGAGGGGGGGAGAGAGAGAGAGAGGGGGGAGAGAGGAAAAGAGAGAGAGAGGGAGAGATAGAAAAGAGAGACAGAGGGGGAGAGAGAGGAAAAGAGAGAGAGAGGAAAAGAGAGAGAGAGGGGGGAGAGAGGAAAAGAGAGAGAGAGGGGGAGAGAGAAGAGGAAAAGAGAGAGTTCCGCTCGTTTCCCCGTGTTATTCTCCAACGTTAATGTAAACATTTCGATCCGTTACGATTATAAACTGAAGCAATATAAAACCGAGCATTCACTGAGTTTTAAACATCACTTTAAATGGAAGACCCCCATAGGCCCCGCCCACTCACCATAGGCCCCGCCCCCTATGATCGGACCGGTCCCAAAAACCCTGATCGGAGCATCCCTAGGCGAGAGGTAGCTTTCAGACGAGAGGTAGCTTTCAGGCGAGAGTTAGCTTTCAGGCGAGAGGTAGCTTTCAGGCGAGAGGTAGCTTTCAGGCGAGACGTAGCTTTCAGGCGAGAGGTAGCTTTCAGGCGAGAGGTAGCTTTCAGACGACAGGTAGCTTTCAGGCGAGAGTTAGCTTTCAGGTAGCTAACAGGCGAGAGGTAGCTTTCAGGTAGCTATCAGGCGAGAGGTAGCTTTCAGGCGAGAGGTAGCTTTCAGGCGAAGGTAGCTAACAGGCGAGAGGTAGCTTTCAGGCGAGAGGTAGCTTTCAGGCGAGAGGTAGCTAACAGGCGAGAGGTAGCTTTCAGGCGAGAGGTAGCTTTCAGGCGAGAGGTAGCTTTCAGGCGAGAGGTAGCTAACAGGCGAGAGGTAGCTTTCAGGCGAGAGGTAGCTAACAGGCGAGAGGTAGCTTTAAGGTCGAGAGGTAGCTTTCAGGCGAGAGGTAGCTTTCAGGCGAGAGGTAGCTTTCAGGCGAGAGGTAGCTAACAGGCGAGAGGTAGCTTTCAGGCGAGAGGTAGCTAACAGGCGAGAGGTAGCTTTCAGGTAGCTAACAGGCGAGAGGTAGCTTTCAGGCGAGAGGTAGCTTTCAGGCGAGAGGTAGCTTTCAGGCGAGAGGTAGCTTTCAGGCGAGAGTTAGCTTTCAGGCGAGAGGTAGCTTTCAGGCGAGAGTTAGCTTTCAGGCGAGAGGTAGCTTTCAGGCGAGAGGTAGCTTTCAGGCGAGAGGTAGCTTTCAGGCGAGAGGTAGCTTTCAGGCGAGAGGTAGCTAACAGGCGAGAGGTAGCTTTCAGGCGAGAGGTAGCTAACAGGCGAGAGGTAGCTTTCAGGTAGCTAACAGGCGAGAGGTAGCTTTCAGGCGAGAGGTAGCTAACAGGCGAGAGGTAGCTAACAGGCGAGAGGTAGCTTTCAGGCGAGAGGTAGCTTTCAGGCGAGAGGTAGCTTTCAGGCGAGAGGTAGCTAACAGGCGAGAGGTAGCTTTCAGGCGAGAGGTAGCTTTCAGGCGAGAGGTAGCTAACAGGCGAGAGGTAGCTTACAGGCGAGAGGTAGCTAACAGGCGAGAGGTAGCTTTAAGGTCGAGAGGTAGCTTTCAGACGAGAGGTAGCTTTCAGGCGAGAGGTAGCTTTCAGGCGAGAGGTAGCTTTCAGGCGAGAGGTAGCTAACAGGCGAGAGGTAGCTTTCAGGCGAGAGGTAGCTAACAGGCGAGAGGTAGCTTTCAGGTAGCTAACAGGCGAGAGGTAGCTTTCAGGCGAGAGGTAGCTTGCAGGCGAGAGGTAGCTTTCAGACGAGAGGTAACTAACAGGCGAGAGGTAGCTAGCAGGCGAGAGGTAGCTAACAGGCGAGAGGTAGCTAACAGGCGAGAGGTAGCTTTCAGGCGAGAGGTAGCTTTCAGGCGAGAGGTAGCTAACAGGCGAGAGGTAGCTTTCAGGCGAGAGGTAGCTTTCAGGCGAGAGGTAGCTTTCAGGCGAGAGTTAGCTTTCAGGCGAGAGGTAGCTTTCAGGCGAGAGTTAGCTTTCAGGCGAGAGTTAGCTTTCAGGCGAGAGGTAGCTTTCAGGCGAGAGGTAGCTTTCAGGCGAGAGGTAGCTTTCAGGCGAGAGGTAGCTTTCAGGCGAGAGGTAGCTTTCAGGCGAGAGGTAGCTAACAGGCGAGAGGTAGCTAACAGGCGAGAGGTAGCTTTCAGGTAGCTAACAGGCGAGAGGTAGCTTTCAGGCGAGAGGTAGCTTTCAGGCGAGAGGTAGCTTTCAGGCGAGAGGTAGCTAACAGGCGAGAGCTAGCTAACAGGCGAGAGGTAGCTTTCAGGCGAGAGGTAGCTTTCAGGCGAGAGGTAGCTAACAGGCGAGAGGTAGCTTTCAGGCGAGAGGTAGCTTTCAGGCGAGAGGTAGCTTTCAGGCGAGAGGTAGCTAACAGGCGAGAGGTAGCTTTCAGGCGAGAGGTAGCTAACGGTCGAGAGGTAGCTTTCAGGCGAGAGGTAGCTTTCAGGCGAGAGGTAGCTAACAGGCGAGAGGTAGCTTTCAGGCGAGAGGTAGCTTTCAGGCGAGAGGTAGCTTTCAGGCGAGAGGTAGCTAACAGGCGAGAGGTAGCTTTCAGACGAGAGGTAGCTAACAGGCGAGAGGTAGCTTTCAGGTAGCTAACAGGCGAGAGGTAGCTTTCAGGCGAGAGGTAGCTTTCAGGCGAGAGTTAGCTTTCAGGCGAGAGGTAGCTTTCAGGCGAGAGTTAGCTTTCAGGCGAGAGTTAGCTTTCAGGCGAGAGTTAGCTTTCAGGCGAGAGGTAGCTTTCAGGCGAGAGGTAGCTTTCAGGCGAGAGGTAGCTTTCAGGCGAGAGGTAGCTAACAGGCGAGAGGTAGCTTTCAGGCGAGAGGTAGCTAACAGGCGAGAGGTAGCTTTCAGGTAGCTAACAGGCGAGAGGTAGCTTTCAGGCGAGAGGTAGCTTTCAGGCGAGAGGTAGCTAACAGGCGAGAGGTAGCTAACAGGCGAGAGGTAGCTTTCAGGCGAGAGGTAGCTTTCAGGCGAGAGGTAGCTTTCAGGCGAGAGGTAGCTTTCAGGCGAGAGGTAGCTAACAGGCGAGAGGTAGCTTTCAGGCGAGAGGTAGCTAACAGGCGAGAGGTAGCTTTCAGGCGAGAGGTAGCTAACAGGCGAGAGGTAGCTTTAAGGGTCGAGAGGTAGCTTTCAGACGAGAGGTAGCTTTCCAGGCGAGAGGTAGCTTTCAGGCGAGAGGTAGCTTTCAGGCGAGAGGGTAGCTTTCAGGCGAGAGGTAGCTAACAGGCGAGAGGTAGCTTTCAGGCGAGAGGTAGCTAACAGGCGAGAGGTAGCTTTCAGGTAGCTAACAGGCGAGAGGTGCTTTCAGGCGAGAGGTAGCTTTCAAGACGAGAGGTAGCTTTCAGGCGAGAGGTAGCTTTCAAGCGAGAGGTAGCTTTCAGACGAGAGGTAGCTAACAGGCGAGAGGTAGCTAACAGGCGAGAGGTAGCTTGCAGGCGAGAGGTAGCTAACAGGCGAGAGGTAGCTTTCAGACGAGAGGTAGCTAACAGGCGAGAGGTAGCTTTCAGGCGAGAGGTAGCTTTCAGGCGAGAGGTAGCTTACAGGCGAGAGGTAGCTTTCAGGCGAGAGCTAGCTTTCAGGCGAGAGGTAGCTAACAGGCGAGAGGTAGCTAACAGGCGAGAGGTAGCTTTCAGGCGAGAGGTAGCTTTCAGACGAGAGGTAGCTTTCAGGCGAGAGCTAGCTAACAGGCGAGAGGTAGCTTTCAGGCGAGAGGTAGCTTTCAGGCGAGAGGTAGCTTCAGGCGAGAGGTAGCCTTCAGGCGAGAGCAGCTGGTTGTAAACTGGAGTCTAATGAAGAGAGAGAGGATTGAACAGAACATCAGTTTTAATAAGCGACTCTTACTTTGAGTTTGCTCCCCAGGGCGGGGGTGTTCTGGATCTCCCACATGCCTTCAGTGAAGCCTTTGATCCGGACGCCGCTGCCGAACTTCAGCTTGTTCCCGACGTACGGCACGATGTTCTCCGGGGGGATCGTTCCTCTGAGGACGGATATTAAACTTTGAAGTCACCATGTCTTTGCTGTCAGGATTAAAGTGTGTGTGTGTGTGTGTGTGTGTGTTGTGTGCATTTATGATTGGTTGAAACTAGTTGAGGAGGGCCGAGGTTTAAACTTTCTTCCAATCAGCATTCGGCCGGCCTGTGAAGGTTCCTCCCTCTCTGTCGCTATCATACGTCATTTGTTTTTGCTAGTTGTCTACAGATATGGTGGAGAACCTTCATTGCGCTGGCTCCCAGCTATGCGTGGGCGCGGAGCTCGCCCTCACGGCCAAGGCCAGAGCCTCAGTAAGTCACTGTCTCTACAGTGTCTGCACCTGGCTTTGGGTCAGGGGATGTTTTGGTCATTGGGTTTTCTTTTCACAAATGATATTCAAAAACATAAAACAGGATATTTCATTTTCGAAATTCAAGGCGTTTTTCTTTATCGTGGTCAAAAAGGGATTTACTAAACTTACAAAACGAGATGATTCATTTTCTAACTATACAGCGGTTCTGCACTGCGGTCACTCTGCCGTCTCTCCACTTTGTCTTTTCAAATCAGCTGCTCTTCATTGTTCCTGCTATATTCAATGAGTGATACAAATATGTGTTACCACAAGTTCTTAAGGAAACTGACTCTGTTGGACTCGGTTCTAGTTTGACTGCTACCAGAAATGAAATGAAGTACTTTACTGTGTACTTTGTGAGTAATCCTCTGTCAGAGTCCTCCTTAGTACATAATGCATGTTTTCTGCTGTCTTTGATGAGTGATACAAATAAAATGTTACCATTAGTTCTTAATGAAAGTGATCCTGTTTGACTTTGTATTAGTTAGCCTACTACTATCAATACATTGAAGTACTTTCTTTACTACAGTCTTTAGAGTCTGGCCTGGATAGCTGGTCTGTCCTTCAGCACACTGACACACTCTGTCACTCTGGTTGCTCTCTTATGAAGCTGCTGTCTTTAAATATATAATTATTTCTCAGCCGCTAGTTCGTTCCTCTCAGATTCTTCAGCCTCATCCTTCCATCAGTCCCAGTTAACGCCTCCAGCACACTTCCAGTGTCTGACTCCATATGATATTGTCCAAGGTGCCAAGGACCTCATATTATGTCTGCATTAATGTTACATCACCCATTATAACAATTTGCTTTCCTTTCTCTCTTCTCTTAACTGTCTTTAAGTATAACCCAATGTAAAGTCCTTTTGCTGCACCATTGTAAGGCTTAAAAACAGGCATTTCTTCTGTATGTGTTTTGGAGAAATAACACAATCAATGGCCCAGAATTGTACTTTATAAACTCTGAATCTTGTGGTGCTTGAAGAAATACAGACTGGCAGCAGCTTCATAAGAGAGCAGCCAGAGTGACAGAGTGTGTCAGTGTGCTGAAGGACAGACCAGCTATCCAGGCCAGACTCTAAAGACTTTCCAAGGTGTAAAAGCTGCTGCCGGAGTACTGACTGGAAGTGTTGCTGATATCAAGTCTACCATCCTCTGAAAGTACTCTGTCCAACAATATCAGTCTCAGGAAGAAAGGTTTATTCAAAACAGCAGAGAAACATGCATTCTTGTTCTCAGGAGGGGACATTGACAGAGGAGTACTGGAAAAGTACACAGTAAGTACTTCATAGTACGTGTGGGGGTAGTTTCACTAGTACTGAGTCCAACAGGATCAATCTCACGAAGAACTAATGACATGTAAAATAATAACAAAGTGGAGAGACGGCTGAGTGACCGCAGTGCAGAACCGCTGTATAGTTTAAATCTCCAACAATGCTCTCCATTTTAAACACAGGCCTATTATATTTACAGCCTTAGTAACATTAAGACACAGCAATGTGTGTCTGCGCTGTTTTTCTTGTAATCGCTAAATTCCCCTAGTTTATAATATTATCACAGTTCCAAGCAAACGAGTGCTTTTGTTTTGAAATCACTCCCGTGAGTTTCGCCCCGCCCCCCCCCCTCGCTCCAAGGACCATGAGACCATTTAGTAAGGTAAAAAGCAGCAAGGCCTCTTATGGCACATTTCCACTGCAGGGGGGTAGCCCCGTTTAAGCGTCCCTAAGCGTCCTCGCTCAGGCCTCGGGCTGCCTCGCTGGCCGTGGCGCATTTCCATTACAGTTTAGGACCTGGGGTAGCAACGCAGTGTAGGCTCCCGTCGAGCTCCCGCTGGATGTTATCATCCCCAATGAGATGTAGGAACGTCAAAAAATGCTGTGTATAAAAATGCTGCAAGCTTGCTTCTAGATATATATGCGCCGCTAGGGATGATCTCGTGCGCGATCTTGTGACGATTCTCTCCGACCAATCAGCAGTCGAGAGTGTTGACGTCACTAGTTCAGCCCTGGCCTGATAGAACCACGATGTTATGGGGCCGGAAAAAGAGGAAAAAAGTACCCGCTAGCCGGTGCTGCGCTATATGGAAAGGCCACCAAAAACTGGACGCTTGAGGATGCTTAAACGGGGCTACCCGCTGCAGTGGAAATGCGCCATCAGCCGCTCTTCCGTTTACTTGTTCAATAAAGAAAAACAAATGGACCGTAGGTACGCGGTTTCCGTCCTCATCTGAGGTAACTTATTTTGACAGTAGTTTTTTTGTTTCTGTTTTTCTAGTGATTTTTTGTTTTGAGAAGTAGAAACTGAATCGTCCCGTTTTTTAAGTTTAGTAAATCCCTTTTTGACCACGATAAAGAAAAACGCCTGTCGTTTTTGAATATCCATTTGTGAAAAGAAAACCCAATGACCAAAACATCCACTGACCGCTTTGCTACCTTAATATTACAAGCTAAAACTTTCTCTATGACTTTCCCCTAGTTTCCTATCCAACCCATCAGAACCTGGGATTAGTGATTTTGTGTATTTATTCAAAAGTCATAGCAACATGAAATGAGCCCAATAAGCTTATAATGTAACAATAAGAATCAGTCTTGTGATGTTATATAAGAATAGACTCCACAGTGTGTACGTACATCTGATGCGTCCCGAAGAAGTAGACCGGGATTCTCTTGTTTCTTCCACCGCCGTCACACTGACACACCTGAACACACAGAATATCACGTTAGCTAGGAATACACATCTGTACGCAGGTATTTGTGTTTTGTGTGTGTGTGTGTGTGTGTGTGTACCCTGGCAGGCCAGTGGGGGAATCCCTTCATCTTGGCGAACACCAGGTCTCCCTGTTTGAACTGGTCACCGTTTTTCCCCGGCATCGTGATAACTCTCACCTTAATGACAGAGAATCAGCAGAAAGAAAACAGAAATATATTGAGATGACTTAATAACCATCATGTCATCAAGGGGCGTCTGAAAGACACATTTACTCATTGATTATATATATGTAGATATACCAGTTTTAGTTTCACATGATGTGTAACTCTTCTCTCATCTTATTAAAAGTACATATGTATATCTGATATGTAATTAAGAAGTAGTATAAAGTGACATCAAATGAAAATACTTAAGCTAATAAAACTACCTGCAATCTGTATTTGAGTAAATGAACTTTATTTACTTTCCAACCATTTAAAACTGTTTGTTTATTGTTTAAACAAGTCGTTTATTCCCATTTTAAGCATTTAAAACCCATTTTAGAAAGCGTGAAGTGTAAACTGTGACAAACTGAGTAGTTTCTATCTATATTTCGCATTAATTTAGTAGCATTTATACATATATTACTGTTAATGCAAATGTGAGATATAATCCAGACAAACAAAGAGTATTAAAATAACAATATGTAGCTAAGGAGTATAAAGTGACCTTAAAATATAGTTTCCAACCATAGGAAACGGTTCATTGTAAGGCTTTAACTGTTGCTAGATGTTATTCAAAGAGAGAAAAGGACGTTTCCTTCCATCAGAAACATTTTTTAACCAGTTTTTACGTTTTTTTGTTTCATTTCCAGCTCGTTCTGTCTTTGTTTACAAATACAGACCGTTAGCTCTGAAGCTAACTTTAGCATGTGGCTAAACCCTGAGCTGTAGCTGGACCCTAACTCTCTGTGGTTCATATCTATCTCAATGCAAGTTTACCGGGACATTAGAAGGTTTACATACCGTAAGAAACCGAGGGATAATGGTGTGAATCCGGAGATAAAGTCTCTGCTTTCTCTAGTTTATAAGCTACGATCCTTCTTCTTCTGTCGCCATGTTACCCGAGTACATCGTGTCACGTGACAAACAGCGCTTTCCCGCTGGCGGCTGTACCATTGTGTGGGGAGACTGGACTGTACCAACTCGGGGGAAATCTGGCAGAAAATGTCAAATAAAACGAATTTCGGACACAAACAAAAATAATATATACACTTATTATCTTTCAAGGAAACGTGTTAAGATATTTTTAATTACCCTTAATGTAGATTTATGCTAAATTATTCTTTCCAGCCTTTAAGAGGCACATGATTTAACTTTCTACTGAGTGTAGTGGGTAGAAGGGGGTATCATGCACCCCCTGAAATATACTTCTAATCAGCTTTTTTTTTAGACCTTTCACTATATCTCAGCCATTATTGCAGATAACTGAACAAATAAGGTATCCAGATCCATGTTGTGAGGGTCAAGGAACACAATAAAACTATTCTCAAAGTGATCACATGTGGCTGTGGCATGCTATTATGCTAATTAGTGCCGCCATTACAAGAAAATAGCATTTAGTCTTGTACCAAGAACGATGTATTTTGCACCGACACAGAAATATTCTTATAATCAGTGTTTCCTAATAAAAGTATGTAGAAAATGATGAGCTATGTTAAAATGTTGTCTGGCTGTCTCACATGTATTTTTTATGCAAATGAGTGTCACCATTACCAAAAACGGAATTGTCACTCTATCTCAGCTACTGAATGTATTTGATAGATTTAATATTCTAATTATACACACAATATTAAAGCTATGTTCACATTAATTAATCGATTTCTCAGTAATTATAATATATTACAGTATTTAGGATTCAGGGATGGGCTATTCTATTGAACGAGTACTTTTAGTACTGTACGTATATTTTGGTGCTTTCACTGTTTAATGCACAACTTGTATTAACTGGCACATTTCTTGTTACCTACTGGTACCGACAAGTTAAAAGAAAAACAGAATTAAACTATTAACAGGTGTGTTTCTTCAGAGACTATAAAATGGGCAGAATTGACAAACACATGCGAGGTAGTCTCATTTTAAGAACTACGATGTATTAAATAAATATACAAAGCTGTAAATATTTACATGTTTATTACAAAAACATATTTCTCAAACCCAGCAGACAGGCTTAAAATGCCTATGAACATAGAGCTGGTTATTATTGTGTTTTTTTAATACAATAGCTGCTTTGTGAAAAGGATCTGATCAGAGAATATGTAAATAAATTACAAGTCTGACAGGGAATTTCTAAAAGCTTTTTACAGTCCAACACTTCATATTTGAGAACTGACAGTTCATCAACAGTCAGTTTGTCCAGTTTTTTAATCACTTCCACTATCGCTGTCTTCCTCTTCTTCCTCCTCGCCTTCCTCCTCTTCCTCCTTCTTCTTCTCAGGTTCCTCCACGAGTCCGGCGAAGAAGTCGTTTTCTCCGTGAGCTTTCTTGGTGAGCGACTTCATGCGTCCGTCTTTCTTCTTCCTCTTGCGGTACTCGGTGACCTTGGTGTTTTTTAAATCCGAAATGTCCCAGAACTTGATCAGCTGATCGTGGGCGCTGCTCACCAGGAAACGGGAGTCCCAGGATTTGTTGATTTCCTCGACGGGTTCTCCGACATGTTGCCCGATGCACCCGATGACCCGGTTGGGAAAGAGGTTCACGGCTCTGATGGAGGAAGGAGAGACATTTATAGAGATTGGTGGCCAAGCAGCACAAAAGACATTATGGATCATCTCAGAAGTAAAGGGTTGTTGGACTATTTAACCAATAAGAAACCAATTCAAGCCACAAAGACATCATATTAGACCATTTAAAAAATAGTTTTGACCAGTCATTAAGTTGTACCATTAGAAATGACATCAGCTCAGACAATGAAAAGCTGATTTTGTATCATTTGTAGAGCGCTAAGAAACCAGTCATCCCAATGGGAATCTCACCGGATGTCCCGTCCATCATTTTAGAGCGTTAAGAAACCAGTGTATGGAACCAAGATCATGTCTGACCATTAAAACACCTGGTTGGACCATAAGAAGCCAATTTTGACCATTTTAGGTCATCAAAACATTAGATTAAAGCAGCGTTGTTAGTTAAAAGACTAGCTTGGTCGATCAAAAGAACATTTTAGGTCATTATAAGATCACAAAAACACCAATTGGACTCCTGAAAGACCAGCGTGGCTCAACTAAGACCAATAAAACCAACGTAACAGTAATGGAGGACCAAAATCAAACAGTAATCCCAATGGGAGAAATTGAAAGACATTATGGATTATCTCAGAAGTGAATGGCTGTTGGATCTTGTTACCAATGAGAAGCCAATTCAGGCCACAATAACATCATATTGGACCATTTAAGAAGCAGATTTGACCATTTGAAGCCCGTTTCGGTCCAGATAAGAGCATCTAGAAGCCAGTTTACGATCCCAAAGTCATCAAAGTAACTGTAATCTGGGACGACAAACCACCAGTAATCCCAATGTAACCCTGACTCACCTAATGTACCCGTCCATGGAGGCGGTGCACATGATGTTGTCGGTGATCGGCGCGATGCACTCCACGGACTCAGCTTTGATGGTGAATCGGTCGCTCGTTGCTCCGAATCCGTTCCAGTTGAAGATGTAGATGGTTCCTTCGCTGGAGCCGCAGATCACCTTCTTCCCCCGCTTCATCAACGCCACCGAGGTCAGATCTCCGGTCTGATACTCCGACAGAAGCTCGAAACGCCGACGTTTTATGTTGAAGACGCCCATCGTGCCGTCGCCACTGTGAGGGGTAAAGAAGGTACAATGAGAGGGGTTAAAGAGGGCCGGTGTTTTAAGGACCCTTTGAAGCATTTATGGTAGAAAAATGTCTGAAAATGTAATTTGACGAAATGTACAAAAAACGTGAGAAAAATGTACGAAAAGTTGGAAGAAAAAATGTTTCTGAAAAATTAACAAATAAGTATAAAAATGTTTTGAATATCTATTAAATACAAATTTCAGAAAATTTCAGAAAATTGTGAAAAAAATCCTAAAAGTTAAAGGTCCCATGTCATGGCCATTTCCACTGATCATAGTTCCATTGTTGAGGTCTACTAGAATAGATTTATATTGTGCAATGTTCCAAACTCACATTGGTTTCTCACAGCATCTCTGTAAAGTCTGTGTATTCACTCTCTCCACTAAACGGCTCGTTGCAGCTCTTGCCCCCCCCCCTCCCTGTGAGCCCAGTGTGCTCTGATTGGTCGGGACGTTGTGAATCGCGCTGAGCTCCGTGGAGGTGTGATTTCCTTGTTTAGCGAAACACAGCCAAACTCACCCTGAGCACACAAAGTCACAGCCGAAGTAAACACAATAAGTGTGTCTTGATATTGAGTAAGAAAAAGGTTGGTAAACGCTGTGAGAATGGGTCTGCAGAGAGAATTTCACCTTGATCCCAACTGTCTGTTATCAGCCTGCAGCCAGGGAGGAGAGATCAGCAGAGCTGCACTGAGTGTGTGAGGAAGTCCGTGGATTGGTCAATTTGGACCAATCAGCGGGGGCTTAACGTAACGGCTCCGCGGACGTAACGTAACGGCTCCACGGATTGGTCCATTTCGTTCCGGGGACGACATGACATCATGATGTACCCGGAAGAATCAAATGGACAGTGACGTTTCTCCAACGAGGCGTTTTGGGGAGGTATTTTCTGTGTTAGAGTTTTACTCTCTACATGGTGTACTTTGAGGGTTTTGACTCTGCACACCATTTACATGCATAAAAACCTTCATAACAACAAGGGGACGGGTACTAACCGGAAAAGCATGACATGGGACCTTTAAAGAAAATAATCTGAAATTGGAAAAATGACTCAGTATTCTCAATGTCCAAAAATATCTTGTTTTTTAACCAACTGCTTTTTTACCAACGGCAGCATCTAAAAACAATTGTCAGAATATTTCAGATACATTCGTTAAAAACATGTAAAAATTGTCCGAATTGTTTGTGAAAAATGTCAAAAGAAAATTAAATATTTGAATAATACAAAATGATTCTGAAAAGTTAAGAACCTGGTAGTGAGGAGGATCCTCTTGGCCGCGTCCACTGCGATGTCACTGATGTAATCCTCGTGCTGTTTCAGATCCATGATGGCCGTCCCCTTCCTCATATCCCACACCTTCAGGAAGAACAACGGGACAAATTCAAGACTTATGCTTTTCCTCATATTTGGAAGCGATGTCGTTTTGGACACGTGAATTCCTCAAGAAGAAAAAAGTAATACATTTAAATTAAACACAAATGAATTAAATAAGATGAAAAAATAAATAAACAAAATGTATTAAATAATAATAAAGTTAATACAATAACATTGTAAAAACCTTCAGAGTCCCCCCATCGTCCCCAGTAGCCAGGATGTTCTCGTCCACCAGCAGCAGGCTGTTGATCGGGGCTCCGTGAGCTCCTCTGATCCGAGTCACCAGCTGCCCTCGCTCCACGTCCAGCAGGTGGATCGCTTTATCTCTGGAGACGCTGTACAGCTGCAGCCCGTCAGCAGAGAAACGCACCTGCAGAGAGACAGGTAAGGTATTAGAGGCTTATACACAACCTCACCTGTCTGCAGGACTTCAGGTGTTCTTTAGTAAACAACAACAGAACCTCAGGTGTTCTTTAGTAAACAACAACAGAACCTCAGGTGTTCTTTAGTAAACAGACCCTCACCTGTCTGCAGGACTTCAGGTGTTCTTTAGTAAACAGACCCTCACCTGTCTGCAGGACTTCAGGTGTTCTTTAGTAAACAACAACAGGACCTCAGGTGTTCTTTAGTAAACAGACCCTCGTCTGTCTGCAGGACTTCAGGTGTTCTTTAGTAAACAACAACAGAACCTCAGGTGTTCTTTAGTAAACAACAACAGAACCTCAGGTGTTCTTTAGTAAACAGACCCTCACCTGTCTGCAGGACTTCAGGTGTTCTTTAGTAAACAACAACAGAACCTCAGGTGTTCTTTAGTAAACAACAACAGAACCTCAGGTGTTCTTTAGTAAACAACAACAGAACCTCAGGTGTTCTTTAGTAAACAGACCCTCACCTGTCTGCAGGACTTCAGGTGTTCTTTAGTAAACAGACCCTCACCTGTCTGCAGGACTTCAGGTGTTCTTTAGTAAACAGACCCTCACCTGTCTGCAGGACTTCAGGTGTTCTTTAGTAAACAGACCCTCACCTGTCTGCAGGACTTCAGGTGTTCTTTAGTAAACAGACCCTCACCTGTCTGCAGGACTTCAGATGTTCTTTAGTAAACAGACCCTCGCCTGTCTGCAGGACTTCAGGTGTTCTTTAGTAAACAGACCCTCACCTGTCTGCAGGACTTCAGGTGTTCTTTAGTAAACAGACCCTCACCTGTCTGCAGGACTTCAGGTGTTCTTTAGTAAACAGACCCTCACCTGTCTGCAGGACTTCAGGTGTTCTTTAGTAAACAGACCCTCACCTGTCTGCAGGACTTCAGGTGTTCTTTAGTAAACAGACCCTCACCTGTCTGCAGGACTTCAGGTGTTCTTTAGTAAACAGACCCTCACCTGTCTGCAGGACTTCAGGTGTTCTTTAGTAAACAGACCCTCACCTGTCTGCAGGACTTCAGGTGTTCTTTAGTAAACAGACCCTCACCTGTCTGCAGGACTTCAGGTGTTCTTTAGTAAACAGACCCTCACCTGTCTGCAGGACTTCAGGTGTTCTTTAGTAAACAGACCCTCACCTGTCTGCAGGACTTCAGGTGTTCTTTAGTAAACAACAACAGAACCTCAGGTGTTCTTTAGTAAACAACAACAGAACCTCAGGTGTTCTTTAGTAAACAACAACAGAACCTCAGGTGTTCTTTAGTAAACAGACCCTCACCTGTCTGCAGGACTTCAGATGTTCTTTAGTAAACAGACCCTCACCTGTCTGCAGGACTTCAGGTGTTCTTTAGTAAACAGACCCTCACCTGTCTGCAGGACTTCAGGTGTTCTTTAGTAAACAGACCCTCACCTGTCTGCAGGACTTCAGGTGTTCTTTAGTAAACAGACCCTCACCTGTCTGCAGGACTTCAGGTGTTCTTTAGTAAACAGACCCTCACCTGTCTGCAGGACTTCAGGTGGTGTCCAGAGGACCACAGTTCCCGGGTCTCTCCCTCAGTACAGGAGTATGCATATGCGTACAGATCTCCGTCCACGTCCCCGCACACCAGCAGGTCTCGGGTCGGGTGCAGAGCCACCGTGTTGGCGATGGCCTCCAGCTTGATGTCCGCTGGAGTGTCCCTAATGATGGGCTCCTGAGGCCCCTCTTCATCATCTTCATCATCATCCTCCTCTTTCTCTTTCTCCTCTTCCTCCTCTTTCTGTTCCCTGTCTGAGGTTTCTGGGTCTGAGGTCTCTGGAGCTTCTGGTTCTGGATCCATTTCTGGAGGATCTGAGGTTTCAACGTGTTCCGCGGGCGCTGCCATGTTGTTTTTTTCGTTTCTTCTACGGTGGAAACACGTGGAGAGTTAACGGAGGAAATGCACCACACTGCCCTCTAATGATCTTCAATGGAAACATGCTATTATTTTTGAAACATTAAATGGAAAATAAAACACATTTAATAATAATAATAATAATGTGTGTTCTGTTTTATTCTCAACTTTTATGTATTTATTCATACATTCATTTATTTGTGTATTTATTTAATTATGTGTTTATTCATTTATTTATTTATGGACAGCGGGGCTTCGTTTCACATCGATGACGTAGGTAACATCACTAGTTATCAGCCAATCAGGAGTCGACGCGGAGATGACGTTGGACGCTCAAAATGGCGTCAGATTCAAACGGCTCCTGGATAATATTTGCTGTAAGTTTTTAATAAAAGCTTTCTATAACGTTAATTATTAATATTGTAGTGTATGTAAGTAGTTTACATTGCCTTGTGTTGGTTAAAGTAGATTAAGAGCATTGAAATATGTTTTTATTGGAGATAAACCGTATTTGTTTGGGTTATTTATCAAGTGGCAACAAAATTCCATTCACAAAATGTGTGATTTTCATATTAACTTGTTTATTGACAAATATGAAGATAACTAATATAAATAAATAACAAAAATACATTTGATATGACCTTCTTTTGAATTCGGCGTATATTTGATTCACCTACCAGCAGGTAATATGAGTTTTGTCTCAGATGTAAATTGTAAACAGTAGTAATCTCTTCAATAACCTTTTACTATATACGTTGAAATTCTATAGAAAGCAGACATATGTAGTATTTTAAAGGATGCCGAATTTTAAAGTCGACCTTAATAATACGTTAATAGTCTTTTGAATTGTTGTACATTGTTGTTTATATTGACTTTAACCGTATTTGTTTGGGTTGTTTATCAAGTGGAGACAAAATCCCATTCATAAAATGTGTAATTTTGATCATAACTTGTTTATTGACAAATATGAAGATAAATTACTCAAATAAACAACATAAATACATTATTTATGACCTTCTTTTAAATTCGGCGTATATTTGATTCACCTAACATTAGTTTATATGAGTTTAATCTCAGTTGTAAATTGTAAACAGTAAGATGTATGTTACTATTAACGTTGAAACTCTGCAGAAAACAGACATATTTAGTATTCTAAATAGGGCCGAATTGTAAAGTATACCTTAATTATAGGTCAATCTTGTTTTGTATTGTTGTAGATGTATTTTTAATTTACTTTATATTATTTGTGTGTTTAATTGATCGATTTGTAAACGGAGTTCGCTTTGTGGTTGAGTGCATCTGCTGGCATGGCAACGCAAGCAGCCAGGCAACCGGCTTCATCCCCCGGCAGCAAATCAATCAAAACAACCTCCATGGTGCCTAAAGATGATTTAATACTACCTTAGAAAATATGTTGCATTAATGTGCATTTACAAAAACATCCCTCAGGGTTTTTAAAGTCACCCTGACTGCGGGGAGATGCAGGTAGAATCAGCGGAGCGGAGGAGAGAGAGTGGCCGGAGAAAGGGTGCGGAGAGCGGGCGGAACCGAGTGGAGCCACGGGGGGAGAGAACCGCGGAGAGAGAGAGGTACACAGCCACTTTATGGACTTTTTTACACACATTTTTCATTTTAAAACAAGATTGTTGGATATTTCCCCCCCACATATGTCACTAATAATATATGTTGTACACCACTGTGTTATTATTGTCATTATTCCCTTTGTCTGACATTTCCCAGTTTTTTTCCTGTGTTTTTCCACATTTCAGACCTCTTTAAAGGATAACAAAAAAATGATGGATTAACATATTTTTTCTGGCATTTTTAGATATTTGTATTTAT
>JAPTMU010000442.1:40000-45000 GCA_028583405.1 Pogonophryne albipinna
AGCAGGAGGGAGAAGGAGGTGAGGAAGAGGAGGAGGGAGAGGAGGAGACAGAGAGGAGCAGGAGGGGGAAGGAGGTGAGGAAGAGGAGCAGGAGGGAGAAGGGGGTGAGGAAGAGGAGGGAGGAAGAGGAGGAGGAGAGGAGCAGGAGGGAGAAGGAGGTGAGGAAGAGGAGGAGGGAGGAAGAGGAGGAGGAGAGGAGCAGGAGGGAGAAGGAGGTGAGGAAGAGGAGGAGGGAGAGGAGGAGAAGGAGAGGAGCAGGAGGGGGAAGGAGGTGAGGAAGAGCATCAGGAGGGAGAAGGAGGTGAGGAAGAGGAGGAGAGGAGCAGGAGGGAGGAGGAGGAGAGGAAGAGGAGGAGGGAGGAGGAGGAGAGGAGTTGTATTAATGTCTCCTCTCTCCTCAGGTGTTGGATCAGAGAGTAAAGACTCTGGAGTCGAACATGGAGGCGGAGCGAGCCGCTCACCTGGGGTCAAAGTTCAACTCTGAGATCATCCAGGTGACGCCCTTCTCACCTGAGCCGCTTTGAACTCTGTGTCTGACGATGACATGAACTGATATGTAATGTCTCTCTCTCTCCGTGGTCGTGTGACGGACAGCTGAGGGGGCGGGACCTGGAGGCGGCGCTGAGCTCTGAGCGAATCATCTTGCAGGAATCTCAGAGAGAGAGAGAGCTGCTGAAGAGTCAGATGAGAGAGGAGGAGAGAGAGAGGAGTGTGCAGAGGGAGAGGGGGCGAGAGAGGGAGGCAGTGCTGCACAGGTACCTTATCATCAATTCATGCACAAGCATTTTAGTAAAAGCAGGTGATTGGTCAACCAGCTTAGAGATGTCCCGCCCCTTAGCCTATCACGTAAAATGTGTTGCAGCGCTAGCCAATAGGAGCGCGACTGTTCCGTAGTGATGTCATTATGTTCCGGATGTAAACAAAGGAGTCCAATGGAGCCGTTTCTGGCGTGTTTGTTATAGTTATGAAAAAATACATCTATTGTTTTTCTATAACATAGGTGTGTGTGTGTGTGTGTGTGTGTGTGTGTGTGTGTGTGTGTGTGTGTGTGTGTGTGTGTGTGTGTGTGTGTGTGTGTGTGTGTGTGTGTGTGTGTGTGTGTGTGTGTGTGTGTGTGTGTGTGTGTGTGTGTGTGTGTGTGTGTGTGTGTGTTTAGGCTGCAGCAGGAGTACGAGCAGTGTAAGTCTGACCTCAGCGTTGCCTTGGAGACGGAGAGGACGACGACCTCTGACCTCAGACAAACGCTGGAGGAGGAGAAGAGAGGACACACACACACACACACTCTGCTGGAGCAGGTAACACACACACACACAAATGCACACACCCCCCACACACACACATACACACACACACACGCACACGCACACACACACACCCCCCACACACACACACTCCTGGAGCAGGTAAGACACACACACACACTCTCCTGGAGCAGGTAACACACACACACACACACTCTGCTGGAGCAGGTAACACACACACACACACACACACACACACACACACACACTCTCCTGGAGCAGGTAAGACACACACACTCTCCTGGAGCAGGTAACACACACACACACACACACACACTCTGCTGGAGCAGGTAACACACACACACACACACTCTCCTGGAGCAGGTAACACACACACACACACACACACACACACACACACACACACACACTCTCCTGGAGCAGGTAAGACACACACACTCTGCTGGAGCAGGTAACACACACACACACACACTCTCTCCTGGAGCAGGTAACACACACACACACACTCTCCTGGAGCAGGTAACACACACACACACACACACACACTCTCCTGGAGCAGATAACACACACACACACGCTCTCCTGGAGCAGGTAACACACACACACACACACTCTCCTGGAGCAGGTAACACACACACACACACACTCTCCTGGAGCAGGTAACACACACACACACACGCTCTCCTGGAGCAGGTAACACACACACACACACACTCTCCTGGAGCAGGTAACACACACACACACACACACACACACGCTCTCCTGGAGCAGGTAACACACACACACACACTCTCCTGGAGCAGGTAACACACACACACACACACACTCTCCTGGAGCAGGTAACACACACACACACACACACTCTCCTGGTCCTGGAGCAGGTAACACACACACACACTCTCCTGGAGCAGGTAACACACACACACACACTCTCCTGGAGCAGGTAACACACACACACACACACACTCTCCTGGTCCTGGAGCAGGTAACACACACACACACTCTCCTGGAGCAGGTAACACACACACACACTCTCTCCTGGAGCAGGTAACACACACACACATATGTGCATGGATGAATGTGTGTGGTTGTGGTTTGAATTCCCTCTCCTCTCTCCAGACGGCTAAACGACAGAGTGACGCAGAGGAGTGTGTGCAGCTCATCATGGAAACTCTCCAACAACACACTGATCCCGCAGCAAAGCATGATGGGAGTTGTAGTCCCTGTGCTGCCGTGCTGCAGCTGCTGAGGAAGACTCTGGAGACGAAGGAGCGACAGATCCAGGATCTGCAGCAGCTGACCTCAGATCAGAGCCGACAGCTGCAGGTACACACACACACACACACACACCTGTACCTATAACAGTAGTCAAAACATCCTCCAAACAATATTAAATAATATAAAAAAATATATAATAATATATTGAAGAACAATTTGTACATTTTTTTCTTAATGTTTTTATATATATTTTAATTGTATTTTATTCTACAATGGAGAAGCTAATACAAATCCAGTTGGGAATAGATTAAGAATAAATGAAGTATTTATTTCTTCTAACTCTGATCCTGATCCTAAAGCAGCTTAGAGGCGCATTAGCTCCCCCTGGTGGTCACATTCAGAATAATAATAATAATACATTTATTTTGGGGGGCGCCTTTCGTAACACCCAAGGACACCTTACAGGGCAGAGGGGCAATATACAATTAAAACAGTGGATTTAGTGAAGTATCAGCCGGGGTAAGACAAGACAAACAACAGGAAATGGACTATAGAAGGACACAGAAGGACACAAAAGGACACAAGAGGACACAAAAGGACACAGAAGGACACAAGAGGACACAAGAGGACACAGAAGGACACAAAAGGACACAGAAGGACACAAAAGGACACAAGAGGACACAGAAGGACACAGAAGGACACAAGAGGACACAAAAGGACACAGAATGACACAAAAGGACACAGAAGGACACAAGAGGACACAGAAGGACACAAGAGGACACAAAAGGACACAGAAGGACACAAAAGGACACAGAAGGACACAAGAGGACACAGAAGGACACAAGAGGACACAGGGTACAGTTTGAACAGGTGGGTTTTGAGTTGGGTTTTGAATGTCGTTATGGAGTCAGACTGTAGTGGCAGGGAGCTCCAGAGTCTGGGAGCCGAGCAGCTGAAAGCTCGAGCACCCATGGTTTTGAGGCGAGAGCTTGGGACGAAGAGCGGAGGGTGCGGGAGGGGGTGTACTCCTGAAGGAGGTCGTGATGTAGATGGGGGCTAGGTCGTGGAGAGCTTTATATATGAGTGGAAGGTTTTTGTAGTCAATACGGTAGCGTACAGGAAGCCAGTGTAGTGAGAGTGGGGGTGATGAGTTGGTGCGGGGGAGGGTCCGGGCAGCAGGGCTCTGGATTATTTGCAGTCTATTGAGGAGCTTGGTGGGACGGCCAGTCAGAAGCAGTAATCAATCCGAGATGTGACGAATGAGTGGACCAGGATTTCAGTGCTGGGTTGGGACAGAGATGAGCGGAGTCTGGAGATGTTCCGAAGATGGAAGAAGGCGGTACACACACACACTACTCTCACACACACACACACACACACACACACACACACACACACACACACACACACATTACATGCCACTTGTTAGACGCTTTTATCCAAAGCGACTTACATACTCAACACTGAGGGCAATCCCCACAGGAGCACTTTGGGGTGAAGTGTCTCAGGGACACGACGACATGCTGACTGCAGAGGGGTTTGAACCTGAGACCCCCTGATTCGGATTTGGAGCCGATGAGCAGGGCCACGTTAAGCTTCAGGAGGTTCCTGCTCATCCAGCTCCTGATGTGAAAATGAAAATGAACCTCATGGTGACGGGGAGGAGATACATGATGAATAGGAGTGGACCCAGTACTGACAAGCAATCAGTGTTTATTTAGAGCCCAATATCACAAAGTTACATTTGTCTCAGTGGACTTCACCGTTTGTACAGAATATCAGTATGACAATACGACACCCTCTGTCCTTAGACCCTCTGTCCTCAGACCCTCTGTCCTCAGACCCTCTGTCCTTAGACCCTCTGTCCTCAGACCCTCTGTCCTCAGACCCTCTGTCCTTAGACCCTCTGTCCTTAGACCCTCTGTCCTCAGACCCTCTGTCCTCAGACCCTCTGTCCTCAGACCCTCTGTCCTCAGACCCTCTGTCCTTAGACCCTCTGTCCTTAGACCCTCTGTCCTCAGACCCTCTGTCCTCAGACCCTCTGTCCTTAGACCCTCTGTCCTCAGACCCTCTGTCCTCAGACCCTCTGTCCTTAGACCCTCTGTCCTTAGACCCTCTGTCCTCAGACCCTCTGTCCTTAGACCCTCTGTCCTCAGACCCTCTGTCCTTAGACCCTCTGTCCTCAGACCCTCTGTCCTTTGACCCTCTGTCCTCAGACCCTCTGTCCTCAGACCCTCTGTCCTTAGACCCTCTGTCCTCAGACCCTCTGTCCTCAGACCCTCTGTCCTCAGACCCTCTGTCCTTAGACCCTCTGTCCTTAGACCCTCTGTCCTCAGACCCTCTGTCCTCAGACCCTCTGTCCTTAGACCCTCTGTCCTTAGACCCTCACATCGTACAAGGAAAAACTTCCGGAGAAAACCCACAGTTTAAAGGGAACATGGGAGAAACCTCAGGGAGAGCAACAGAGGAGGGATCCCTCTCCCAGGACGGACAGACGTGCAATAGATGCCGTGTGTAAAT
>JAPTMU010000442.1:50000-55000 GCA_028583405.1 Pogonophryne albipinna
ACACACACACACACACACACGTACACACACACACACACACACACACACACACACACACACACGTACACACACACACACACACACACACACACACACACACACACCTGTACTGTCTGTGATGAACACACCTGACTCTTAGTGTGTGTGTGTGTGTGTGTGTGTGTGTGTGTGTGTGTGTGTGTGTGTGTGTGTGTGTGTGTGTGTGTGTGTGTGTGTGTGTGTGTGTGTGTGTGTGTGTGTGTGTGTGTGTGTGTGTGTGTGTGTGTGTGTGTAGGTCCCGGAGCAGCAGTTCCACAGTGTGTGTGTGGAGCTTCGTCAGGCGCTGAGCAGAGAGCAGGAAGTCCAGACGCTCCTAAAGGAACAAACCGACGCACTACACACACACGGCCAAACCGCTCAGGTACGTTATATTCATTATTTAATGGTTTACCTGTTGATTAGGCAGAGAGACGTTTTTGTGTTTTTAAATCCTTACTTTAATTAAAAAACGTCTGAAATGTTCTCTTTTTCCAAATAAATCACATTTTAATTGTAAATGCCTCTCCAGTCTCTGTGTGACGCTCGGCAGGAGGTGACCAGGAAGGACCGCTCGCTGAGGATTCTGGGTAAACACCTGTCCGGGGTGCAGAGGGAGAGGAAGCACCTGGAGGAAGAGCTGAGCGACACACACAGGTAGCGCACACACACACACACACACACACACACACACACACACACACACACACACACACACACACACACACACACACACACACCTGTCACACCTCATTTTAACTGCAGTAGTTCACTCTTTATTTGACTTTTTCTTCTTTCCTAGACGTAGAGATTGTCTGATCAGCAACATGAGGGCTGCGGAGACAACTTACAAGCAGGTGAACACACACACACACACACACACACACACACACACACATATAACCTCCTTTCTAGATCTGATTGGTGCAGTTAAATCATATCTGCAATCTGCTCGAGCTTGGAGTGTAACGTCTGCTGTCCTCAGGTCAGGGAGAGTCTCGTCCAATCACGTGGCTGCCTGTCAGCTAAGCCCCGCCCCCTGCCGGCACTCAAGGAGCACCTGAGTGGAGCAGAGTGCATCATGGGAGCTCCGGAGGTGGCAGCGTGTCAGGTGAGGTTGAACATGACATTTTGAATTTTTTTATATGTTTTTGTTATCGTGCTTTTTATCTTGTTTTTAACTATTGTTTTATTATTTTACTCCTATTGTGTCATTCTGTATGTATGTGTTCCCTGTACAGCTCTTTGCTCAACTGAGGTTGTTTTTAAATATGTAATATGTCTATATAAGTAAATGAAGAAGACTTTATTTCTCGTATTGTTGGACTCTCTGTTTGATTCCTCTCTCTCTCTTCCTGCAGACTCTCCTCTCTTCCGCCTCTCAGCTGTTTCTCGCCTGCTGCTCACGGATTGGCTGGCTGGAACAGGAAGTCTCCGCCCACATCAGTCATGTGACCGCGCTGCGTGGCGAGCTGCAGGACGTCTGTCTCCGTGACAACCTGGCCTTCGTACCTGTGAGAGACGCTCTCACCTGTTGTGTTTTATTATAAGTTATTAATTTAAATAAAAATGAACTCATCATTTTCTGTGTTTCAGGTGGAGGGTTTTCCCGAAGCGTTCCCATTGGCTGACGTGGAGACCTGGCAAGCTGTTCCTCTCTCTGATTGGTCGAATGAGCTGCCAGTCAGTTTAAACCCCGCCCCTTTCTCTCCTCTCTCCAAAGAAGTGAAGAAGAAGAAGAGAGGAGGAAGGAAACAGATTTAAAATATTTTTTTACAGAAAATGAAAACTAGACGAAGATTTTCAGGAATATTTCAATGTTTTTAAAGATGTTTAAATATTCTGACAATCTTTATGCTGCTTTTTTATTTAAGTGTTCATCTGTAACAGCTGGTTGGTGACAAATGACTGAAGGCCATATGGTCGCGTGTGTGTGTGTGTGTGTGTGTGTGTGTGTGTGTGTGTGTGTGTGTGTGTGTGTGTGTGTGTGTGTGTGTGTGTGTGTGTGTGTGTGTGTGTGTGTGTGTGTGTGTGTGTGTGTGTGTGTGTGTGTGTGTGTGTGTGTGTGTGTGTGTGTGTGTGTGTGTGTGTGTGTGTGTGTGTGTGTGTGTGTGTGTGACCAGCTGTTTTCTGTATGAGTTGTAAGTAAAACATTTCTCCTTTTTTACTCGAAAACTTTGTCCGGCTTTTTATTTTAAGTGATAAAAACAACAAAAAACATACATGACCTGAATTGGGGGAAAGCTGCGTTATTTAATTTACAGGTTTCTATGTGAGAAAAGTTTTAAAGACAGAAAAAACACGACAAACATTTTATTTTACTAACTGCTGCATCAGCACCACGACTGTGTGTGTGTGTGTGTGTGTGTGTGTGTGTGTGTCCCTCAGGCAGTAAGTGGATTTCTATGAATGTGTCAATGGAAGACAAGAAAAAATGTCCTCGCGCTCACACACCCTCAGGCTCTCTCTGTGTGTGTGTGTGTGTGTGTGTGTGTGTGTGTGTGTGTGTGTGTGTGTGAGACAGAGGATTAAGTCGCTTTGTAAAAGACGTCTCATCACTCACACACACACAGAGTTGTGCTGATTCAGCCGAACAGTTTCGTTTTCCCTCTGGAGATTTTTGTCATTTCTTTTTACTCCTTAACTTCATCTTCAGGTTCAAACTGCATATTATTCTTTCTTTTTGTTATTATTTTATTTATTATTACTGTTCTTATAATTTGTCCTCATTACTATTATTATTATTATGTTTTTTTGTATTATTATTTGTTGTGACTCTCAGTAAGTTTTATCTTATTTTTCTTTTACAAAGCTCCTCCTCTCTCTCGGTGACCGGCGGACATTAAATCTCTCTTTCTTCATTTGTCATTGGGTTTCAATGCAGCGGCTAGCGTAGCTTAGCATCAGACAGGCGCGGCTGACGCTGGTGTTTCCTTTGAGTCCCTGAAGTGACGGCTGTATTCAGAACAGGAAGTGTTGAGGTCAGTGACGACAGATTAACTCTAATTCCTGATGAAGTCTCGCATAGAAACTCAGATTAAAATCCTGCAGGAAGTGACAAATCTGAGGGGGGGGATTAGTCTGGAAACTAAAAAGAGCCCACACACACACACACACTTTCACTTTTAAAATGACCAACAACTTCAAATAACTATAAAAAGCTAACCTCTTTCACTGTGAGGTTTTGTTTGAGGACTGATTTGTCTGCAGGATAACGGAAGAACTTCTGTCCCGATGTTCATGACATTTGGCACAAAGTTGAGGCGTGGCCCGAGGAAGAACATATCGAAATTTGATCAAAATCTGAATTATAGGTCAAATTGTATTCAACTTTTCTTAACGTTGTTAGACATGGCATTTGTGATGCATTCGAGCGATGTTAGAATAATCCGAAAAATGGCTTCCCAATAAAAAATACACAATGACATTAATTATGTCCTTTTTATTGAACATTCTTTGATGTGTTTTCATAGTTTAGTAGAGCTACGTTACCTAAAAGAAAGCTGCGGTTAACGGTGTAATAGTTAACTGTAAGTGATGTTTATTTCAAAGCAAAACACTCCAATAAAAAAAACCTTAATCCCTGACAAACACTCGTCGTCACTTTATTATATTTCCACTGACTCTAATCCTCCTTGCTCCTAAATTAAAACAGGATTATAACGTTTTAAAACAGCGTCCTTTCCTTTATCTACGAGCTGTGCAGAAACTTTTTTCTTCGAGTTCATTAGGTAGGACGTGAAAAAGAACAACAACAAGAATTCATTAAATACATGTCCTGTTTTCCCTCATGAATATTAACCCAGGCTTTTAATTTGAAAAACTTGTTATCCTCCCTGCCTGCTGTCCTAGTTGTACCTGCGACAACACACACACACACACACACACACTTTTCCCAGTGTATCAGAGCCAAGTTGGCCTCACTACAAAGAGAAAACCCCCTCACACACTCACACACACACACACACTCGAGTAATGACACAGATATAAAGAAGGGCGGGGACACACACTTTCACGCATAGGGGTGGGAGAGGGGACCGTGAAATGTTTGAGGACGGGGGGACTCGAACGAGAACACACACATATATGGACACACACACACACACTTCCTGTTAAACACATCATATTCAGCCCACACACTCAAAGCAATGACACATATACTAAAAACAAGGCGGAGACACACATTCACGCATAAGGGTGGGAGAGTGGACCATGAAAAGATTTGAGGATGGGGAAAATAACACACACACACACACACACACATACATATGTTGACACACACACACAAAATATCCTATTTAACACATAATATGCACCACACACTCCAAGTAACGACACAGATCTAAAACAGGGCGGAGATGCACACACACATTCACGCATAGGGGTGGGAGAGGGGACCGTGAAGAGGGGAGGACACACACATGAGGACACACACACACACACACACACACTAAATGTGACGTTAAACACATATTACCCACCACACACACAGAGGTTTTAGCGTCATGTAAAATTCACCTCCTGAATGCGACGTTTGAGGCGACAAATGACAGAAAAACGACAAACAGGGAAAACAGCTGGAGGTGAATAGGGTAAAACAATTCATTAATAAATATCAATACAAAACTTCCCCAGTTTATTCCTGACGTTAGGAGAAACGTTTTTTGTATTACAAGCTTTCTGACATGTTTTGTTTGAATATGCAAATTAGGCAATATGTTATTGAATAAGAGCTCATTTGCATACGGAACAAATGCAAACTCTCTGTGTTACTCCATTAATCAGAAATACTGCAATACAAATATAATTCTCTGTATATTTCTGGCAGGCAAGTTGTCTGAAATGTTATACCTTGATATATTACATTTCAATATTTCCAAATAATACTGTAAACATTGGATGAAAATGAATATTTCAAGAAAACCATCGAAAAAAGTGTCATATTTTAGACAGAAATCATGTCATTTTGGACATTTTTTTTACTG
>JAPTMU010000442.1:60000-122927 GCA_028583405.1 Pogonophryne albipinna
GTGTGTGTGTGCGTGTGAGTGTGTGTGAGTGTGCGTGTGCGTGTGCGTGTGCGTGTGTGTGTGTGTGTGTGTGAGTGTGTGTGTGTGTGTGAGTGTGTGTGAGTGTGTGTGTGTGTGTGTGTGTGTGTGTGTGTGAGTGTGAGTGTGAGTGTGAGTGTGTGAGTGTGTGTGAGTGTGTGTGTGAGTGTGAGTGTGAGTGTGAGTGTGTGTGTGTGTGTGTGTGTGTGTGTGTGTGCGTGTGTGTGAGTGTGAGTGTGAGTGTGAGTGTGAGTGTGAGTGTGAGTGTGTGTGTGTGAGTGTGTGTGAGTGTGCTTGAGTCTTAACATTCAGATAGACTTTCTATCGTCTTCAGGTCGGCCACATCCTGCACACTCTCGGCTGGAGTTTGGGGGATTACGTCAGAGGCTACATGCTGCAGGTAAACACTTTCCTTTACAATGTTATATCAATATACAATGTCTGTTTATTGAAGACAGATACTGAGTCTAGGGTTAGGAATCATTGGCTTATTTTCAGCGAGTCTTTTGGCAATTTCAAACCAAGCATGCATGAAATCACGATATTTGCACATTTGGCCACCGTTATCTGTTAACATTGAGGATTCTTCCCCTCCAGCATCACGTTGGGAAGGTGTTGGACCGCTGGGTGATGGTTGATCCTGAAGAAGAACTGCTCATCCTCGAGCAGTTCCTTCGTTTTGGCGAGACTCGTCCCACAGTCGAGTTAATGACGCTCCAGTGCCTGGCAGCAGATCCAGAGAACCACACATCCAAGAGCTTCCACTCTCACGTGACCACCTACAGCGAAAGGAACGGAGGAGTGGTAAGGAACACAAGAGGGGATGTAGTTGCTGGCGTCTTCCAATTTAAGAAAGCCAGTCCTGCTAATCCCAATAAGCCAACGCACCTGAATTATCCCGGAGGACCGTCTTTGCTTCTGCCTTTCCACTTTCCTTCCTTTGGTTTGGTTCCTCCCACCAAGGTACCAAACACACTGCTGCTTCAACAATTCAGTTTTCGATCCAGTGTTTTGTTTCCCTCTCTTAGACTCATCTTTCTTTTCTCAGGAGCTTTTTCCTCCCAGTAAGCTAACCCAATGTCTACGGAGGCTCAGTGGGACCAGACAGGCCGAGAGTTACAGGCAGGAAGGAGGAAGAAGAAGAGAGCAAGAGAATGACCGGATTGTGCAGAAACCAAAAGTTGATCCGGTGTTAAAAATCAAAGCAGACCCCGACAAGCCAAACCCGACCAAGTCCTCGTGGCATCAGGATCCGCGGTTCTACCAAGACGGAGATATTGACCTTCAGAGGAACTTGGCCAACCAGGAGAACACCTCCTCACTTTCTCCCCCCTCAAACTCCCCCTTTGTCCCAGCTTCTTCCCCACTCCATGCCTCCATTCCCTCCATTCCCTCCATTCCCTCCATTCCCTCCATTCCCTCCATTCCCTCCATTCCCTCCATTCCCTCCCCTCCTCCGAGGATTTCTCAGAAGTCGCAAAGCTCCTCTTACTCCCTGAATCCTCTTCCATCCTTCTCGTCCTCTTTCCTCTGTCCTCTTCCGACCTCCTCGTTTTCTTCCTCCCTCCATGCTCTTCACTCCTCGTCTTCCTCACCTCGTCATCTCCCCCTCTCCCTCTGCTCCCTCACTTCTCTTTCCCCTGCAGGAGGTCGTAAGGGGAGGGTCTGCTGTGGCGTTTGTGGGAAAAGCTTCTATGATAAAGGTGGGAACGTATAACGTTAGAATGAATGGTTACGTTTGAAAGACTCTATTTCACTTCTTGTTCTACGCGGACCCCTAGGGGTATGTTGGGGTACTGCAGGGGGTACGTGAGGTAAAAAAAAGAAAAAGTTAATTAATCTTAGTACAACAAGTTAAATAGAAAACACAATTTTATATAAAATATTCCTAGAACCACCTCATATAAACATGTCAAATGTGTGTATTGTATTTTATAGTTTTTCATAATATATCATTTGTTCATTGGTTTGTTAAACTTCAATTGAAAGTATCCTTAGTTTGTTGTAATTCATGAAGGAGTTACTAAATCACACTCTGATGGAACATCACTATATTGTAATTATTTAGGCTTTTTCTATCACAAATGTTCGGAGTCGGCTGAGAAAATGTTTCTCATTACTGAACAAGGTTTGAGAAGCTTAATGTTCTCGAGGTTCGATTTGAGGTCCTCTGCTGTTTCGAATCTTTCTAGGGCTCAGTTTAAGGCTACTGATCTAGTGTGTTGGTGTTCCTCAGGGTTCAATTCGAGGTCCTCTTTTGATCTTTCATCTTGTTGGTCATGGAATCCATATTGAAGCCTCTGACGATTAAATCTCTCGGTGTTCCCAACGATTCAGTTCCTAGCTGATGTATTGTCTTTTTGTACTGAAGGGTTTACTTTGAGGTTGCTGGATTTTGACCTTCCTAGTATTCGATTATAAAATCAATTCGTCATAATTTCAGGTCTTCTGCTGATCTAGTGTTTTGGTGTTCTTCAGGGTTCAATTGAGTATTTTCTCTTCTTGTAGTTTCCAGTCCAAAAACAGTCCATCTGCTGTAAACCAGTCAGTCTGCATCAAATTAACAAGACCACCATTTCCTTTTGTCAGGAACGCTGAAGATCCACTACAACGCCGTCCACTTGAAGATAAAGCATCGCTGCACGGTGGCCGGTTGCACCATGGTCTTCAGTTCGTTGCGTAGCCGCAACCGACACAGCGCTAACCCAAATCCGCGGTTACACACGAGCGCCGGCAGAAACATACACGCTGAGCCACACACAGGGATATACTCTGAGGCGCAGATACACAAGGACAAAGACATGCACAACACTCAAGAAAAAGACACAAGCAACCCATTAGTGCCCGTACACACCCTGAGAAGCTGGTTAAATGGTAACCAAAACACCCAACATGAATACCAGGACAACCCACCCCCTCAAGGTGACTCCCCTCCATCTTCTCCTCAACCTTTACCCCAGAAAACAAGCCAAGAAACCAACCATAACTTCACCACGTCCGAATCCAATTCACCTCCATCACTGCCTCCCCTTCTCCCATCTCGGACAGCTTCCTCTCTCGTCCCCCTGGTTGTTTCTTCTGTGCAGAAACCCAAACTGCTGGCCAATCGGCAGCGTCGGTGTGAGTCAGGTGACCCGGTGCCCAAGAAGAAGAAACCCAGGAAGTCGAGCATGCCGGTGAAAATAGAACGAGAGAAGGTGGAAGGGGTTGGAGACGAGGAAGAGTGTTGAATGTTGATAAATGTGCAGCTGGTTTGCAGAGCTGGGAAGTTGCTAAGCACATGAACTCAAGTATGTCCTCCTTAAGTTCAATTTGAAGGCACCTTTTGTTTGGTATTTAGCTCAGATTGATGCAGAGATATCAGATGTATAAAAACAATGGTTTTGATTTGTGTTTTTTTTCATGTATTGATAAATGTATATATTTTACAGCATGCTGCTCTGTGTCGGGGCTCCCCCTTGTGTTTGTTGTCTGTTATTGCAATAAAAACCTAAAGTCTCCAATCTAACATTTGGCTGATGATAAGTATGTTTACATGTATGATTTTAAATGGAGGACTTAGTGGTATTTAATTCATTAATACATTACATTTTGTTACGATTTTAATTACTTTAGACTGATCTTACATTCAACAATTACACAGAAAGTACACTTCAAGTACAACATTTTAAAATGTATTTATTTGCCCTAAGCAGAGATGGAAACAAAGAATGACAGATTTGTAAAAACATTATTATTATTTTCAAGTTGATTTATTTTATTTAAAAAACGAGATGTATGATAATATCTGTACATAGACATGTGTTCACAATCTTTTGACTTATTTTTATTATTTTCTTAAGTAATTTTATCCTAATGTCTTCATTTATTTTATTGCCAAGAAGACACAGAGGAAAGGGAACTAGCCTCTCAGGCCTCTAATTCTACCCGGATGACATTCATGCATGCACCGGAAACGCGATCGGGCAAATAAACAATGCCAGCCCCGTATTATCCTCTCCATCAAATATCCTAACGGTTTACAATAAAAAAGGTGTCATCAAAATGTCTAAAGGTGAGATTCTGAGAGAGATTGTTACCGAGAGACTCTCCGCGGCCTGCAGGGATATTTTAGCGGCTGTGGACAGAATCATAGCCGAATATGAGGACGAGGTTTCGGGCTTCAGACAGCAGATCAGCCGGCAGAAGGTCCAGCTGGAGCTCCTGCAGGATCACACTGAAGGTGGGTCTTTATCGATTCATGTGTGGACTGTAATTCGGCTTTGTTTGAACATACAAACGAGTCTGGAGTTTACCTTAAAACCACTGAGTCCTGGTCCAATCAGAGAGGGAGATGCAGAAGTCCATTAGGAGATTTAGCGATTTAATGTTTATCTATGGTAAACTCTTTAATATATACTGAATTAATACACTTAAGACATGTATTTAAGGTAAATAACATAGTCTTTAATTCGGCTTTGTTTTAACATACAAACAAGGATGCATTTGACCTTTAAACCACTAAAATCCTGTTATTATCAGAGAGGGAGATGCAGAAGTCCATTAGGAGATTTAGCGATGTAATGTTTAAGTGGTTGTAAACTCTAAAGCAGGGGTCTCCAACCTTTCTCCATCTGAGAGCTACTTTGAAAAAATGAAAGTGGCCAAGAGCTACTTGCATCACATCACTTCCATTTATTCACATAGCCCTCATCAGTTGAATTAAGATATACTTTTGTACACGTACGAAATTAATACCCAAAGCTTATCACAAATCCTAACTTCACATCAAGGTCCAAGAAAACGAAAATGTCTCACATATTATTATGGCCCACATAGTGAGTGCTTCACTGAGAATTCACATACATGTCCAAGAGAAAAATACAATATTTTCACTTCTTATTATCGCCCACATAGTAAATCACCTTAATCACCACCTTGCAAGCATCTTATGGCACATGTAAAATAAGTGCATTCACTCTTTTTTACAGTCAGTGAGATGACTGGCGCTGCATGGAGTCCACCATAGAGGGGTCTGCTGGACCCACTTAGGTTCACTGTCACCATAGAGGGGTCTGCTGGACCCACTTAGGTTCACTGTCACCATAGAGGGGTCTGCTGGACCCACTTAGGTTCACTGTCACCATAGAGGGGTCTGCTGGACCCACTTAGGTTCACTGTCACCATAGAGGTGTCTGCTGGACCCACTTAGGTTCACTGTCACCATAGAGGGGTCTGCTGGACCCACTTAGGTTCACTGTCACCATAGAGGGGTCTGCTGGACCCACTTAGGTTCACTGTCACCATAGAGGGGTCTGCTGGACCCACTTAGGTTCACTGTCACCATAGAGGGGTCTGCTGGACCCACTTAGGTTCACTGTCACCATAGAGGGGTCTGCTGGACCCACTTAGGTTCACTGTCACCATAGAGGGGTCTGCTGGACCCACTTAGGTTCACTGTCACCATAGAGGGGTCTGCTGGACCCACTTAGGTTCACTGTCACCATAGAGGGGTCTGCTGGACCCACTTAGGTTCACTGTCACCATAGAGGTGTCTGCTGGACCCACTTAGGTTCACTGTCACCATAGAGGGGTCTGCTGGACCCACTTAGGTTCACTGTCACCATAGAGGGGTCTGCTGGACCCACTTAGGTTCACTGTCACCATAGAGGGGTCTGCTGGACCCACTTAGGTTCACTGTCACCATAGAGGTGTATGCTGGACCCACTTAGGTTCACTGTCACCATAGAGGGGTCTGCTGGACCCACTTAGGTTCACTGTCACCATAGAGGTGTCTGCTGGACCCACTTAGGTTCACTGTCACCATAGAGGGGTCTGCTGGACCCACTTAGGTTCACGGTCACCATAGAGGGGTCTGCTGGACCCACTTAGGTTCACTGTCACCATAGAGGGGTCTGCTGGACCCACTTAGGTTCACTGTCACCATAGAGGGGTCTGCTGGACCCACTTAGGTTCACTGTCACCATAGAGGGGTCTGCTGGACCCACTTAGGTTCACTGTCACCATAGAGGGGTCTGCTGGACTCACTTAGGTTCACTGTCACCATAGAGGGGTCTGCTGGACCCACTTAGGTTCACTGTCACCATAGAGGTGTATGCTGGACCCACTTAGGTTCACTGTCACCATAGAGGGGTCTGCTGGACCCACTTAGGTTCACTGTCACCATAGAGGGGTCTGCTGGACCCACTTAGGTTCACTGTCACCATAGAGGTGTCTGCTGGACCCACTTAGGTTCACTGTCACCATAGAGGGGTCTGCTGGACCCACTTAGGTTCACTGTCACCATAGAGGGGTCTGCTGGACCCACTTAGGTTCACTGTCACCATAGAGGGGTCTGCTGGACCCACTTAGGTTCACTGTCACCATAGAGGGGTCTGCTGGACCCACTTAGGTTCACTGTCACCATAGAGGGGTCTGCTGGACCCACTTAGGTTCACTGTCACCATAGAGGGGTCTGCTGGACCCACTTAGGTTCACTGTCACCATAGAGGGGTCTGCTGGACCCACTTAGGTTCACTGTCACCATAGAGGGGTCTGCTGGACCCACTTAGGTTCACTGTCACCATAGAGGGGTCTGCTGGATCCACTTAGGTTCACTGTCACCATAGAGGTGTATGCTGGACCCACTTAGGTTCACGGTCACCATAGAGGTGTATGCTGGACCCACTTAGGTTCACTGTCACCATAGAGGGGTCTGCTGGACCCACTTAGGTTCACGGTCACCATAGAGGTGTATGCTGGACCCACTTAGGTTCACTGTCACCATAGAGGGGTCTGCTGGACCCACTTAGGTTCACTGTCACCATAGAGGGGTCTGCTGGACCCACTTAGGTTCACTGTCACCATAGAGGTGTATGCTGGACCCACTTAGGTTCACTGTCACCATAGAGGGGTCTGCTGGACCCACTTAGGTTCACTGTCACCATAGAGGGGTCTGCTGGACCCACTTAGGTTCACTGTCACCATAGAGGGGTCTGCTGGACCCACTTAGGTTCACTGTCACCATAGAGGGGTCTGCTGGACCCACTTAGGTTCACTGTCACCATAGAGGGGTCTGCTGGACCCACTTAGGTTCACTGTCACCATAGAGGGGTCTGCTGGACCCACTTAGGTTCACTGTCACCATAGAGGGGTCTGCTGGACCCACTTAGGTTCACTGTCACCATAGAGGGGTCTGCTGGACCCACTTAGGTTCACTGTCACCATAGAGGGGTCTGCTGGACCCACTTAGGTTCACTGTCACCATAGAGGGGTCTGCTGGACCCACTTAGGTTCACTGTCACCATAGAGGGGTCTGCTGGACCCACTTAGGTTCACTGTCACCATAGAGGGGTCTGCTGGACCCACTTAGGTTCACTGTCACCATAGAGGGGTCTGCTGTACCCACTTAGGTTCACTGTCACCATAGAGGTGTATGCTGGACCCACTTAGGTTCACTGTCACCATAGAGGGGTCTGCTGGACCCACTTAGGTTCACTGTCACCATAGAGGGGTCTGCTGGACCCACTTAGGTTCACTGTCACCATAGAGGGGTCTGCTGGACCCACTTAGGTTCACTGTCACCATAGAGGGGTCTGCTGGACCCACTTAGGTTCACTGTCACCATAGAGGGGTCTGCTGGACCCACTTAGGTTCACTGTCACCATAGAGGTGTCTGCTGGACCCACTTAGGTTCACTGTCACCATAGAGGGGTCTGCTGGACCCACTTAGGTTCACTGTCACCATAGAGGGGTCTGCTGGACCCACTTAGGTTCACTGTCACCATAGAGGTGTCTGCTGGACCCACTTAGGTTCACTGTCACCATAGAGGGGTCTGCTGGACCCACTTAGGTTCACTGTCACCATAGAGGGGTCTGCTGGACCCACTTAGGTTCACTGTCACCATAGAGGGGTCTGCTGGACCCACTTAGGTTCACTGTCACCATAGAGGGGTCTGCTGGACCCACTTAGGTTCACTGTCACCATAGAGGGGTCTGCTGGACCCACTTAGGTTCACTGTCACCATAGAGGGGTCTGCTGGACCCACTTAGGTTCACTGTCACCATAGAGGGGTCTGCTGGACCCACTTAGGTTCACTGTCACCATAGAGGGGTCTGCTGGACCCACTTAGGTTCACTGTCACCATAGAGGGGTCTGCTGGACCCACTTAGGTTCACTGTCACCATAGAGGGGTCTGCTGGACCCACTTAGGTTCACTGTCACCATAGAGGGGTCTGCTGGACCCACTTAGGTTCACTGTCACCATAGAGGGGTCTGCTGGACCCACTTAGGTTCACTGTCACCATAGAGGGGTCTGCTGGACCCACTTAGGTTCACTGTCACCATAGAGGGGTCTGCTGGACCCACTTAGGTTCACTGTCACCATAGAGGGGTCTGCTGTACCCACTTAGGTTCACTGTCACCATAGAGGTGTATGCTGGACCCACTTAGGTTCACTGTCACCATAGAGGGGTCTGCTGGACCCACTTAGGTTCACTGTCACCATAGAGGGGTCTGCTGGACCCACTTAGGTTCACTGTCACCATAGAGGGGTCTGCTGGACCCACTTAGGTTCACTGTCACCATAGAGGGGTCTGCTGGACCCACTTAGGTTCACTGTCACCATAGAGGGGTCTGCTGGACCCACTTAGGTTCACTGTCACCATAGAGGGGTCTGCTGGACCCACTTAGGTTCACTGTCACCATAGAGGTGTCTGCTGGACCCACTTAGGTTCACTGTCACCATAGAGGGGTCTGCTGGACCCACTTAGGTTCACTGTCACCATAGAGGGGTCTGCTGGACCCACTTAGGTTCACTGTCACCATAGAGGTGTCTGCTGGACCCACTTAGGTTCACTGTCACCATAGAGGGGTCTGCTGGACCCACTTAGGTTCACTGTCACCATAGAGGGGTCTGCTGGACCCACTTAGGTTCACTGTCACCATAGAGGGGTCTGCTGGACCCACTTAGGTTCACTGTCACCATAGAGGGGTCTGCTGGACCCACTTAGGTTCACTGTCACCATAGAGGGGTCTGCTGGACCCACTTAGGTTCACTGTCACCATAGAGGGGTCTGCTGGACCCACTTAGGTTCACTGTCACCATAGAGGGGTCTGCTGGACCCACTTAGGTTCACTGTCACCATAGAGGGGTCTGCTGGACCCACTTAGGTTCACTGTCACCATAGAGGGGTCTGCTGGACCCACTTAGGTTCACTGTCACCATAGAGGGGTCTGCTGGACCCACTTAGGTTCACTGTCACCATAGAGGTGTCTGCTGGACCCACTTAGGTTTACTGTCACCATAGAGGGGTCTGCTGGACCCACTTAGGTTCACTGTCACCATAGAGGTGTCTGCTGGACCCACTTAGGTTCACTGTCACCATAGAGGGGTCTGCTGGACCCACTTAGGTTCACTGTCACCATAGAGGGGTCTGCTGGACCCACTTAGGTTCACTGTCACCATAGAGGTGTCTGCTGGACCCACTTAGGTTCACTGTCACCATAGAGGGGTCTGCTGGACCCACTTAGGTTCACTGTCACCATAGAGGGGTCTGCTGGACCCACTTAGGTTCACTGTCACCATAGAGGGGTCTGCTGGACCCACTTAGGTTCACTGTCACCATAGAGGTGTCTGCTGGACCCACTTAGGTTCACTGTCACCATAGAGGGGTCTGCTGGACCCACTTAGGTTCACTGTCACCATAGAGGGGTCTGCTGGACCCACTTAGGTTCACTGTCACCATAGAGGGGTCTGCTGGACCCACTTAGGTTCACTGTCACCATAGAGGGGTCTGCTGGACCCACTTAGGTTCACTGTCACCATAGAGGGGTCTGCTGGACCCACTTAGGTTCACTGTCACCATAGAGGTGTCTGCTGGACCCACTTAGGTTCACTGTCACCATAGAGGGGTCTGCTGGACCCACTTAGGTTCACTGTCACCATAGAGGGGTCTGCTGGACCCACTTAGGTTCACTGTCACCATAGAGGTGTCTGCTGGACCCACTTAGGTTCACTGTCACCATAGAGGGGTCTGCTGGACCCACTTAGGTTCACTGTCACCATAGAGGGGTCTGCTGGACCCACTTAGGTTCACTGTCACCATAGAGGGGTCTGCTGGACCCACTTAGGTTCACTGTCACCATAGAGGGGTCTGCTGGACCCACTTAGGTTCACTGTCACCATAGAGGGGTCTGCTGGACCCACTTAGGTTCACTGTCACCATAGAGGGGTCTGCTGGACCCACTTAGGTTCACTGTCACCATAGAGGGGTCTGCTGGACCCACTTAGGTTCACTGTCACCATAGAGGGGTCTGCTGGACCCACTTAGGTTCACTGTCACCATAGAGGGGTCTGCTGGACCCACTTAGGTTCACTGTCACCATAGAGGGGTCTGCTGGACCCACTTAGGTTCACTGTCACCATAGAGGGGTCTGCTGGACCCACTTAGGTTCACTGTCACCATAGAGGGGTCTGCTGGACCCACTTAGGTTCACTGTCACCATAGAGGGGTCTGCTGGACCCACTTAGGTTCACTGTCACCATAGAGGGGTCTGCTGGACCCACTTAGGTTCACTGTCACCATAGAGGGGTCTGCTGTACCCACTTAGGTTCACTGTCACCATAGAGGTGTATGCTGGACCCACTTAGGTTCACTGTCACCATAGAGGGGTCTGCTGGACCCACTTAGGTTCACTGTCACCATAGAGGGGTCTGCTGGACCCACTTAGGTTCACTGTCACCATAGAGGGGTCTGCTGGACCCACTTAGGTTCACTGTCACCATAGAGGGGTCTGCTGGACCCACTTAGGTTCACTGTCACCATAGAGGGGTCTGCTGGACCCACTTAGGTTCACTGTCACCATAGAGGTGTCTGCTGGACCCACTTAGGTTCACTGTCACCATAGAGGGGTCTGCTGGACCCACTTAGGTTCACTGTCACCATAGAGGGGTCTGCTGGACCCACTTAGGTTCACTGTCACCATAGAGGTGTCTGCTGGACCCACTTAGGTTCACTGTCACCATAGAGGGGTCTGCTGGACCCACTTAGGTTCACTGTCACCATAGAGGGGTCTGCTGGACCCACTTAGGTTCACTGTCACCATAGAGGGGTCTGCTGGACCCACTTAGGTTCACTGTCACCATAGAGGGGTCTGCTGGACCCACTTAGGTTCACTGTCACCATAGAGGGGTCTGCTGGACCCACTTAGGTTCACTGTCACCATAGAGGGGTCTGCTGGACCCACTTAGGTTCACTGTCACCATAGAGGGGTCTGCTGGACCCACTTAGGTTCACTGTCACCATAGAGGGGTCTGCTGGACCCACTTAGGTTCACTGTCACCATAGAGGGGTCTGCTGGACCCACTTAGGTTCACTGTCACCATAGAGGGGTCTGCTGGACCCACTTAGGTTCACTGTCACCATAGAGGGGTCTGCTGGACCCACTTAGGTTCACTGTCACCATAGAGGGGTCTGCTGGACCCACTTAGGTTCACTGTCACCATAGAGGGGTCTGCTGGACCCACTTAGGTTCACTGTCACCATAGAGGGGTCTGCTGGACCCACTTAGGTTCACTGTCACCATAGAGGGGTCTGCTGGACCCACTTAGGTTCACTGTCACCATAGAGGGGTCTGCTGGACCCACTTAGGTTCACTGTCACCATAGAGGGGTCTGCTGGACCCACTTAGGTTCACTGTCACCATAGAGGGGTCTGCTGGATCCACTTAGGTTCACTGTCACCATAGAGGTGTATGCTGGACCCACTTAGGTTCACGGTCACCATAGAGGTGTATGCTGGACCCACTTAGGTTCACTGTCACCATAGAGGGGTCTGCTGGACCCACTTAGGTTCACGGTCACCATAGAGGGGTATGCTGGACCCACTTAGGTTCACTGTCACCATAGAGGGGTCTGCTGGACCCACTTAGGTTCACTGTCACCATAGAGGGGTCTGCTGGACCCACTTAGGTTCACTGTCACCATAGAGGTGTATGCTGGACCCACTTAGGTTCACTGTCACCATAGAGGGGTCTGCTGGACCCACTTAGGTTCACTGTCACCATAGAGGGGTCTGCTGGACCCACTTAGGTTCACTGTCACCATAGAGGGGTCTGCTGGACCCACTTAGGTTCACTGTCACCATAGAGGGGTCTGCTGGACCCACTTAGGTTCACTGTCACCATAGAGGGGTCTGCTGGACCCACTTAGTTTCACTGTCACCATAGAGGGGTCTGCTGGACCCACTTAGGTTCACTGTCACCATAGAGGGGTCTGCTGGACCCACTTAGGTTCACTGTCACCATAGAGGGGTCTGCTGGACCCACTTAGGTTCACTGTCACCATAGAGGGGTCTGCTGGACCCACTTAGGTTCACTGTCACCATAGAGGGGTCTGCTGGACCCACTTAGGTTCACTGTCACCATAGAGGGGTCTGCTGGACCCACTTAGGTTCACTGTCACCATAGAGGTGTATGCTGGACCCACTTAGGTTCACTGTCACCATAGAGGGGTCTGCTGGACCCACTTAGGTTCACTGTCACCATAGAGGGGTCTGCTGGACCCACTTAGGTTCACTGTCACCATAGAGGGGTCTGCTGGACCCACTTAGGTTCACTGTCACCATAGAGGGGTCTGCTGGACCCACTTAGGTTCACTGTCACCATAGAGGGGTCTGCTGGACCCACTTAGGTTCACTGTCACCATAGAGGGGTCTGCTGGACCCACTTAGGTTCACTGTCACCATAGAGGGGTCTGCTGGACCCACTTAGGTTCACTGTCACCATAGAGGGGTCTGCTGGACCCACTTAGGTTCACTGTCACCATAGAGGGGTCTGCTGGACCCACTTAGGTTCACTGTCACCATAGAGGGGTCTGCTGGACCCACTTAGGTTCACTGTCACCATAGAGGTGTATGCTGGACCCACTTAGGTTCACTGTCACCATAGAGGGGTCTGCTGGACCCACTTAGGTTCACTGTCACCATAGAGGGGTCTGCTGGACCCACTTAGGTTCACTGTCACCATAGAGGTGTCTGCTGGACCCACTTAGGTTCACTGTCACCATAGAGGGGTCTGCTGGACCCACTTAGGTTCACTGTCACCATAGAGGGGTCTGCTGGACCCACTTAGGTTCACTGTCACCATAGAGGGGTCTGCTGGACCCACTTAGGTTCACTGTCACCATAGAGGTGTATGCTGGACCCACTTAGGTTCACTGTCACCATAGAGGGGTCTGCTGGACCCACTTAGGTTCACTGTCACCATAGAGGTGTCTGCTGGACCCACTTAGGTTCACTGTCACCATAGAGGGGTCTGCTGGACCCACTTAGGTTCACGGTCACCATAGAGGGGTCTGCTGGACCCACTTAGGTTCACTGTCACCATAGAGGGGTCTGCTGGACCCACTTAGGTTCACTGTCACCATAGAGGGGTCTGCTGGACCCACTTAGGTTCACTGTCACCATAGAGGGGTCTGCTGGACCCACTTAGGTTCACTGTCACCATAGAGGGGTCTGCTGGACCCACTTAGGTTCACTGTCACCATAGAGGGGTCTGCTGGACCCACTTAGGTTCACTGTCACCATAGAGGTGTATGCTGGACCCACTTAGGTTCACTGTCACCATAGAGGGGTCTGCTGGACCCAATTAGGTTCACTGTCACCATAGAGGGGTCTGCTGGACCCACTTAGGTTCACTGTCACCATAGAGGTGTCTGCTGGACCCACTTAGGTTCACTGTCACCATAGAGGGGTCTGCTGGACCCACTTAGGTTCACTGTCACCATAGAGGGGTCTGCTGGACCCACTTAGGTTCACTGTCACCATAGAGGGGTCTGCTGGACCCACTTAGGTTCACTGTCACCATAGAGGTGTATGCTGGACCCACTTAGGTTCACTGTCACCATAGAGGGGTCTGCTGGACCCACTTAGGTTCACTGTCACCATAGAGGTGTCTGCTGGACCCACTTAGGTTCACTGTCACCATAGAGGGGTCTGCTGGACCCACTTAGGTTCACGGTCACCATAGAGGGGTCTGCTGGACCCACTTAGGTTCACTGTCACCATAGAGGGGTCTGCTGGACCCACTTAGGTTCACGGTCACCATAGAGGTGCCTGCTGGACCCACTTAGGTTCACTGTCACCATAGAGGGGTCTGCTGGACCCACTTAGGTTCACTGTCACCATAGAGGGGTCTGCTGGACCCACTTAGGTTCACTGTCACCATAGAGGGGTCTGCTGGACCCACTTAGGTTCACTGTCACCATAGAGGGGTCTGCTGGACCCACTTAGGTTCACTGTCACCATAGAGGGGTCTGCTGGACCCACTTAGGTTCACTGTCACCATAGAGGGGTCTGCTGGACCCACTTAGTTTCACTGTCACCATAGAGGGGTCTGCTGGACCCACTTAGGTTCACTGTCACCATAGAGGGGTCTGCTGGACCCACTTAGGTTCACTGTCACCATAGAGGGGTCTGCTGGACCCACTTAGGTTCACTGTCACCATAGAGGGGTCTGCTGGACCCACTTAGGTTCACTGTCACCATAGAGGGGTCTGCTGGACCCACTTAGGTTCACTGTCACCATAGAGGGGTCTGCTGGACCCACTTAGGTTCACTGTCACCATAGAGGTGTATGCTGGACCCACTTAGGTTCACTGTCACCATAGAGGGGTCTGCTGGACCCACTTAGGTTCACTGTCACCATAGAGGGGTCTGCTGGACCCACTTAGGTTCACTGTCACCATAGAGGGGTCTGCTGGACCCACTTAGGTTCACTGTCACCATAGAGGGGTCTGCTGGACCCACTTAGGTTCACTGTCACCATAGAGGGGTCTGCTGGACCCACTTAGGTTCACTGTCACCATAGAGGGGTCTGCTGGACCCACTTAGGTTCACTGTCACCATAGAGGGGTCTGCTGGACCCACTTAGGTTCACTGTCACCATAGAGGGGTCTGCTGGACCCACTTAGGTTCACTGTCACCATAGAGGGGTCTGCTGGACCCACTTAGGTTCACTGTCACCATAGAGGTGTATGCTGGACCCACTTAGGTTCACTGTCACCATAGAGGGGTCTGCTGGACCCACTTAGGTTCACTGTCACCATAGAGGGGTCTGCTGGACCCACTTAGGTTCACTGTCACCATAGAGGTGTCTGCTGGACCCACTTAGGTTCACTGTCACCATAGAGGGGTCTGCTGGACCCACTTAGGTTCACTGTCACCATAGAGGGGTCTGCTGGACCCACTTAGGTTCACTGTCACCATAGAGGGGTCTGCTGGACCCACTTAGGTTCACTGTCACCATAGAGGGGTCTGCTGGACCCACTTAGGTTCACTGTCACCATAGAGGTGTATGCTGGACCCACTTAGGTTCACTGTCACCATAGAGGGGTCTGCTGGACCCACTTAGGTTCACTGTCACCATAGAGGGGTCTGCTGGACCCACTTAGGTTCACTGTCACCATAGAGGTGTCTGCTGGACCCACTTAGGTTCACTGTCACCATAGAGGGGTCTGCTGGACCCACTTAGGTTCACTGTCACCATAGAGGGGTCTGCTGGACCCACTTAGGTTCACTGTCACCATAGAGGTGTATGCTGGACCCACTTAGGTTCACTGTCACCATAGAGGGGTCTGCTGGACCCACTTAGGTTCACTGTCACCATAGAGGTGTCTGCTGGACCCACTTAGGTTCACTGTCACCATAGAGGGGTCTGCTGGACCCACTTAGGTTCACGGTCACCATAGAGGGGTCTGCTGGACCCACTTAGGTTCACTGTCACCATAGAGGGGTCTGCTGGACCCACTTAGGTTCACTCTAATAGAGTAATTTAAATGTTCATCAGTCAGTCTTGTTCTGTATTTAGATTTCATTCATGTCAGAAAAAGCTGCTTCACAAAAGTCTGTAGAGCCAAATAAAGCAGACTTGTTCAGTGCTGCTTGGTGAATGTTCTTATAGTTTTCTGGGTCGACAAGGCTCCAGAAATGTTGTGAGTTTTGCTGAGACTTAAGCTGAACATTAATTTGGAGATTTATAACCTCCATAGGATTGACTCTTCTTCTTCTTCTTCTTCTTCTTCTTCGTGTTGACATGAAATTATAAACCATAATAAATCAATTGTATAGGTCTAGCCTCCCTATATCTGTGTGTGAAATTGTTCCATCCTCAAAAACAAAAAACTAATACTTCTGCAGTCTAGCTGCAGCTTCTAGCTACGGTCTGCTGTTAAAAAAAGGACACTGAATGTCCTGAATGTGGCATCACACACAGGACAGGAGTATTTACAACAGCATTATAAAAACAAAAATAGTGCATGTGGGTGCACACTTATTCTCTGTCTTACTGTTACATGAATCCCATGAATGTATGAGACTAAGTTAGCTTCATCATCTCAATCAGTGATTAAGTGAATAATAGGTTCTATCGGGTCACTATCAGCCTGTCACTCATTATTTTTTAGGGAGGGGGCGGGGTTTGGAGGAACGGAGAGGAGACGGTGATCGCGGAAGCTTTCCTCCTGCCTTCACAAACTTTAGTATTTATCAACTGAAAATAGCAAGAGGACATTCATACTCTGCAATCCAAGACTTGATTAAATCCACCAAAAACCTGACAGGGAGGGATTTGTGTTTTTTGAAAAACACTCGTTATCGTCATGTGTGTCTCTGAGCCGCAGCGACACGGCCTGATTCAGAGCGGGTCATTCTGCTGTTGGTTCTGGTGCTGCTGGAGAAAGCAGACTGGTCCACGTGTGGTGTCGCTGTGCTGCTGTCACGTCTGTTCCTTGATCACTGCGTCACGGACCAATTTGATATTCGTGTGACAGAAACAATTCTAAAATAAAAACACTTTATTGTCCGGCCGCGGCCGAAAGATCAAGAGGCAACGTTACAACGCTATAATCGATAATCGAGCGGCGAGCTACTGAAAAGCTGCCCGCGAGCTACCGGTAGCTCGCGATCGACGTGTTGGAGACCCCTGCTCTAAAGCATACATTCAATCAACACACTTAAGACGTCTATTTAAGGGAAATAACATACTCTTTAATTCTGCTTTGTTTTAACATATAAACGAGCATTAACTTACATTAAAACGTCTTGTTATATTGGGAGAGGGAGATCTATGCCGAAGTCCATTAAGATCTTTAGCAATTTAATATTTAAGCAGTTGTTTACCCTTTTGCATGCATCAAATTACACAAATTATTTGTATGGACAATAACATTAATTAATTCGGCATTGTTTTTAACTGACCAACAGGCATCTATCTTAACATAACACCTCTTAATTCTCACAAAGAGACATGAGGAAAGCCATTAAGATTTGTAGCCATTTAATATGTAAGTGGTTGCTAACACTAACGTATTAAATTAACACACTTAAGACGTGTATTTAATGATTATAACATGCTCTTTGATTCGGCCTTGCTGTTACTGACCAATTAACACATATGACTTGTAATGTAAATAAGGGGAAGTTAATCAGAGTTACACATTTGATTGTTGGCTATTTCCTGTTCACGCCTTGCGGCTTTTTGTATGCCGAATTAAAGTTAGACTCAAGTGATGTTTTTAATGGTATTGCATTATGTTTTCCTCATTTATATGATACAAAGTGATAGATATTAGAATAGCACAACAAACAACTTTTCATAAAAGTGAAGTGGAAAGAACTTATTTCTGTATGTTTTTATAGAAGGCGAGAAGGGCAGCACCCTTGATGAAGAGGAGCAAGATGAAGATGAGGAGGAGCGTCCAGAGAAACCAGAAAACTCGACCAATCAAACGCCATCAAGGTTATTCTATCAACAAGTGTTTTAATGAAGTTTACAATAGGATCATTCAATGGTTTTATTCCCATTGTTTTAATCAACCCACATTTTCTGGTCTTTTCCCGCAGATGTCAGAATAAAAAGAGGAAACCTGGGATAATTGAAACTCAGAAACACGTGGAGCTCAGGCTCCGGATCCTCGAGGACTTTAACACCGACGTGCTCACAAATAAAGGTAAGAAAATACACTTCTTCCTACTTAACATCATCTAAAGCAGGGACGTGTCCAACTCACGTCAGCATTAATGTTGCACTCAAAGATAGATAGATACTTTATTCATCACAAATGGGGACATTCTTCTGTTACAGGGTGCTCAACATTCAAATACAGATACTTAAAGTGGAAGAGAAAAATGAAAAGGGCTGGTTGTTACTTTAAGACTATATAAATACACATATTATGTAAATATATAAAATCATGTATTATTTTACATTATTGCCTCTGCATTGGATTGTTATCGGAGAGGGTAATAACTTCATAGTTAACTACGACTGAAAGCAGAAGTCTAGGGCAAATAATAGCAAGGCTCTTCAGTGTGCATGTCACAAAACGTGATGCATTGTGGGACATGTAGTTTATGGGCAACGTGCTTCTGTAAAGCGGCAAGTCACCGTATAATAAACGTATATTCTCAGATAACTCTACATGTTTGTGACCAGCCTTTGTTGACTTCTTATTTGTTGTCCTTGTTGTCCTTGTTTTCCTTGTTGTCCTTGTTGCCCTTGTTTTCCTTGTTGTCCTTGTTGTCCTTGTTTAATCCAAGTTATTATTAATATTAACTACTTCCTGTTGTTCCTGACTGCTCTCAATCCTTAAAGGAAAATAACATACTCTTTCATTCGGCTTTGTTTAAAGATATAAACAAGTATCTATTCTACCTTTTAAACCACTAAAGTCCTGTGGATATTTAATTGGTTGAACACTTTTGCATTGAGACGTTTCTTTAATGATAATAACATAGTCTTTAATTCGGCTATGTTTCTATTTAAAGGGGACCTATCATGCAAAATGCACTTGTGTACGTCTTGTATACATGAATATGTGTCCCCGGTGTTCCAGGGAACTCACCAAGTGTCAGAAAACACAACCCTCTCTTTTCCTCCGTACCCACATCTCTAACAACGGATCTGATCCAGATTTGAAATATCTCTGACGTCAGGAACGAGGAGCTCCGTCTATATGGCCAACTCTCCACCTATCAGGGGAATGAGAGGTTGCCGTGGCATGTTAACAGCATGGTAACAGCATGGTACCAGCATGGTAACATGACGCTCGTGCCACGCCCCCCTCCTTTGCAGGGGGGCGTGGTCAGCTGCAGCTCATTTGCCACAGAATCAGCCCTTGTGAAGACAGGGCTGGAATAGAGCAAATAGAGCGAAATGAGGCATGGCTAAAATGCAGGATCTGTTTGGTATTTTGAAAAAAAAACTTCACAGACATGTTTTATAAAGGTATGGCCCTACAATATGTTACTCAAATATAGCATGATAGGTCCACTTTAAACAATGGGTATTTATTTGACCATAAAACCTCTTGTTATGTTTAGAAATCGAGAGGCAGAAGTTTATTAAGAGATATTTATCAATGTAATCCAAGTTGTTGTTGTTATTATTATTATGAACTTATTCCTGTTGTTTCTGACCGCTCTCAATCCTCAAAGAAAGTCTTGCAGTGAAAAGAAACCTGTGAAATAATCTAATTTATTCTCTTTTCTGTGTTAGTTTTAAAGAAATGTCCTCTGCTGAAGGTGAAGTGTCCTCGAGGACTGACGGAAGAAGACTTCCTGAACTTCCTGAGGGGCAGCTTTCCACAACTGTGCGCAGAAAATAAACATTTTGACATTTTAACGTCAGACAAGAGACGGAGACTGAAGCCTCTTAAAATAAAAACTCCAACAGCGGAGGAGATCCACAGAAACATCAGGAACTCGCCTCTCTACATCAGACTGAAGGTGGTTTAACTTGTCGAAGGTAGAAGTCTCTTTTATTCAAACGCTAGATCTGACTTTTTTTTTTTTTTACAGAAGATTAAGGACCCTCAAGCCAGTGAAGAGGAGATGAATCCTCTACAGACAAAACACAGCAACACTGGAGACGTTCTGTTTGATGAAACGAGGTAATTTAGAGGAAAGTCACCCTTAAAATGTTTGAAAGTGGCCCTATTGTGGTGTTTTATTTTCTGTAGTGTGTTCTATAGGTTTCTAGGGAGCCCCTAAAGGGACATGAAAAAAGAGAGAGAGAGAAAAAAAAAGTTGGGATAACGAAACTAACCCGTTATCCCGACTTTATCTTTTTTATTTTTTGAGGAAGTTACCGGTGCGCCAAGGAGGAAGTAGAGCGCACAGGAGACAACCGTTTCATTGCAGACTGTTATGTTTTTGTGGGGAAATGACAGTGCATACATTATTTGAGATATATTTCGAACTCAGACTTAATTTTAAGGACATTTCAGCCTGGGGTGTAGAGCTATGTGTTTCAGCACCGCATTGGCCAAACAGGAGAGTCTGTGAACCTGTCTGCTCTGATCTATGAATGAATGTCCGTGACTCTCAGAGTACCTGCTGCCCGCAGCTGTTTTAAAGGGGAACAAACACTCAGAACACACACACACACACACACACACACACACACACACACACACACACACACACACACACACACTGAGCCAGTGGCGGACGGTACCGGAGTGGGCCGGTCGGGCCACTCGGCCCACTCCGATCGGGCCACTAGGTCCACCGTTTCCCCGCAGCGAGGCTCCCCCCCGTTGACTGTTCACTAGCCCCCCCCCGTTGACTGTTCACTAGCCCCCCCCCGTTGACTGTTCACTAGCCCCCCCCCCGTTGACTGTTCACTAGCCCCCCCGTTGACTGTTCACTAGCCCCCACCCCCCCATTGACTGTTCATTAGCCCCCCCCCCGTTGACTGTTCACTAGCCCCCCCCCCCCGTTGACTGTTCACTAGCCCCCCCCCGTTGACTGTTTACGTGGGCTGGGCTGGGTGAGATTCCCGGGCTGATTTTTAGTCCCAGTCCGCCCATCATGCGCCTTGGTGACCGGACATCTCCTTCATAAAACTAATAAAAGGGGGAGTAATCGGGCAGTTCGATGTGTGTGTGTGTGTGTAGAGGTGTGTGTGGTTAAAACGTAACAGCCTGCGGTTACTCTTTATAGCTGTTGGAATGAAGGTAAACACAGTGTAGGCGGTGCGTACGAGAAAGAGGTGAGATACTAACCCGTTACCCGTCTCTCTTTCTGTGCACGCATCTCCTACTTTGAAAACCTTTTTCCATATTTTTGGCCACTGAAACGCATAAATACCATCTTGTTTTGCCTCTTCAAACCCCTCATTTTAGTTCCCTTTTAATCTTTACTCCTTGTTCCCACAGCAGCACGTGTCAGGAAGTCGAAGTGAGCGGAGAAGACCTCTCAATATCACAACAAGACATCGAAACAGAGGAAGCAGGTGCTGAGGATTGTGGGATATCAGAGCCAGATGAGGGGAAAATGGACGGTGTGGAAAGAGAAGAAGCGAGCGATGACGATTGGAAACCAGACTTGAGTCGTGACTCTGGATTGTGTTTATCAAAGACTAAAAAGAAAGGAAAAGCCAAACGCTCGGGTTTAAAAACCGAGAAAAGTGTGGATGATTTCACCTGCAAAGTGTGTGGAGCGCTGCACGAATTGGAAATCGCGGTAATCAAACACGCCTTGAGTCACGTGGACAAAACGGGAAGTTTTTGCGGTGTTTGCGGAGAGCATTCAGAGTCGATGACGGAACATTTTGAAAGCCGACACAAAACCCACGACTGTCACATCTGCGAAGAGTCTTTTCTCAGTTCTCTTGATCTCGACGAGCACGTGGCCGCGCACTCGGGGCAGAAACCGTACGAATGCGATGTTTGCAAAGACGCTTTTGCATTGAAAGTCTCCTTAGAGAATCACAAGCAGATGCACGACAGTAAAAAGTTGCACCTCTGCGGAGTTTGCGGTAAATCCCTCTGCGACTTCCGATCGCTTTCCCGCCACAAGATGACGCACTCCGGGGAGAGACCTCAAGGTTGTCAGGTGTGCGGGAGGCGTTTCAAACTCCCCGGGACGCTGAGGCAACACGAGAAGATCCACACGGAGAGACAAAGATCGTACCTCTGCGACGTTTGCTGCAAGATGTTCCTCACGAGCAAGGAGCTGCAGATCCACATGCGAACGCACACCAACGAGAAGCCGTATCACTGCGGGGAATGCGGGAAAGGATTCTCCACGAAAGGCTCGTTGACGATACACATGCGCGTCCACACTGGAGAGACACCGTACAGCTGCCCCGACTGCGGATGGTCCTTCAAGCGAAAGATTAATCTGGATAACCACGCCACGGTGCATTCGGGCGCCAAACCGTTTGTTTGCACGATTTGCGGGAAAGCGTGCGCTCGCAAAACGTACTTAACGGTCCACATGAGGACGCACAACGGAGAGAGACCGTACAAGTGCACCTTCTGTGACAAAGCCTTCACTCAGAGCCACTGCCTGAAGACTCACATGAAGAGCCACCAGGGGGCGGAAGCTGCAACGTGACGCTGAAAGTGGATGACATTGTTGTGTTTTCCACTATTTATTTATCTGTTTTCAAGTTATGTGAAGATTCCTGTACACTGGGCAACGTTCATTGCATGTGGGAGAAATAAAATATGAATGTGCAATATCAGTTTTGATGCTGACAGAGGAAATTATTACCTGGTGAATTGCAGTTTATTTAATGATGTTAAGAGACACCCCAGGTGAATAGGGTAATTTGTATAACTTAAAGGTATCAGCTGGAAAGTTCTCCAGTTAATTACTTACAATAAGGCAATTGTTTTTTGTATTACAAGTTTTCTGAAATAGCATGTTTAAATATGCAAATGAGCCATTATCCCATTAAATATGCGCATATTTTAACACATTTCACGAATCGAAATCTGAACTTTGGATAAAGCCAGGTTCAAAATTCTTGTTTCATTTTGTAGTCATATTAGTATCTAAGGCTTTTACAGAAGGGATTTTGGATATCTCTCTTTATCACTCCATAAATCAGAAAATACTGTCAACAGCCCTAAAATATCAATTTTCGCCATGTTTTTAGGTATAAAATGTTGAATAATTCAGGCTATGAATGATATATGAACAAACCCTTCTGTAAAAGCCTTCATAATATTGATAGGAATATAACTGGAAGGTTTGGTGTCTCTACGTGCTACTGAAGTTGAAATTTCGAACTCAGAGTAGGAGAAAAAACTCATTTTGAGAAAACGACCTTTAAAGATTGCAGTGAGGCGCTAGCTAAACCCTCCTGTTCTTTGGATGACAGCTTGCACATCGACGCACTCCGTGAAGGTATTTCATGTTCGGGGTCATTTGTTTTTTGTATAACCTTGCTTCGTGCAAGTGACAATTGTTGTCGTCTTCTCTGTGAACGTTTTTTTCGCCGTTCTTTTGCCATTTTGAGATTTAAATTTCTAGCAGAAAGCTAACCAGGAAGTGTTTTAGCACACCACGTGACTCATCTGAACGAATCACGTTGTCAGAAATTGACACCAGCCAATGAGATTTTGTTTCTTGGTTTAAGACCCCTTTGTGCTTTCACGATTGGTTGCTGATACAAAGGAAATGACCATATTTGGATCCGATGAGATTGTGCAGGAGAGACACAGCTTTCCAGCGATATCTCTGTTGACATGGTGCACCCAGCGGTCGCGGTACTTTATGTTACGTTAGAAAGCTAACTTTTGGTGAATTTAGGAGAAATCTACAGACGCAAATACACAAACTATAGTAAAATAAACACTTAAATGTGTATTTTGTACGTTTTCCTTCCAAAAGCCTGAAAGAAAACATGTTATATATGTTATTATTTACGTGGTTCATTTATATTCACTAATGTTAGGGTGCGCACAACAAAGAGAAGTTTTTGTGTTTCTGTTTGTGGGGTGAAGATCTGGATCAATTTGAGTGAGGAGCTAAAGGGATGTCCAAACATCAAACTATTCAAAAAGAGGTATAAAGACACAATTCTCACAAGGTACAGGGAGGAAACTGCTAACTGTTTATATTCTTGTTTTGTATTTTATTTATGAATTTGTGTTTGTATGAATTTGTGTATGTACATATGTATGTGTGTATATATGTGTGTATATATATAGATATATAGAGACCATTCTCCTAACTTGCCTGTATATATTATATGAATGATTATATAAATTATTCAAGGTTAAAGTATACATTGATATTGTAAGTTAAAGGTGGGGTAGGTAAGTTTGAGAAACCGGCTCGAGATACACTTGTTATATTCCATGGAATGCTCTTAACATCCCGATAGCAATGAATATCTGAAGTGCTTTGGCAATAAATCCATAAAAATATCATCTGTGGAAGCCGTGGCGCTGTAAAAAGCTCGACCAATCATCTGAGCCGGCTAAAGTAACTGGATGGCCTACCTGCCTGTCAGCCTTCCATCTGGGCACAAACTTATCTGGTGCCCTCATTGGTCATGTGCGCGTTCGTGTGTGTTGGAGGAGGGGCTCTGTGAGGAAGTGGCAGATTTGTTCCGGTTGTGTATTTTCAAATTCTAGCGATCTCGAGCCGGTTTCTCAAACTTAACTACCCCACCTTTAATATATATTAAGATGTAAAAAAAAAAAAAAAAAGGGGTCGTGTAATTAGCTAAAGCTTTCTTGTTTATTGATATCAGACAATGATACTACAGATTATTCAATTATTAATTAAATATCCGTTTTGTTATTGCATTCATTTGTATAGCACTGTATCATGTCTGTATCATCTTTTGTGTCATTTGTATTTTCTTTGGTTTTACACGCTCGAAAAAAATAAACTAAACTAAACTGTTATAGAATCAAAATAGCACAAAATCTCAAAATTGACCAGTGCTTGAAAAACGATGTTTTTGCCTGCCGTGTCTCGCCTTTAGTAATCAGAAAGAAGTATTCATATCCTTTACTCAGTAAAAGTATGAATACAGAAATACTTAACTACTCTTAAACAAGTAAAAATTCTGCATGACCGTTTAAAAAAACAGTAGTTTAGGTATTAAGGTAACTGGTTATATTATTATGACAACATTAGTTTAAGGTTTTCAGACTTTTTCATGAAGTCATTTTAGAGGGTAACATTCTGAGGCCATGGTTCTCAGCAGGAAACTGATGGACCATCTACTCCGAGTAGGGAGTGAGTCCTTACCCCAAGTTAAAGAGTTCAAGTATCTCTGGGCTCTTGTTCTTACCCTCAACTATGATCTTGAAGAGGGGTCATGACCGAAAGAACAGGGTCGCGAATACAAGCAGCCAAAATGGGATTTCCTCCAGAGGATTGCTGGCATCTCCCTTGGGGATAAGTTGAGGTCAGTCATGGGGCACTCGGAGTAGAACTGCTGCTCCTATGCTTATATACTTCTGAAATGTAAATCAACTTTGTTGTTTTTTTAAGTCTCAGAAGCCAAACATTTTGGAAATCACTGGTTGTTTTGTATTTTATCTTATCTTCTTGATAGTAGGAAGTTCAAATTGGAAGGAGTTTTAACACATTTTAAGAACTATACAAGTTCAACAAAGGTGAGATGTAGCTTTATTGGAAGTTGTATAAGAGAACATTTCAAGAAGGAAGTCTAACTGGTTGGTTAATTGTGTAATTTGAGGAGTTAGTTATTTGACACTTTCACCATCACATCAGACAAACAAACATTTGCATTAGACACACAGTACATCTGATTTTCTGTCCTAATTTGACTGGACAGTAGCCACTCATGTGACCGCAATGCTTTGTAAACATCATTACTTCTCTTTTGCATTTGTTCTCAGCAGACATGAAACTGTCATTATATTAACGAAAATATATACTTATGAGGAACAAAATGTCAAACGCTAGTCAACTATTACACATTATTCACAATTGTTCAAACCTTAAATAAGAACTCATATATTGTCTAATGTCTACTACACACTTGTATTGTCACTGAATGTACTGCTCAGATATCCAATAACCACAAAAAAAGAAATACAAATCAAACATTTAAACCTTTTAGCACACATGTACATAAAATAAAAGATACATACGAAGAAATATAAGGTAAAATAGGCAAAAGAAAAACAAATATCCACAAGTTCACAACACGTAACCCAACCATTAAATAGATAAAATAATATAAAAAATGTATAATAATAAAGATGTATGAAATTAACGCATTAGTGAGTGTTTCAGCTTTTCGAGCCCGTTTTGGAGTGCCACAGGGCTCTAGTCTTGGTTTTCTGCTATTTTTGGGTCCACATAATATTTGTTGCCTAACATTGCTTGCTGATGTTCCTGAATCAAGCTGTGTTACATTTAGTATGAAGGGCGCTACTCAATTTATTATTTAATTGAGATAATTCTTTTAATTGAGTGGTGCAACGTCAGTTTTTATACAGATGACACGATTTCATATTTTCTGGTCCCATTCCAAACTAGGCTTTTATTCGTCATGTTTATCTTCCTGACAATCTCTTGATATTTCTTCTTAATCACTTATTTTAAATAGAGATGAGAACAAGTACATGGCATTCTCTACATCAAGCCATCTAACCTCTAATCTGCCTTTAAACCTTTATCCTGTACTCCAACTCTCATCCTGATTCAACGTTTTTGTTTGCAGCATTGTAATTTTCCTGCTCGGTGTAGGAACAGCAGAGGTAACATCAAACTGCTGGGCACACCGAGATAGAAAACACACATTGACATAACACATGTATTACTGATGCTAATCTTCACTGACGATTGTATTAGACTGCTAATCAGATTCCCCCCAAACCTCAAAAGTATGACCCCTGTTATAGCCATGATGGTGTAGAAAGCCCTCTGTTTTGATTGGTCAACCCGCTTCCTGTTCCCGCCCACTTCCCCCGGCCCTGGACGCTTGAGAACGTAGAGAACTGAAATGCTGCAGAAAGAGAGAGCACTTAAGAAGAAAAGCAAAATAACAATATATATGATGTGACTGTGGAAAAGATCAAACACAGGGATCAACCCTAGGCAAAATAACCAGACACATCCAATGCTGAGGTTCCTGATCCTGACTCCGCCCCCCTGCCTCAGCCCCAGGTAGGTGATTGGGTGAACAACAGCCAGGTAGCGCTCCACACAGGTGAGCAGGTGAAACAGAGCCTTTCCGACAGAGGGGACAATCAAAAGTGCGATCCCTAAATCAAACATCTTCCGGAGACCGATGAATCCGCCGGTGAAGAACAAAGCAATCCCCAAGAATTCATTCAGCTGCATGAAGATAGAGTGATAGGTGAAGTGGTCAGAGTGACTTGTAGCCGAGGAACTGGAGCGCGGTTTCTTTGACTTTAGGAAGCCAACGTACAGGACGGAGATGATGAAAGGGAGAAGGACGAGGATGTAGATGATGTCGATAACAGAGAAGACGTAAATTAGTGCTTTAAAGCTTAAACATTCCTCCATAAAGCGAGGAGAGGAGTTGTTGGAGGAGGAGAGAAGAGGAGGAAGAAGGGGGAGATCAGGATAGAAAGAGGAGTTGACTGACATGTTTGTATGCATGGAGGTCTGAAGGGGAGAAAGAGAAGAGAGACAAAATGTTAAAATCTATCAGAAACACAAATGGTTTTCAGAGACATCACAATCACGGCCACAAAAACACATTGTTGCAAAAAGTTAAACTGTCTAATATTTGAGCTTATTGGCAGTTAGTTGTGGTTTAGTTTGTGTAGAGGATAAGAGACAGATACTTTTGGTACCAAGTCGATGCTAAAATTATAAAAATGTGATTAGGACTTCTGTAATGTTTCCAGTAACCAGTATTTGAAATTCCTCTCCCAACCTGGCTGGCTCGCCAATCAAACGTCCGAAGAAAGAGTCCCGGACTGGGCCAGTTAAAGAGTCCGGACCCCCTCACCAACACTTAACTTCTTTACTGTTTTGTATCAGTCTGAGGTCTAACAGGTCTAGAAGAATTTGCTTAAGGATGTCAAAGTACGATGCAATATAAATGTATTTGGTCAATGACAGAAAACAAAGTCTGAGCAAACCCTGGGATCATACTGCCAGTTAAACCCCCCTTTCTTACCATTGGATGGAGGACGATATCCTACCTCATGTTTTCTATAGGTCAATGTGAGATATAATTTTGCAACCTTGACAAATCACATTTCCTACTCCATTAGTTTTTGAAATCTGTATGATGTATTTGCATCAAACAAGTCACGAACAACATTAAAAAAAACTAAATCATCTTGGAAATGAAGTTTACCTCAAATAATCAGCTTTAACAGAATCAACAGTCTACTCCACAGTGAATACACATTTAAAACTATATCTAAATCTGCAATCATTTCAAATTATTACAAATGTAAGTCATTTCTTTGTTTTTAAAGCTCACCCTCCTCTGCGTAGTGTCTTCCGAACGTCCTTCTGCCGTGTCTCCAAACTCTCTGACTGCTGTTAACTGCGATCGTAGTACTAGACTCCTGTGTGCTCTGCATGTGTGAACATTAAAGAGGGTTTCATCCCTCCCAATTCTAATTCTATTCTATCTGATGCAAATATATTTAAATTCACATCCGTCATCAAGGTGTGTGAACCACAGGTGAGAGCAGGACTGTGTTTTTCATGCATACTTAATTGTACCTTTTTACGGTAGATTAATACAAGCAAATTATGTCTCGCATTATCGTGTTACCGGGAGGTCAGACTGCAGAGACAGCAGCTGCATTATTTGAATATCATTCCAATTATCATCGGTTTGTCATTTCTATAGATATGACACAACAAAACACAACAGAACACACAGAGTAAGTCATTAAGACATTTATTCTTTCTTTAAAATAAAGTGATTACATATATTGTTATACCATAATATGATTATACAACATTAAATTATAATATAAGATCCATTATATTAGAACTGGTTTGTGAAAACAAAAGTTAAATATCTTAAACCTCAAAAACACTAAAATGAATTTCCAAAATGTAAAAAACAATCAGCAGCTAAATATACAATCGGTGCTAACAATGTAGTAATTGGTAACTTATCAATCAACAACATTGATATTTAGCTTGACTTTCATCTGGAATAGTATCATATTTGTCTCAATATGTGCGAAACAACTAATATTATCATGTTAACACGTTACATTTAGCAGCTAATAGTGATGAAAAAAGCCTTTAATCAGTAATGGAGTGCCACAGGGCTCTACTTTTGGTCTTCTATTATTTATATTGAATTTAAATTACATTTTTGTGATGTGATGTCATACAATGTTATACCACATTTACTTATAATATAAGATACATCATAATATAAATGGTTAATGCACACACAAGTCAATCATCTTTAACCGCTAAAACAAGTTATCAAATAGTAAATTCAATTAAAGGAAAATCAATAACTGAACATAAAATAATCATTGAGTTTGGTTTTTTTCCAACTCAAAAAGCTGACCTGCACATTCAAGAGTATCCATCTCATTACTCAGTAAGATATACAGTATTTGGTCGCATCCAAAGTAAGCTTTTACTTATCAACAGGCTATTCCCAAAGATTTCCAGATATTTCCTTTTAATCTTACACTTATTTCCAAAACAGATGTTGGCTTACAGTACATAGCCTTCTCTACATCTGCTCATAACCTTTAGAACTTTAAATTCTAATCCAACTCTCATCCTGATTCAGTGTTTTGTTTGCAGCATTTTAGTTTTCCCGCCCGGTGTAGAAACAGCAGAGGTAAAATCAAACCGCTGGGCAGAGCGAACCAGAATGAAAACATTGAAACAGCACACACAGAACTGGTGCTCAGTTCTGTTGAACCACTCATTGCATAGATGATCAGATTTCCCCCAAACCTCAACAACAGCACTCCCATTATGGCCATGATGGTGTAGAAAGCCCTCTGCTTTGATTGGCCCACCTGCTCCCTAGTCCCGCCCCCTTCCCCCGGCCCTGGACGCTTGAGAACATAAAGAACAGAAATGCTGCAGAAAAAGAGTACAATTGAGAAGAAACCCATCAGGCAGTAATACATGATTTGATGGAACTCATTGATGCCGCGAGAAAATGCACAAATATATCCGACACAAAATAACCAGACACATCCAATGCTGATGTTTCTGATCCTGACCCCGCCCCCCTGCCTCAGCCCCAGGTAGGTGATTGGGTGAACAACAGCCAGGTAGCGCTCCACACAGGTGAGCAGGTGAAACAGAGCCTGTCCAGCAGTGGTGACAATCAAAAGTGAAATTCCAACAACCGACATCACCAGGTGATTGACATTCATGCTAATGAAGTAGAGGGCAAGCCCCAGTAGTTCAATCAGCTGCATGAAGATGGAGTGATAGGTGATGTGGTCAGAGTGACTTGTAGCCGTGGAACTGGAACGTGGTTTCTTCGACTTTTGGAATCCCAGGTACAGGACGAGGAACATGAATGGGAGTAGGAGGAGGATGTATAATATGGCGGCAGCAGAGAAGACGTAGATACTCATTTTGAACCTAAAACATTGGTACAGGAATTGAAAAGTAGAGTGGTTGGAGGAGGTGGTGAGGGGAAGAAGCGGGAGATCATCAAAGTACGAGGAGTTGTCTGACATGTTTGTATACACGGAGGCCTGCATAGGAAAGGGAAAGACAATAAAAGGGAAGGGGGTGTTGAGGAGAGAGAGACAAAATGTTAAAACCTTCCAGAAACAACAAATATGGCAATACATGTAAATATGGCAATACATGTAAATGATGTAAACCAGAGCGACCAATCCGTGCACGGCCACCTGAGGTGATTTATTTTGCATAAGCATTAGTGCGTCTCAGGTCTAGCCTGAATCTTGGGTCTATTTTTTATATTGTAAAACACACAGTGTCTTCTTTAAAAAATAACGTATGTTTGGTTAGTCTTTTATTGAACAGCTAGTCCAAAGAGGCTGATTTAACAAAGGTTGTTGCATTGTAACTCTTTAAAAGACAGTAAGATCTACGAGGAATCAAACCTTTAAATGTGATCATTTCTCAACATATTTCTTAACATATCTGATGAAGCCAAATCTAGGAGCTTATATTATGTAATAGTTATCCATTTATTGTATTGTTCTTTTTTGTTTATAGTAAATCTTCCTGTTAATTCGTATTTAAGTTTATAAAATAAGTTGAACTATGCCTCTGTTTTGTAAAGGCAGCCTTTGGGCACCGGGGGATGGGAGACCTGCTCATTATAAATCTGGGAAACAGGTGGTAGTGTGCGGCGCACCCGGTAGACCTATGGTTTTTTACCATCGGGTAAGAACGAAGAAAAATACTTGATATGTGTATAATAAATTGCACTAAAACGACTTTTGCTCGGACCTTGATTTTTACCCATGCGTAAGATTAGCTGACGGGTGCCTCAGCGGCACTTTGCTTTGAGTTATATTTCTTTCTTATATTTGTATGATTTTGACCGCTTTAATATCTGTTTTATAAAAAGGCAAACTATGGATCTTTAACTCTAAAGTAAGGCTGTATGATGCCTTTGTAGCAAACAAGTCACGAACAACATTAAAAAAACTAAATCATCTTGGAAATGAAGTTAACCTCAAACAATAAGCTTTAACAGAATCAACAGTCTACTCCACAGTGAATACACATTTAAAACTATATCTGCAATCATTTAAAATTATTACAAATGTAAGTAATTTCTTTGTTTTTAAAGCTCACCCTCCTCGGCGTAGTGTCTTCCGAACGTCCTTCTGCCGTGTCTGCAAACTCTCTGACAGCTGTTAACTGCGATCGTAGTATTAGACTCCTGGTACTAGGATGGGATAAATGCAGAGGCCAAATGTCACTGTGTGTGCTGTGTGCTCTGCATGTGTGAACATTAAAGAGGGTGTCAGCCCTCCATATTCTAAATCTATTCTATCTGATGCAAATATATTTAAATTCACATCCGTCATCAAGGTGTGTGAAGCACAGGTGAGAGCAGGACTGTGTTTTTCATGCATGCTTAATAATACCTTTTTACGGTAGATTAATACAGGGAAATTATGTCTCGCATTATCGTGTTACCGGGAGGCCAGACTGCAGAGACAGCAGCAGCATTATTTGAATATCATTCCAATTATCATCGATTTGTCATTTCTATAGATATGCCACAGGTAAAACCAACCCACTCTCCGTAAGGGGGCCACAGTAGGCGTTGTGGCGAACGAAGAACTCACCAGCCAGCCGGAGAAAGCAGGGTCGCTGAGCCGCGACGGGTGTGAATAACCCGGTGGTCCCCAGCAGGAAGGAGCGCTGCCCGGCCTTAGGCGAGGGCACAGCGGCGGCGGGCACGAAGTCCTCGGGAGGAAGGAGCCGGGTCCCCGGGGGGCAGGAGCAGCATCCCCGGGAGGAAGGAGCCGTGGACAGGGGAGAGGCCAGACGGGACGCCGTCCGAAGCTGCCGTCGAGGCAAACCGTGAGCCGCGGTAAGAGGAGAGGCCAGGCAGGGTCCAGGACCCACGGGCCGATGAAGGCATGGGCCACATCCGAAACCGCAGAGGCGAAGGAAGAGGCCAGACAGGGTCCCGAAGTGCGCCACCCACGGGCCGACGAAGGCATGGGCAAGGTCCGAAACTGTCGAGGCGAGACGGGGTACAGAAGCGCGCCACCCAGGCGTCGATGAAAGCGCGGGTGACGTCCGAAGCCGCCGTCGAGGTGATGAAAAGGCGAGAGGGTCCACACGAGGCCGACCAGACACGGTCGAACCTCCTCTCAGGCACCAGAAAAAGCTCAAAAAGGGTTGTACTGTACACACACACACACACACACACACACACACACACACACACACACACACACACACACACACACACACACACATTGGAGTTCGCCTTTGATGTGAGGGTTAGAGATAAGCCTGGGATGTTAATCTATATGTTGATTAAGACACTCTCTGTGAGGTGAGAAGCGAGGGGATGGAGTTAGTTTTTAAAAAAGAAATACGCTCAAACTAAATAAAACAGCCATTAATTTTCACTCACTAAGACACCTAAAAACGTTATTGTCCTCTCTAGATTTGATTCAGGGTTTGTTTTAAATGATTTGTGCTTGCTAAGGATGTTTCTTTTCAAGTTTTTGTGAAACTGTTAACTACAAGGAAGTATCTGTTTGCAAAGAGGGTATTCATATTAATTTAAGAAAGATCTTATTTAGGTGTTAATAGTGATAACTAAGGATGTTCTCTTTAGTTGTAGGGATTGTGAACTAATGTGTAATTACTTTATTAACTATAAGAAAGTCTCTCTGAAGAGGGAAATAATAATTTTAAATATTCTATTGCCCCAATGATCCTTGTCTTTTTTTTTTATAATTACTTCACACAACTATAAGGAAGCCCAATATGAAGTTATATGAGGTTATAGGGGGGTAATATTAGAATTTGCTGTATGCAACAAAAAAGGTTTGACTGGTGAAAAAGACTCTCACTTTTACAGAGGGCTCCGCCTCCCACTCAACATAACAAGTCCCGCCCTCCTCACCAGATCATTTAAAAGTAAGGGGGTGGAAATAGATGAAAAAAGAAATATGCTCAAACTAAATAACAAGCCAGTCATTTACACTCACCAAGTCACCTTTCAAAAAAGAAAAATGGCCAAGAGACGCCTCGACATGGGTTTAATCAGCGAGACGCCTGTGACAACTTACCGCCATCCGTCCGGAGCGCCAATCAAGAAACGAATGCAGTATCTGTGCCGGGTTCAGACGCCTCCAGCCGAAGAACTTCATGAAGAATGGACTCTGAAAAATGGCGATGTTTGGGGTTATGTATTCAACTATATGGCGAATGAACTGCATTTCTACAATCTGAAGAATGGAGAAACGTATGGACCCCGCAGTGTTAAAGCGACACTGACCTCAACAGATTGGGCTGTATTAACTCTGGTGTCTTCCAGAGATCTCCACGCAACCACTGTATCGGAAGAAGTCAGCGACGTGCGGGCAGGGGAGGCAGGTGAGGCAGAGCCTCACTTGTCATTCTCCAATGTAACGGAAAAAAAGAATAATAATACAAATAATAATAATAATAAAATGTGTCCACTGATCTGTGTTGTAAATGTGATTTCTGTTTGATTCCAATCGCTTTTTATAGTAAAAATCGGCTAATTTGACGAGCTCCGCTACAACTACGGGCAGCGAAGAGGAGTGAGGCAGGGACGAGCTCTGCCTCTCGTAAGCCCACAGTAACTTGATGGAGCGCGGGCACTAATTTAGCGCGGGCACTTATTTTGTGAGCGCGCTCAAGCCAGTTACTGTGTGGTGAGGTGAGGCACAGATGAGCTCTGCCTCACCTCAGAATGCGTCACAGAAACTGGCTGGAAAGCGGGCCCTAAGCGCATGCCTGCACCATCTCACTGTATGTCACCAATGTAATGTTTGTAGATCCCTTTATTACATTTATCCTCGCCATCCATAGTCTCTAAATAACTTATTTCACGTATATATGATATTTAGGCTCGCTGGTCTCATCATACAACGGCAATGAAAAAAGCACCAGGGGAGGCAGCCACAACCTCTGCCGCACTGAAGGGGGCGCAAGTGAGCCCACAGGTTCTTGTTGCTACTGTTATTCTACGCAGAGACGGTAGAGCAAACAACAAGCTAGACTTTTGAAACTAGAGGAAGATAAGGAGGACTTTTACAAAAAAGTAATAAAGATTGTTGTCCAGAAGGATAGCATGGACTTCATCTTCAAGTCAAGGTAAGACCACATTTGTAATGAAAATTGGATCTTACTCAGAGAGAACAATCCATTATTTAGATTTTGTGTAGGCTATCCTTTTGTTGAACGGTCTGTTTAAAATGAATCGAAGCATCAGACTAAAAAAGCTTTTGAAAATAACAGAATATTTCGATTAAAGGTGGGGTAGGTAAGTTTGAGAAACCGGCTCGAGATACACTTGTTGTCATATTCCATGGAATGCTCTTAACATCCCGATAGCAATGAATATCTGAAGTGTTTTGACAACAAATCCATTAAAACATGTCATCAGTGGAAGCCGTAGCGCTGTAAAAAGCACGACCAATCATCTGAGCCGGCTAAAGTAACTGGATGGCCTACCTGCCTGTCAGCCTTCCATCTGGGCACAAACTTATCTCGTGCCCTCATTGGTCATGTGCGCGTTCGTGTGTGTTGGAGGAGGGGCTCTGTGAGGAAGTGGCAGATTTGTTCCGGTTGTGTATTTTCAAATTCTAGCGATCTCGAGCCGGTTTCTCAAACTTAACTACCCCACCTTTAATATATATTAAGATGTAAAAAAAAAAAAAAAAGGGGTCGTGTAATTAGCTAAAGCTTTCTTGTTTATTGATATCAGACAATGATACTACAGATTATTCAATTATTAATTAAATATTCGTTTTGTTATTGCATTCATTTATATAGCACTGTATCATGTCTGTATCATCTTTTGTGTCATTTGTATTTTCTTTGGTTTTACACGCTCGAAAAAAATAAACTAAACTAAACTGTTATAGAATCAAAATAGCACAAAATCTCAAAATTGACCAGTGCTTGAAAAACGATGTTTTTGCCTGCCGTGTCTCGCCTTTAGTAATCAGAAAGAAGTATTCATATCCTTTACTCAGTAAAAGTATGAATACAGAAATACTTAACTACTCTTAAACAAGTAAAAATTCTGCATGACCGTTTAAAAAAACCAGTAGTTTAGGTATTAAGGTAACTGGTTATATTATTATGACAACATTAGTTTAAGGTTTTCAGACTTTTTCATGAAGTCATTTTAGAGGGTAACATTCTGAGGCCATGGTTCTCAGCAGGAAACTGATGGACCATCTACTCCGAGTAGGGAGTGAGTCCTTACCCCAAGTTAAAGAGTTCAAGTATCTCTGGGCTCTTGTTCTTACCCTCAACTATGATCTTGAAGAGGGGTCATGACCGAAAGAACAGGGTCGCGAATACAAGCAGCCGAAATGGGATTTCCTCCAGAGGATTGCTGGCATCTCCCTTGGGGATAAGTTGAGGTCAGTCATGGGGCACTCGGAGTAGAACTGCTGCTCCTATGCTTATATACTTCTGAAATGTAAATCAACTTTGTTGTTTTTTTAAGTCTCAGAAGCCAAACATTTTGGAAATCACTGGTTGTTTTGTATTTTATCTTATCTTCTTGATAGTAGGAAGTTCAAATTGGAACGAGTTTGAACACATTTTAAGAACTATACAAGTTCAACAAAGGTGAGATGTAGCTTTATTGGAAGTTGTATAAGAGAACATTTCAAGAAGGAAGTCTAACTGGTTGGTTAATTGTGTAATTTGAGGAGTTAGTTATTTGACACTTTCACCATCACATCAGACAAACAAACATTTGCATTAGACACACAGTACATCTGATTTTCTGTCCTAATTTGACTGGACAGTAGCCACTCATGTGACCGCAATGCTTTGTAAACATCATTACTTCTCTTTTGCATTTGTTCTCAGCAGACATGAAACTGTCATTATATTAACGAAAATATATACTTATGAGGAACAAAATGTCAAACGCTAGTCAACTATTACACATTATTCACAATTGTTCAAACCTTAAATAAGAACTCATATATTGTCTAATGTCTACTACACACTTGTATTGTCACTGAATGTACTGCTCAGATATCCAATAACCACAAAAAAAGAAATACAAATCAAACATTTAAACCTTTTAGCACACATGTACATAAAATAAAAGATACATACGAAGAAATATAAGGTAAAATAGGCAAAAGAAAAACAAATATCCACAAGTTCACAACATGTAACCCAACCATTAAATAGATAAAATAATATAAAAAATGTATAATAATAAAGATGTATGAAATTAACGCATTAGTGAGTGTTTCAGCTTTTCGAGCCCGTTTTGGAGTGCCACAGGGCTCTAGTCTTGGTTTTCTGCTATTTTTGGGTCCACATAATATTTGTTGCCTAACATTTCTTGCTGATGTTCCTGAATCAAGCTGTGTTACATTTAGTATGAAGGGCGCTACTCAATTTATTATTTAATTGAGATAATTCTTTTAATTGAGTGGTGCAACGTCAGTTTTTATACAGATGACACGATTTCATATTTTCTGGTCCCATTCCAAACTAGGCTTTTATTCGTCATGTTTATCTTCCTGACAATCTCTTGATATTTCTTCTTAATCACTTATTTTAAATAGAGATGAGAACAAGTACATGGCATTCTCTACATCAAGCCATCTAACCTCTAATCTGCCTTTAAACCTTTATCCTGTACTCCAACTCTCATCCTGATTCAACGTTTTTGTTTGCAGCATTGTAATTTTCCTGCTCGGTGTAGGAACAGCAGAGGTAACATCAAACTGCTGGGCACACCGAGATAGAAAACACACATTGACATAACACATATATTACTGATGCTAATCTTCACTGACGATTGTATTAGACTGCTAATCAGATTCCCCCCAAACCTCAAAAGTATGACCCCTGTTATAGCCATGATGGTGTAGAAAGCCCTCTGTTTTGATTGGTCAACCCGCTTCCTGTTCCCGCCCACTTCCCCCGGCCCTGGACGCTTGAGAACGTAGAGAACTGAAATGCTGCAGAAAGAGAGAGCACTTAAGAAGAAAAGCAAAATAACAATATATATGATGTGACTGTGGAAAATATCAAACACAGGGATCAACCCTAGGCAAAATAACCAGACACATCCAATGCTGAGGTTCCTGATCCTGACTCCGCCCCCCTGCCTCAGCCCCAGGTAGGTGATTGGGTGAACAACAGCCAGGTAGCGCTCCACACAGGTGAGCAGGTGAAACAGAGCCTTTCCGACAGAGGGGACAATCAAAAGTGCGATCCCTAAATCAAACATCTTCCGGAGACCGATGAATCCGCCGGTGAAGAACAAAGCAATCCCCAAGAATTCATTCAGCTGCATGAAGATAGAGTGATAGGTGAAGTGGTCAGAGTGACTTGTAGCCGAGGAACTGGAGCGCGGTTTCTTTGACTTTAGGAAGCCAACGTACAGGACGAAGATGATGAAAGGGAGAAGGACGAGGATGTAGATGATGTCGATAACAGAGAAGACGTAAATTAGTGCTTTAAAGCTTAAACATTCCTCCATAAAGCGAGGAGAGGAGTTGTTGGAGGAGGAGAGAAGAGGAGGAAGAAGGGGGAGATCAGGATAGAAAGAGGAGTTGACTGACATGTTTGTATGCATGGAGGTCTGAAGGGGAGAAAGAGAAGAGAGACAAAATGTTAAAATCTATCAGAAACACAAATGGTTTTCAGAGACATCACAATCACGGCCACAAAAACACATTGTTGCAAAAAGTTAAACTGTCTAATATTTGAGCTTATTGGCAGTTAGTTGTGGTTTAGTTTGCGTAGAGGATAAGAGACAGATACTTTTGGTACCAAGTCGATGCTAAAATTATAAAAATGTGATTAGGACTTCTGTAATGTTTCCAGTAACCAGTATTTGAAATTCCTCTCCCAACCTGGCTGGCTCGCCAATCAAACGTCCGAAGAAAGAGTCCCGGACTGGGCCAGTTAAAGAGTCCGGACCCCCTCACCAACACTTAACTTCTTTACTGTTTTGTATCAGTCTGAGGTCTAACAGGTCTAGAAGAATTTGCTTAAGGATGTCAAAGTACGATGCAATATAAATGTATTTGGTCAATGACAGAAAACAAAGTCTGAGCAAACCCTGGGATCATACTGCCAGTTAAACCCCCCTTTCTTACCATTGGATGGAGGACGATATCCTACCTCATGTTTTCTATAGGTCAATGTGAGATATAATTTTGCAACCTTGACAAATCACATTTCCTACTCCATTAGTTTTTGAAATCTGTATGATGTATTTGCATCAAACAAGTCACGAACAACATTAAAAAAAACTAAATCATCTTGGAAATGAAGTTTACCTCAAATAATCAGCTTTAACAGAATCAACAGTCTACTCCACAGTGAATACACATTTAAAACTATATCTAAATCTGCAATCATTTCAAATTATTACAAATGTAAGTCATTTCTTTGTTTTTAAAGCTCACCCTCCTCTGCGTAGTGTCTTCCGAACGTCCTTCTGCCGTGTCTCCAAACTCTCTGACTGCTGTTAACTGCGATCGTAGTACTAGACTCCTGTGTGCTCTGCATGTGTGAACATTAAAGAGGGTTTCATCCCTCCCAATTCTAATTCTATTCTATCTGATGCAAATATATTTAAATTCACATCCGTCATCAAGGTGTGTGAACCACAGGTGAGAGCAGGACTGTGTTTTTCATGCATACTTAATTGTACCTTTTTACGGTAGATTAATACAAGCAAATTATGTCTCGCATTATCGTGTTACCGGGAGGTCAGACTGCAGAGACAGCAGCTGCATTATTTGAATATCATTCCAATTATCATCGGTTTGTCATTTCTATAGATATGACACAACAAAACACAACAGAACACACAGAGTAAGTCATTAAGACATTTATTCTTTCTTTAAAATAAAGTGATTACATATATTGTTATACCATAATATGATTATACAACATTAAATTATAATATAAGATCCATTATATTAGAACTGGTTTGTGAAAACAAAAGTTAAATATCTTAAACCTCAAAAACACTAAAATGAATTTCCAAAATGTAAAAAACAATCAGCAGCTAAATATACAATCGGTGCTAACAATGTAGTAATTGGTAACTTATCAATCAACAACATTGATATTTAGCTTGACTTTCATCTGGAATAGTATCATATTTGTCTCAATATGTGCGAAACAACTAATATTATCATGTTAACACGTTACATTTAGCAGCTAATAGTGATGAAAAAAGCCTTTAATCAGTAATGGAGTGCCACAGGGCTCTACTTTTGGTCTTCTATTATTTATATTGAATTTAAATTACATTTTTGTGATGTGATGTCATACAATGTTATACCACATTTACTTATAATATAAGATACATCATAATATAAATGGTTAATGCACACACAAGTCAATCATCTTTAACCGCTAAAACAAGTTATCAAATAGTAAATTCAATTAAAGGAAAATCAATAACTGAACATAAAATAATCATTGAGTTTGGTTTTTTTCCAACTCAAAAAGCTGACCTGCACATTCAAGAGTATCCATCTCATTACTCAGTAAGATATACAGTATTTGGTCGCATCCAAAGTAAGCTTTTACTTATCAACAGGCTATTCCCAAAGATTTCCAGATATTTCCTTTTAATCTTACACTTATTTCCAAAACAGATGTTGGCTTACAGTACATAGCCTTCTCTACATCTGCTCATAACCTTTAGAACTTTAAATTCTAATCCAACTCTCATCCTGATTCAGTGTTTTGTTTGCAGCATTTTAGTTTTCCCGCCCGGTGTAGAAACAGCAGAGGTAAAATCAAACCGCTGGGCAGAGCGAACCAGAATGAAAACATTGAAACAGCACACACAGTACTGGTGCTCAGTTCTGTTGAACCACTCATTGCATAGATGATCAGATTTCCCCCAAACCTCAACAACAGCACTCCCATTATGGCCATGATGGTGTAGAAAGCCCTCTGCTTTGATTGGCCCACCTGCTCCCTAGTCCCGCCCCCTTCCCCCGGCCCTGGACGCTTGAGAACATAAAGAACAGAAATGCTGCAGAAAAAGAGTACAATTGAGAAGAAACCCATCAGGCAGTAATACATGATTTGATGGAACTCATTGATGCCGCGAGAAAATGCACAAATATATCCGACACAAAATAACCAGACACATCCAATGCTGATGTTTCTGATCCTGACCCCGCGACCCTGCCTCAGCCCCAGGTAGGTGATTGGGTGAACAACAGCCAGGTAGCGCTCCACACAGGTGAGCAGGTGAAACAGAGCCTGTCCAGCAGTGGTGACAATCAAAAGTGAAATTCCAACAACCGACATCACCAGGTGATTGACATTCATGCTAATGAAGTAGAGGGCAAGCCCCAGTAGTTCAATCAGCTGCATGAAGATGGAGTGATAGGTGATGTGGTCAGAGTGACTTGTAGCCGTGGAACTGGAACGTGGTTTCTTCGACTTTTGGAATCCCAGGTAAAGGACGAGGAACATGAATGGGAGTAGGAGGAGGATGTATAATATGGCGGCAGCAGAGAAGACGTAGATACTCATTTTGAACCTAAAACATTGGTACAGGAATTGAAAAGTAGAGTGGTTGGAGGAGGTGGTGAGGGGAAGAAGCGGGAGATCATCAAAGTACGAGGAGTTGTCTGACATGTTTGTATACACGGAGGCCTGCATAGGAAAGGGAAAGACAATAAAAGGGAAGGGGGTGTTGAGGAGAGAGAGACAAAATGTTAAAACCTTCCAGAAACAACAAATATGGCAATACATGTAAATATGGCAATACATGTAAATGATGTAAACCAGAGCGACCAATCCGTGCACGGCCACCTGAGGTGATTTATTTTGCATAATCATTAGTGCGTCTCAGGTCTAGCCTGAATCTTGGGTCTATTTTTCATATTGTAAAACACACAGTGTCTTCTTTAAAAAATAACGTATGTTTGGTTAGTCTTTTATTGAACAGCTAGTCCAAAGAGGCTGATTTAACAAAGGTTGTTGCATTGTAACTCTTTAAAAGACAGTAAGATCTACGAGGAATCAAACCTTTAAATGTGATCATTTCTCAACATATTTCTTAACATATCTGATGAAGCCAAATCTAGGAGCTTATATTATGTAATAGTTATACATTTATTGAATTGTTCTTTTTTGTTTATAGTAAATCTTCCTTTTAATTCTTACTTAAGTTTATAAAATAAGTTGAACTATGCCTCTGTTTTGTAAAGGCAGCCTTTGGGCACCGGGGGATGGGAGACCTGCTCATTATAAATCTGGGAAACAGGTGGTAGTGTGCGGCGCACCCGGTAGACCTATGTTTTTTTTACCATCGGGTAAGAACGAAGAAAAATACTTGATATGTGTATAATAAATTGCACTAAAACAACTTTTGCTCGGACCTTGATTTTTACCCATGCGTAAGATTCGCTGACGGGTGCCTCAGCGGCACTTTGCTTTGAGTTATATTTCTTTCTTATATTTGTATGATTTTGACCGCTTTAATATCTGTTTTATAAAAAGGCAAACTATGGATCTTTAACTCTAAAGTAAGGCTGTATGATGCCTTTGTAGCAAACAAGTCACGAACAACATTAAAAAAACTAAATCATCTTGGAAATGAAGTTAACCTCAAACAATAAGCTTTAACAGAATCAACAGTCTACTCCACAGTGAATACACATTTAAAACTATATCTGCAATCATTTAAAATTATTACAAATGTAAGTAATTTCTTTGTTTTTAAAGCTCACCCTCCTCTGCGTAGTGTCTTCCGAACGTCCTTCTGCCGTGTCTGCAAACTCTCTGACAGCTGTTAACTGCGATCGTAGTACTAGACTCCTGTGTGCTCTGCATGTGTGAACATTAAAGAGGGTTTCATCCCTCCCAATTCTAATTCTATTCTATCTGATGCAAATATATTTAAATTCACATCCGTCATCAAGGTGTGTGAACCACAGGTGAGAGCAGGACTGTGTTTTTCATGCATACTTAATTGTACCTTTTTACGGTAGATTAATACAAGCAAATTATGTCTCGCATTATCGTGTTACCGGGAGGTCAGACTGCAGAGACAGCAGCTGCATTATTTGAATATCATTCCAATTATCATCGGTTTGTCATTTCTATAGATATGCCACAGGTAAAACCAACCCACTCTCTTCAGTCTGCGTACAAATGACACAACTTTACACATTGGAAATGCGTGCAATATATACGCAGAAGTCAGATTTTGCGTGCATATGATACGCTAACCATTCCCATTGAGATCTGAGGCCGAGTTTTGCATGCATATGATACTCCCACGTTACGTTTGTTATGAACGTATTGTAGTGCCGAAAGATAGGGAGTCGGAGGCGGTGCAATGGAGAAACAAAGCTATCTTTAATAAGCAGCAGAAATGCAGGTGTTGTCGGGTCGCCGTGCGGAACCATACCCCCAGCCTGTAGTTCCTAGATTGAATTCTGTATACAGTGGTCACCACACAAGCCCCCCCAGAATTCAAACAAGGCACAATCCTCGCGTCCGGGAGGAAGCACCACAGGGGCCGAGGACGGCGGGGTTGCAGGCGAGGGCCGAGCCATGGAACGGGCCGTCGGAAGGGGGCCGCAGGAGAGGGTAGGGGCCCTAACGAGGGCGAGGGCATCCCCACCGGGGGCGGGTCGGAACGGGCCGTCGTCAGGGGGCCGCAGTAGGCGTTGTGGCGAACGAAGAACTCACCAGCCAGCCGGAGAAAGCAGGGTCGCTGAGCCGCGACGGGTGTGAATAACCCAGTGGTCCCCAGCAGGAAGGAGCGCTGCCCGGCCTTAGGCGAGGGCACAGCGGCGGCGGGCACGAAGTCCTCGGGAGGAAGGAGCCGGGTCCCCGGGGGGCAGGAGCAGCATCCCCGGGAGGAAGGAGCCGTGGACAGGGGAGAGGCCAGACGGGACGCCGTCCGAAGCTGCCGTCGAGGCAAACCGTGAGCCGCGGTAAGAGGAGAGGCCAGGCAGGGTCCCGGAACGCGCCACCCACGGGCTGATGAAGGCATGGGCAAGGTCCGAAACTGTCGAGGCGAGACGGGGTCCAGAAGCGCGCCACCCACGGGCCGATGAAGGCATGGGCCACATCCGAAACCGCAGAGGCGAAGGAAGAGGCCAGACAGGGTCCCGAAGTGCGCCACCCACGGGCCGACGAAGGCATGGGCAAGGTCCGAAACTGTCGAGGCGAGACGGGGTCCAGAAGCGCGCCACCCAGGCGCCGATGAAAGCGCGGGTGACGTCCGAAGCCGCCGTCGAGGTGATGAAAAGGCGAGAGGGTCCACACGAGGCCGACCAGACACGGTCGAACCTCCTCTCAGGCACCAGAAAAAGCTCAAAAAGGGTTGTACTGTCCACGGTCCAAAACAGGTAGGTAAAATTGTGAGATTGTCCACACGAGGTCAACCGGCTGGTCGAACCTCCTCTCAGGCACCAGGGAAAAGCTCAAAAGGGTCGATAGCCATCAGCAGCTAGCCGTTAGCTGATGCCGTTAGCCGCTAGCTAACCTAGCCGTCGTTAGCTAGCGCAGCCTGGACGTGCAGCCGCACGCCCCGAAGAAACAGCCCCATGTAGTAGAAGTTGGGTTCTCCCCTACCCAGCAGGTCGTGCATCGTCTCCGTGTAGTTGGAAGGCCCGCTGTCTTCCAGTGCCGAGACGATGCGGGAATGGCGAGCGACATCCTCAGCCATTCCGCAGGGGGCGCACCGGGCCTCAGTCTACGTGTCGGTAGCAGCGACGGATGTCTCCAAAAATCCCCGGCATTTCGAGAAAAAAACCTTTTTTATGCCGTGTTCGGGTCCGTCCCGGAAACTTCACGAAACGTTAGTAGTTATATTCATCCCGCTTGAATCACATTAGTATGCATGAAAAGTGACAGATGACACGCCCCCAATTATGCAAATGAGCTAAGTCCCGCCTCCCATTGTTCTAGATCCTTTGATGTGAGGGGGGAGGTGTTATAACAGGTAGGTGTGAAAAGCCCCCCTGTGTAGTGCTTTTGTTGTCTAATCCTTTGATGTGTTGATTAAGGCAGTCTCTTTGAAGTTATGTTGTCTGGGCCCCTGCCCCCTCACACCCCTTTGTAGTCTAATCCTTTGATGTGACGGGTTGAGGTGTTATAACAGGTAGGTGTGAAAAAAGCCTCTGATGTTAATCTAGGTGTTGATTAAGGCAGTCTCTTTGAAGTTATGCATGAGACTGTCTGGCCCCTGTCCCCTCAGAGTTGTCTAATCTAATTAGCCTTTGATGTTTGCCCTTTGATGTGAGGGTTGAGGTGTTATAACAGGCCGGTGTGATTTCACACCGGTGTGTTATAAGCCTCTGATGTTAATCTAGGTGTCTCTTTGAAGTTATGCGTGAGACTGTCTAGCCCCCGCCCCCTCCCAGCCCAGGCCTCTCCCCCCTTTCCCCACCCCCTTCCTTTGGCTATGAGGCCAGCAGATAGTGGGGGGTGGAATTAGGTGAAAATAGAAATACGCTCAAACTAAATAAAAAGACAGTCATTTCCACTTACCAAGTCACCGTTCAAAAAAGAAAAATGGCCAAGAGATGCCTCGATATGGGTTTAATCAGCCTGTGACAACTTACCGCCATCCGTCCGGAGCGCCAGTCAAGAAACGAATGCAGCATCTGTGCGGGGGTCAGACGCCTACAGCCGGAGATCTGTGCACAAACTTATCTCGTGCCCTCTTTTGGTCATGTGAGCGCGTTCATGTGTGCTGGAGGAGGGGCTCTGTGAGGAAGTGGCAGATTTTCCCCCGGTTGTGTATTTTCTAATTCTAGCTCACTCGAGCTGGTTTCTCCAAAATGACCTACCCCTACCTTTATGAACAATTAACACACACACACACCCACACACACACACACACACACACACACACACACACACACACACACACACACACACACACACACACACACACACACACACACACACACACACACACACACACACACACACACACACACCACACACACATACACATACACATACATTGGAGTTGGCCTTTGATGTGAGGGTTTGAGATACGCCTGGGATGTTAATCTATATGTTTTTTAAGACACTCTCTGTGAGGTGAGAAGCGAGGGGATGGAGTTAGTTTTTAAAAAAGAAATACGCTCAAACTAAATAAAACAGCCATTAATTTTCACTCACTAAGACACCTAAAAACGTTATTGTCCTCTCTAGATTTGATTCAGGGTTTGTTTTAAATGATTTGTGCTTGCTAAGGATGTTTCTTTTCAAGTTTTTGTGAAACTGTTAACTACAAGGAAGTATCTGTTTGCAAAGAGGTTATTCATATTAATTTAAAAAAGATCTTATTTAGGTGTTAATAGTGATAACTAAGGATGTTCTCTTTAGTTGTAGGGATTGTGAACTAATGTGTAATTACTTTATTAACTATAAGAAAGTCTCTCTGAAGAGGGAAATAATAATTTAAAATATCCTATTGCCCCCATGATCTTTGTCTTTTTTTTTTATAATTACTTCACACAACTATAAGGAAGCCCAATATGAAGTTATATGAGGTTATAGGGGGGTAATATTAGAATTTGCTGTATGCAACAAAAAAGGTCTGACTGGTGAAAAAGACTCTCACTTTTACAGAGGGCTCCGCCTCCCACTCAACATAACAAGTCCCGCCCTCCTCACCAGATCATTTAAAACTAAGGGGGTGGAAATAGATGAAAAAAGAAATATGCTCAAACTAAATAACAAGCCAATCATTTACACTCACCAAGTCACCTTTCAAAAAAGAAAAATGGCCAAGAGACGCCTCGACATGGGTTTAATCAGCGAGACGCCTGTGACAACTTACCGCCATCCGTCCGGAGCGCCAATCAAGAAACGAATGCAGTATCTGTGCTGGGTTCAGACGCCTCCAGCCGAAGAACTTCATGAAGAATGGACACTGAAAAATGGCGATGTTTGGGGTTATGTATTCAACTATATGGCGAATGAACTGCATTTCTACAATCTGAAGAATGGAGAAACGTATGGACCCCGCAGTGTTAAAGCGACACTGACCTCAACAGATTGGGCTGTGTTAACTCTGATGTCTTCCAGAGATCTCCACGCAACCACTGTATCGGAAGAAGTAGTGCATCAAGAAACCATAGTGGAACCAGCGGTGTACAAGATATTTGCAAAGAAAAGCAAAGAAACGCAAACAGCATGCGAGATCAAAGAAGAGTTTTCACCGCTGCCCCTCAATGTGGAGGAAGAAGAAGTGAGAAGAGAGTGAGAAGAGTCCTGACAAGCACCGTCTGGGAAACTAAAAGCGGACCATCGGGGCGATGGTATTACCGCGCAAGCCGTTTGGTGACGCTGGGGAAGGACCCCTCTGATGATTTTGTTTTGGAGTATTTCAACTCTACATGCGGGGTTTTTCAGACATCCTTGCGGGTGCCTCTGACTGCTTGGCTGAAAATGATTGATGGAAAAGCTACAAAGCTTAAAGAACTTTTTAAACAGAGTCAGACATCGATGGACATTATACTGGTGAAAAAGACTCTCACTTTTGCAGAGGACTCCGCCTCCCACTCAACATAACAAGTCACACCCTCCTCACCAGATCATTTAAAACTAAAGACCCCCTCAAAGAAAAGCATTGTGTTTTCTACCTATGTAAAAGGTCTTACGAAAATGTGTTATCTCTGTATCAAGATGATGTGTTTAAAAATGAATTTTGTGAAAAATACCAACGGTGTGAGAGACGTCATAAAGACACTCATTTTAACCACAGTGTTTGTTCTCTACAAATGTTTAAAGATTGTTACAAAATGTATTTATTATTTCAGTGGAATAATACAGTTTTTGTTAACATCAATGCTTTTTTCTCTTTTCTTGTGTTACTAAGATACTTTTAGACACACTTTGGCGTATGCAACACTTAACAACTGGTAGATTATGAAGTACTTTGTAAGGAATTTGGTTTCTTTTAATGGCAGGTTTTTATTTTTATTTTTTAAAAACACTTGTTCAGTTAAACAAGGTTTTTTCTTTTCTGATAACCTTACATATTTTAGTTATTTTCTGCTACCAAGATACTTTAAGATACACCTTGATGTACGCAACACTTAACAAAGGGTATAATATGAAGTACTTGGTAAGGAATGGGGTTTTCTTTAAGGGGTGCAAAACTTTAGAACTGGGTAAAATATTCATTAATTTGTAATGAATTGAGTTTTCTTTCTTTTGATTTTCAACATACTATTTGTACACAATGACTTTTTCCATATTTCTGACAAACTATACTTTTTGACTTTTTCCGTAAAATCTTGACAAACTATTACTTATTCTTAAATTTGACCTATTGCTGCTTGGTTGAAAATGATAGATGTAAAAGCTACAACGCTTAAAGAACTTTTTTTTAAACTCTCAATTCTATAAATGACTCCCCCCATTCAACGCAATAAGTCCCACCCTCCACTCGGCAAATAATCTAAAACGAAGGACCCCACTAAGACGACCGTTGTAAACTAGCCATGGATCTGAGAAAAACCAAGACTCCCCCCGCGAGTTGCAGCCAGGAACAGACTCCTGGACTACCATCATCACCACCATTATGGACACCCGAATCTTGCAATACTACTGCTGCTGTTGTTACTCCTGGGGCCAAGACGTCTCTGTTTATCGACACAGTGAAATCGGTGTTGGTTGATATTGTGGAGAGGGTGATACATCGGTACAGAGAAGAAATCTGCAACGGGTGCCGAGTCAGTCACCCCGGCCAGAGGCAACACGATTTTCTGAATGACATGCCCGATTTTTTCTTCAGAAACAATTACAACACGTTAATGAAAAGACTCTGGCTCACCGACTTCATTACTGAGATCGACCAGACTCTTATTGTTAAAGACATTTTCACGGATGATTGGAGGATCCAAGGCGCTTCGGAGGCTTTTCTTCACAATCTCAAAAATTGCAGACGCCTCAAGGAGAGACTTGAAAAGATCCATGCCGAGTTGGATGGAGAAGAAGAAGACTAATAACCAGCAGTTGACTGAAGCCAGGGATTTGTTCAATACATTGACTTTTTTCTTTAAAGTAAAATAAAAATGGGAAACTACTATGCAAAACGCTCTGTATATATTGATCATAATGTAGTCAATACCCTTTTAATAAGTGTGGTGATGAGGAGGATTGAAAACAGAATGAGTAGTGACCCCTGTGTAAACAGAATGGCTGAAGTTTGTAAACTGGAAGACATTTTGGATATCGTTCGTTCTGGCAGTACTATTCCGGGTCATTGGGAAACGATTGTAAACGAAACATTTAAAGTGGTCCTGGAATCTTCATTTTCCGAAACATTCTGTAACATTACCAAAGAAAGGAAACAAACACCAAAAGTGTATCATGTGCTCTCATTGTATGCCCTGTTTGTAGATGTAATGCATCTTTGTGTCGAAAACAGCAAACACATGAATATTTTTGACTGAAGTGAAAAAACTCCACCATGATATTTCCAGTAATATGGGGAATTCTAAGCTGGAGACGGTCCTGGGGATACAATCAGTATAACTATTGATTTTTGTGTGTGAAAAAATAAAAATGTAAATAGGACATTGTTAAAAATTAAAAAAAGTTTTTTTTTACATTTAAAAACTGTTGTCTTCATTATAGCAAGGGGAGCGTGTCTGATACATGTGTATTACAGTCCTTCACATGCACTGTTGTCTTCATTATAACAAGGGGAGGATAACAGGGAAGATGTAGGATAAATGTGTATTGAAACGTGCGCATTATACACCCACAGAAACACAGAAACGCATAAACACAGAAACACAGAAACACAGACACACAGAAAACACTAGTATGGTTTTTGTGTTTTCAGTGTTTTCTGTGTGTCTGTACACACAAAGCACAAATCATTTAAAACAAACCCTGAATCAAATTTAGAGAGGACCATTAAGAGTCAGATTCTTAACTAAATCTACTGACACAAAGTACTTCATTATCTACTTTTCAGCTTTTATACACAAAAGTGTATCTTTCAGTAACTTTCTCAGAGAATTTAAGCATAAATCTTTCAAATGTTCAAAACAGCCTTCAGTGAAATAGCCTCAAAATCACAAACTGCCATTAAGAGTCAGATTCATAACGAAATCTAATGACACAAAGTACTTCATTATCTACTTTTCAGCGTTTATACACAAAAGTGTATCTTTCGGTAACTTTTTGAGAGAATTTAAGCATAAATCTGTCAAATGTTCAAAACAGCCTTGTTTCACTGAAATAGCCTCAAAATGACAAACTGCCATTAAGAGTCAGATGCTTGACGAAATCTCCTGACACAGAGTACTTTCATGGTAGTGGTCAGCTTTTAAACACAAAAGTGTATCTTTCGGTAACTTTTCTGAGAGAATTAAGCATAAATCTGTCAAATGTTCAAAACAGCCTTGTTTCACTGAAATAGCCTCAAAATGACAAACTGCCATTAAGAGTCAGATGCTTGACGAAATCTACTAAAACAGAGTACTTCATGGTAGTGGTCAGCTTTTAAACTCAAAAGTGTATCTTTCAGTAACTTTCTGAGAGAATTTAAGCATAAATCAGTCAAATGTTCAAAACAGCCTTCACTGAAATAGCCTCAAAATCACAAACTGCCATTAAGAGTCAGATTCTTAACGAAATCTACTAAAACAGAGTACTTCATTATCTACTTTTTCAGCTTTTATACACAAAGTGTATCTTTCAGTAACTTTCTGAGAGAATTTAAGCATAAATCTGTCAAATGTTCAAAACAGCCTTCACTGAAATAGCCTCAAAATGACAAACTGCCATTAAGAGTCAGAATCCTAACGAAATCTACTCAAACAGAGTACTTCATGGTAGTGGTCAGCTTTTAAACACAAAAGTGTGTCTTTCGGTAACTTTCTGAGAGAATTAAGCATAAATCTGTCAAATGTTCAAAACAGCCTTCACTGAAATAGCCTCAAAATCACAAACTGCCAGTAAGAGTCAGATTCTTAACGAAATCTACTGACACAAAGTGCTTCATTATCTACTTTTCAGCTTTTTAAAAAAGAAAAGTGTATCTTTCAGTAACTTTTTTGAGAGAATTAAGCATACATTTGTCAAATGGTCAAAACAGCCTTCACTGAAATAGCCTCAAAATGACAAACTGCCATTAAGAGTCAGATGCTTGACGAAATCTAATAAAACAGAGTACTTTCATGGTAGTGGCCAGCTTTTTAAAAAGAAAAGTGTATCTTTCGGTAACGTTTTGAGAGAATTAAGCATAAATCTGTCAAATGTTCAAAACAGCATTGTTTTCACTGAAATAGCCTCAAAATCACAAACTGGCTGAAACTGTACAGTGAATTGGAGAAATTACAGCACAGAGTTTTCTAGTACGACACAGATAGTATAATCTATGTGACAAGACAGGGGGAGACTCCACTGCCCATAGAGGTTTATAGGGGGGATCCCTAAAAGTTATGCTTACCGGACCAAAAATCAAAAAAGGTTGTGTTGCGTTTTGTGTAACCCCTTTCACACGCATCACAACCTTTTTTGATTCCATCCCCTCGCTTCTCACCTCACAGAGAGTGTCTTAATCAACATATAGATTAACATCCCAGGCTTATCTCAAACCCTCACATCAAAGGCCAACTCCAACGTGTGTGTGTGTGTGTGTGTGTGTGTGTGTGTGTGTGTGTGTGTGTGTGTGTGTGTGTGTGTGTGTTAATTGTTCTTAAAGGTAGGGGTAGGTCATTTTGGAGAAACCAGCTCGAGTGAGTTTGAGCGTATTTCTATTTTCACCTAATTCCACCCCCCACTATCTGCTGGCCTCATAGCGTGTGACAGGAAGGGGGTGGAGAAAGGGGGGAGAGGCCTGGGCTGGGAGGGGGCGGGGGCTAGACAGTCTCACGCATAATTTCAACGAGACACCTAGATTAACATCAGAAGCTTATAACACACCGGTGTGAAATCACACCGGCCTGTTATAACACCTCAACCCTCACATCAAAGGGCAAACATCAAAGGCTAATTAGATTAGACAACTCTGAGGGGACAGGGGCCAGACAGTCTCATGCATAACTTCAAAGAGACTGCCTTAATCAACACCTAGATTAACATCAGAGGCTTTTTTCACACCTACCTGTTATAACACCTCAACCCCTCACATCAAAGGATTAGACTACAAAGGGGTGTGAGGGGGCAGGGGCCCAGACAACATAACTTCAAAGAGACTGCCTTAATCAACACATCAAAGGATTAGACAACAAAAGCACTACACAGGGTGGCTTTTCACACCTACCTGTTATAACACCTCACCCCTCACATCAAAGGATCTCGAACAATGGGAGGCGGGACTTAGCTCATTTGCATAATTGGGGGCGTGTCACCTGTCACTTTTCATGCATACTAATGTGATTGAAGCGGGATGAATATAACTACTGACGTTGTCAGGGTCACCAATGTAGTGCCGAAAGATAGGGAGTCGGAGGCGGTGCAATGGAGGTACAAAGCTAGCTTTAATAAGCAACAGAAATGCAGGTGTTGTCGGGTCGCAGCCCGGGACGACAAGAGAGAGAGAAAGGGAGGAGGACACAGTATATACACAGGAGGTACCGTCAACAAATGTGTCCGTGCGGAACCATACCCCCAGCCTGTAGTTCCTCGATTGAATTCTGTATACAGTGGTCACCACAGTATCTTAAATACGTTTATTTTCTACATATCTTTGCCATTTACTGTCTTGCTCATAGTCATTTATAAATATAATTTTAGAGCACACATTTGAAATCAAGAATCGGGCTCGATATATGGTTAAATAAAAATCAGTAGGCGAGGCTGTAATTTCGCCAGCAGGCAGAAAATAATAGTTTTAACATGCCAAAAAGCTGCTGTGTCGTTTATTGCACGTGTTAAGACATGTATTCATTCTTTTAAATAAAGTGATTACATATTGTTATACCATAACATGATTATACAACATTAACTTGTAATATAAGATCCATTATATGAGAACTGGTTTGTGAAAAAAAAAAGAGTTATTACGTCACAGCGTATACTTCAGAGGAATATCAAAACAACGGCCCGGGGTGCAAAACGCATCAATGAAAGCGATCCTCTATCACACAAAACAACACCTGTAAATAACCCAATTTGTGTTATTTGAAAAGGATATTGCTGTTAAGGCCTATAGAATCTTGGACCCCAAAGCAAAAGCCTGGAGAGAGATGGTAAAAAAACAAAAGCTTTATTCAAGCAGAAATCAGAAAAAAGACGGCAGTGGAGGCAGGAAGTTGGCTGGCACTGAGTCGTCAGGGACAGGAGGCAAAAATCCACACAAAGAATCCAAAAGACGAGGAGAGCAGCGAGACACACTGGAGGGTTGAAACACAGAGGAATTATCTGGCAGGGAAGTGGCATGAGGACCGGGCTTTTATATCTACAGGTGAAGAGGTGAGTGGAAACAGGTGTGCCTCGTCTGCTCCTGGGAGGAGCCAGCCAACTCCCTGTCACACACCAGCCCTGCAGAGGAAAACAGAGAAGAGAGGGGTGAGACAGGAAAAAGCACACAACAAAAACAAAACTAAACAGAATCATAACAGTACCCCCCCCCTTAACGGACGCCTCCTGGCGTCCTACCAGGCCTGTCCGGGTACCTCTCATAAAAGTCCCTAAGGAGAGCAGGGTCCAAAATCAGGGAGCGGGAGATCCATGAATGCTCCTCTAGCCCGTACCCCTCCCAATCCAACAAGTACTGGAACCCCCGGCCTCGCCTTCGTACATCCAACAACCGCTGGACTGTGAAAGCAGGATGATTGTCAATACTCCGGGGGGGAGGAGGGGGCTCGGCCGGAGGGCTCAGAGGACTGGAGGAAACTGGTTTGAGAAGTGAGACATGAAATGCTGGGTGGACATTCAAGGCAGCAGGCAGCTTGAGCCTAACCACAGCGGGGTTAATAATCTGTTCAATGACAAACGGGCCAATGTACCTGGGTGCCAGTTTGCGGGAGTCAGTCTGGAGTGGCAGATCACGGGAGGACAGCCAGACCTTCTGGTCGGGCTGGTAGTCCGGGGCTGGAGTGCGATGGCGGTCTGCAAGCCTCTGGTTGCGAGCAGCAGTGCGAGCGAGAGCTGCCCGAGCTTCATGCCAGACTCTGCGGGCCCGCCGAAGATGCCCCTGTACTGAGGGGACTGCCACATCCCTCTCCTGGGTGGGGAAGAGAGGGGGTTGGAACCCAACAGAAGCCATGAATGGAGACATTCCTGTGGCGGAGAAAACCAGGGAGTTGTGGGCATATTCAACCCAAGGCAGGTGGGAGGCCCAGGAGACTGGATGGTGAGAAGAGACACAGCGAAGGGCTGCCTCCAGGTCCTGATTCGCACGCTCAGTCTGGCCGTTGGTCTGCGGGTGGTAACCTGATGACAGACTGGCAGATGCCCCCAACGCCTGGCAAAAGGCTTTCCAGACTCGAGAGGCAAATTGCGGGCCCCTGTCAGAAACAATGTCCAGAGGAATGCCATGCAATCTAAAAACATGCTGGGTGATTAGTGTAGCAGTCTCCAGAGCAGAAGGTAATTTAGGTAGGGGAACGAAGTGTACGGCCTTGGAAAAGCGGTCAACAATAGTCAGGATAACTGTATTTCCTTCCGATGGGGGAAGACCCGTCACGAAGTCCATGGCGATGTGAGACCAAGGCCGATGAGGAATGGGAAGAGGGCGGAGAAGACCAGCAGGGGCGCGGTGGGATGCCTTACTGCGGGCGCAGATGGAGCAGGCGGCGACATACTTCTTGGCGTCAGAGGACATGGAGGGCCACCAGAAGCGTTGTTGGAGGAGGCCTAGAGTCCGAAGTGCTCCTGGATGGCAAGCTACCTTAGAATCATGTCCCCACTGGAGCACTGAAGATCTGGCGTGCGGTGGAACGAACAGCCGACCCGGTGGACAATCCTGAGGAGCTGGATGGTCCTCTTGTGCCTCCTGGACCACTCTCTCAACCTCCCACCTGGCTGCTCCCACCACACAGGAGGATGGAAGAATGGTTCCCGCGGATGGCTCCTCAACCGGAGGAGCGAACTGACGTGACAGGGCGTCTGCCTTGATGTTCCGTGAGCCTGGCCGATAGGTGAGGGTGAAGCTGAACCGGCCCAGAAAAAGCGCCCACCGAGCCTGGCGAGAGTTGAGCCTGCGAGCAGAACGGAGATAAGATAAGTTTCTGTGGTCCGTCCATACCACAAACGGATGAGTCGTGCCTTCAAGCCAGTGCCTCCATTCCTGCAGGGCTAAGACTACTGCCAGAAGCTCCCGATTTCCCACATCATAGTTTCTTTCTGCCGGGGAGAGCCGGCGGGAAAAGAAGGCGCAGGGATGCAACTTCTGGTCGGAGGCTGAGCGCTGGGAGAGGACTGCCCCTACACCAGTGTCGGAGGCATCCACTTCGACCACGAAAGGGACTGAAGAATCAGGGTGAGATAACACAGGAGCAGAGGAAATCAAACACTTCAACATAGCAAAAGCAGCCTCAGCTTCAGATGACCACACAAAGGGAACTTTAACTGAGGTGAGCTTGGTGAGTGGGGCGGCTGCTCGACTATAGTCACGAATAAACCTGCGGTAAAAGTTGGCAAAACCAAGGAACCTTTGGAGTTGCTTTCTCGTTGTAGGAGTGGGCCATTCGACCACTGCCATGACTTTGGCAGGGTCGGCTCTGATCTGCCCCTTCTCTACCACAAAACCCAGGAATGAAACAGAGGAAACATGAAATGCACACTTGAACCAGCGCCCCTCCCCTGGCTGCTGAGCCTGCTCTTTTGGCCGAGCGGAACAGTTGGCTTGAATGTGGCCAGCCTGACCACAGTATATGCAGAGCCTCTGGAGGAAACGGTGTTCCCGTTCAGCAGGTGAAAGCCTCATTCTCCCCAGCTGCATAGGCTCCTCTGGGCTTAGGGATGAGGAGACGGTGGGTGGGTCCCGGTAGGAGAAAGGCTCCAGGCGTTGGTGAGGAGGTGCAGACTGTCCAGGCGGACGTGGTGACTTGGGTTGGGAAAAGGGGAGAGGGAATCTCTGCCTGTCTGTTCTCTCCCTACGCCTCTCACGGAGGCGATTATCTAAGCGAATGGCCAACGAAATTAACTCCTCAAGGGACGAAGTCTCATTTCGAGCAGCTAGCTCGTCCTTTAACTCCTCGTTTAATCCACGGGAAAAAACTCTCTGTAGAGCCGTCTCATCCCACCCGCTCTCTGCTGCGAGAATGCGGAAATCAATTGAGTAAGTGGAGACTGACTCAGAACCCTGGCGTAAAGAAAGGAGCCGATTACCGGCCTCCTTACCCTGAAGCGGGTGGTCAAAAACTCGATACATCTCGGTCTCAAACACAGGAAAGGAGTTATAGATAGCTGGGTTACTCTTGGCTATGGCCACCGCCCATGCAGCTGCTTTACCCGATGACAAACTCATAACGAAAGCTACCCTAGTTCTGTCAGAGGAGTAAGTTAAAGGCTGCTGCTTTTATTTTGAAGGCGAGTTTACGCTGTTGACAGGAAGTTGTTGTTGCTATGGAAACAAGAAAAGCTTCACAGCGGGCGGAACTTGTCATAAAGTCCGCGATAATGAAACCCATCCATTTAGAGTGAAGATATGATTGGTCAATTGTACTGTCATTACTCTCTCGTTCAGTTACTATAGCTGGCCCTCTGTGAATGTACAGCAGGACGTCCAATCAGCTCCTCTCTTCACAGTAACTCGCAGAGACGAGCTTCTTTCATTTAACCCTTCACATTCAAACAGAAACTGAATAGGCAGATTCGAAGGATTTATTTCTTTGGACATTTTATTTTAAATACAATTAAATCAAGTTATTTTGGTAAAACTAATGAAAAATATAACTAAACGTTTAAAAAAAGAAAGAAATTGAACATTCTTTTTTTTTTTTTCATGTTTGTAAATATTATTTTGTAGAATATCTTATGCCCTCAGAGAGGGCCTAGAGGGCCCTGACTGCTCGCCACTGCATTTGTCTCAATATGTGCGAAACAACTAATATTAGAATGTTAACACGTTCAATTTAGCAGTTAATAGTGATTTGAGCTTACAGTATTTCATGCTCACGTGAATTTTTTCAATCATCCTGATTCAGTGTTTTGTTTGCATCGTTGTAATTTTCTTTCCCGGTACAGAAACAGCAGAGGTAAAACCAGACTGCTGGGCAGACCGAACCAGAATGAAGACATTGAAACAACACACACATAACTGAGGCTCAGTTCTGTTGAACTAGTCATTGCACTGCCGATCAGACCTCCCCAAAACCACAACAATATAGCTCTGGTTATAGCCATGACGGTCAGGAAAGCCCTCTCCTTTGATTGGTCAACCCGCCCCCTGGTCCCGCCCCCTTCCCCCGGCCCTGGACGCTTGAGAACACGGAGAACTGAAATGCTGAAAATGAAAGGGAAATAAATCAACATCTGAACATGCAATTGGTTTGTTAACAATGTGTTATTCAATCAGTCCAATGAGATCAACATTTGATCTAATTCAACAAAAAGGTGAGTATTCAAATCAAATCACATAGAGATATTTTCACAACAGTCACTCCAGTAATAATTGCAAAGTAGGATAAATTAAAGCTTCCACATTAAAACAATTATAACACTTAAACATTTAGCTTGACTTTTGTATCTTGAATGATTACAAATGCCACATTATTCAATGTGAATAAGCAAATATAAGCATGCTAACACAGTAAATGTAACTGGTAATTAGAGTGATGAATACACTGTTTAAATCAGTAATGGATTGCCACAGGGCTCTTATCTTGGTCCTTTACTATTTACATTTAACATCAATTCAATTAATTCAAAACAGTACCAAAACCTGTGTTTCTATGCAGATGATAATATTTAATATTTGCATGATTCCAGGGTATCTGGGTATCTGGTAGGGGTTCCCTCCCTACACGCAGACCACGCAGACTGCGTGGGACCTCACCTCGCAGAGGGGGCCTCACCTCACGGAAGGGGGCCTCACCTCGCGGAGGGGGCCTCAACTGAGCGCACCTTTATGCGCTTATGCGGCGCAATTAGTGTAAGTGTGGCACAGATTCGCCGCTGCAAGGCTCCACTAGCACCCCCACCCCCACGTTGACACTCGCGACACAGATGGCCTCATCATATAACTTCGCGTGGGGCCACAAGTTGGCCAGGGGCGGCCTTGCATGGTTCCCAAAGTAATACGAGGTACTTGTCATTCGTACCATCAGTTATGGAGTGACACAGGGCTCTACTCTTGGTCCTTTATTATTTACATTAAATATAAATGACGTCATTTTTCAAATTCAATGCTAAAACATACATTTGTATGCAGAAGACACTATTTTATAAATCTGAGGTCCCACTGAAAATGTGCCGTTTCCAATGTTTTCTAGATATTTATTTTTAATCATACACTAATTTAAACAGAGGTGAGTCCAATAACATGGCGTTCTCTACATCTATCCATCTCTCTGGCTTTCGAATCTTTAACATTTGAAACCATGAACCATCTCTTATCCGGAATCTGTGTTTTGTTTCCAGCATTGTAATTTTCCCGCCCTGTGTAGACACAGCAGAGGTAAAACCAGACTGCTGGGGAGACGTTATTATTAATACAACATTTTAAAAATAATTGATAAAGAAAATTGATAACAAATTATAATATTTATTTTTAATTTACAATTTTTATTTTATAATCATCTTGCGACCCCCACTTTGGGAGACCCACTCTAATCAACAGTTGTTTTCTTAAAAGATCACCCACCTCAGCAGCGTTTCTTCAGATCGACCTTCTTTGCCCTCTTCAAAACCGACCAGGTGAGACCAGGGGCCTCATTTATAACGCCGTGCGTAGGATTCACGTGGGAAGGTTGCTTACGTAGTAGAAATCCAAAAAATAGGTACAGAACTTTTCCGACATTTTCCGATTCACCAAACATTGCGTACCATCGAGGAAAGTGAGTACAGCACTTCCTACGCCGGTTTCCCTTTATAAATCACAATCGACTCGAAATGCGGTGCAGCTTTTGCGGGCTTCCCGTAACGCCCATATTTGCCTATGAATAGTCAAAGAAACGCCCATTCATTCATTTTGACTGACTTTATGAAGAAGATCGCAGGAAATGACGACAGAACAGCTAAAAAAGACGTCTCACACCGTGTCAGATTTAGGTTATTTTGGGGAGGTCGAGATAAATCATATTGTTTGGTGGATGCCGTTTGAACCAGAGTAGCAGCATGGAGGTCGGATCGTCACCAAAATAAATAAATAAGTGGTCCGAAAAAGGTTCATGACAAAAACAATACACATAGCCTTCCTCAGGCAGTGTGTTTGTACCGGGGACAGGAGACCCCCCCTTGATGAGAGACTGTAAGAAGTGAACGGGGAATCCCTCCGGAGTGGAGTCATGACGACTGGATCTGAATTATGTTTTTGTATTTGGTGGTTTGTGTCCCAGCGTCTCCACTGCAGCCTGTGCATCTCAACCCCCCACCTCTCCGCAGCAACTCTATATCCACCAGTTAAAGGAAATACAACTAATGTGTTGTGTTATATTAGCTGTACAATTTACCACATATGGTGTTCTTAGTTTCCATACCTCCTGTGTTTTATGAGCGACTTATCAAGTCTTAGCAAACGGCATAAAACATGTTTAAACATGGTTGTATATAAAACCATGCTCGTACAACCTATAGAAATGCAAAACCGCATCATTTATGAGAAAACATTTCATAACATTAACACAACATATTCGAGGTGGTTTTAAATAACATATCCGTATTTATTTATTTCTCCAAGTTATGTGTTTGTGTGCACTGAGGAGTCTCAAACAGGCGTTTGTTTAATCATTTTAAGATTGGCTTTAATCAATGTTTGAAAATGAATTCTTCATATATGATAAATGAGAGGTAACATTTTGTTTATGGTATTATTTCCACATATTTCTCTCCATTCTTCCTTCTGCCAACGGTGTCGCAGTTTCTCGTCTCTCCCGTTTTTTTGTGCTTAGTGCGTACGCATGGGTTAGAGTTTGCGTGGAGGACCGCACGTTTTCCCGTCAAGTTAGTATTTTATAAATCGCAAACATTGCGTAGAAACTGGCGTACGCCATCTTTTGAGCGTATATCCCTTTATAAATGAGGCCCCTGGACTCTGATTTTCATACATAGTTAGTGGTACCTTTAAACGGTAGATTAAATAATGCAAATGTATTTCTCGCATCATTGTGTCTCTGTGAGGTCAGATTCCAGCGACCTCACCGGCATTATTTGAATATCACGGCAATTATCATCAACTATATCAATCTCTGCATGATTTATAGAGAATATACAACAACACAATAAAACACACAGTAAAGTGAGTTATTATAATGTTTATTTTTGTTTAAAGTACAGTAATGTCATATATTGTTACACTACAATTACTTATAGGATGCATTACACTTAAATAGTTTGGTGCACACACAGGTTAACAAACTTAAACACCTCAAATCAATTTCCCAAATCATCAAATCAAAGTTTATTTATACAGCCCAATATCACAAAACACATTTATCTCAGAAGGCTTTACAGAATAACAAACATATATGACAATGTAAAATATATTTAAAAATACAATTATTCGTTTTATAAATACAGTAATATTATACAGGTGTATATAACAATATAACATACAGTCATGCTACATTAGAGTTTAACATTTGTGTGAAGGATTGTCTTTGTCACGACTTATTTACAATAACAAGAGAAAGTCACAACAGACCATACTTAACTTTCTACGTTTTTAGCCAGCCAAAGTAACCGCTAACAGCTGTTAGCTTTAGAATAAATCCCATCAAGCCGCCCCTGATAAAGTGTCCCCATAGGCTGCATTAAATATGGAACGACTACATAATTGTTGATTCCACATATGAGTTCCTACATTTAAATGTCTTAATTTGACACTAAAATTAGTTTTAAAATGTAAATAAACTTCTAAGAATTATTTACAGCTGAATTTAACACAATTTACTAATCTTTTAACATGGTTAATTAAATCAGTCCATTAAGATGAACATTTTACAATATTAAAATGATGGAATTACTAAGAAAATTGTCCCGAGACACGTTTAAATGATTTAGTACTTTTATTAGTTATCATTTACATGATGAATTATTGACATTCCTGTTAACCGTAACTATAGTTTTTGTATGTATTATCATGCCATCACAATAAATGTTGCTTGTATCTATGGTGCTGAAGTAAAGTTTTGTTTATCATGCAGTTTGCTTTTCAAACCGACAAGACAAGAAAACAGCGGAGAAGTAACGGGGCAGAAACCCTCCTTTTTACACAGCGGTCCAGACATAGACATAAAACGGCAAAACATATTCAGTTGCCACTTACTTGGGCATTAGGGCAGGGATATCTAGATACTCTCCAAGGTTTGACATCATGAATTGTGCTACTTTTAAAGCAAGCAACGATGTTTTCAAATCTGTAATCAAAAAGTTCCTCAAAAACGCTATCGAAGTAGTTCCTGCCGTTGCTACGTAGTTCAAACGGTAACAACGGACTATTTTTCTTACTGGATGCATGTCATTTAAAATCAATACAACTATTTTTTAAATCAATAAAAACATTTTCTAAATCTATAAAAGCTTTTCAATTAATATTGGGAGTCATGTTTGTTGAGAATGTGGCCTTGTAATAAGCGGGATAATGTGCAGCGAGGCGGTCATTATGGGTAAAAGAACACCCGACATGCTGATCAGGAGCCAGACACGAAGCGGAGGGATCTTGATCAGCATGAATGACCGCCTCGCTGCACATTATCCCTTACTTGTTTCACTCTAAACTAGTACATTATATTCTCTCATCTACCTGTGACTCCTACCATCCTATTATGAGAACTTCATTCCTTCACTCATCCTGATTCAGTGTTTGTTTGCAGCATTGTAGTTTTCCTGCCCGGTGTAGAAACAGCAGAGGTAAAACCAGACTGCTGGGCAGATTGGACCAGAGACTGGATATCAAACCCACACAAAAATCAGTGTTCATGATATTGGCAATGACATTCACACCAAACCTCAACAACAGCACTCCCATTATGACCATGATGGTGTAGAAAGCCCTCTGCTTTGATTGGTCAACCCGCTCCTTGTTCCCACCCCCTTCCCCCGGCCTGGGACGCTTGAGAACGTAGAGAACTGAAACGCTGCAAAAAGTCACGCCACTTAACCATAAACACATACTGCAATAGTACAAGATCTGATTTAACTCCAGGCCACCTAAGAAAGATGCAGCCAAACAAACTAAGCCCAGAAACCAAACACATCCAATGCTGATGTTCCTGATCCTGACTCCGCCCCCCTGCCTCAGTCCCAGGTAGGTGACGGGGTGGACAACAGCCAGGTAGCGCTCCACACAGGTGAGCAGGTGGAACAGAGCCTGTCCAAAAGAGGTGAAACTCCAGAGTGACAGCCCAACAACCAACATCAACAGGTGATTGACATATGTGCCAATGAGGAAGAGGGCAAGCCCCAGTAGTTCAATCAGCTGCATGAAGATGGAGTGATAGGTGAAGTGGTCAGAGTGACTTGTAGCCGTGGAACTTGAGCGTGGTTTCCTCGACTTTTGGAATCCCAGGTACAGGACGAAGATGAGCAGAGGCGTGAGGAAGATGATGTTGAGGGAGAAAGCTGAGAAGATGTAGATTAAGGATTTGGTATTCGAGCAAATGTTGAAGTCAGAGGAGTTCGAGAAGAAGTTAGGAGGAGGGGGGAGATCAGCAAAGGAAGAGGAGTTGACAGACATGTTTGTATACATGGAGGCCTGAAGAGGAGAAGGAGAGGAAGGGAGAACAACACAGGTTAATCACTAATCAATAAAGAGTAGAACCGGCTTTATTAGATATAATGTAGAGAATTCTACAAGACAAATGGTTTGTTCCTTTTTTCTGATCTCAAGCCTCGAAACATAAATGGTTCTCAGCTTTATATTTAGTCTTTCTCTTCAAGAGAAGCAGATGTGTTAGCTACATATATTTTTATATGAGAGCTTTTCAGAATAAGAGGACAAATTAAACAAAGGTATATCAGGGTAGGTCTTGATAAGAGATCAAAACATATGGTTTTTGGAAGTTCTTAAAGGAATCACCTGTTAAATACACTCATATCTATGCTTTCATAGTACTTAAGCCACATCATGTGAACAGATATCTACAAAAACGGAATAAGCATTGTTGATTTGAATGTGTGAGAACATTGGAGCACAAGTGTAAAAAGCCTTTGCAGCAAACAAGTCAAAAACATCAACACATTTCCCGTAAAGATAGTTAACAACAAAGATTCAGTCTTATAAAACATAATTCTCTTCACCAAAAAATACACACAACTAACCAAATCTCTTAATATCTGTATTTAACTACATATTAATCTGTTTTGTTTGTTTTTAAAGGTCACCCACCTCAGCAGAGTTTCTTCTGATCATCCTTCTCCACCGTCTCCAA
>JAPTMU010000065.1:0-178053 GCA_028583405.1 Pogonophryne albipinna
TCAGAGGTTTTGATCACGCCGCAATGCACGTCGGGATATGGTGTTTATGTGATATGAAATCCGAAAACACTTAAAAAAAATATATACTTTATTCCGAGTGTTCTTGCTTTTCTCTTTGGAAGTCATCACATAACGGCATTGTAATACACGGTTCGGCTGCATTAAATATTACATATCTGCCGTAGATATTTATTTATAGAGCCCTGATCAGAAGACCTTTTGACAAACTGGAAGAGATGCCGCCAAAACTGAAAACGTGACGTGGATCATAAATATATCAACAATTAAACAACATCTTCCATTTCTTTTCACACAATACGTCTCCTTGCAGTATCAACACTAATTCGGCTGACTTTTATATTTGATCCAATTAGTAGATAGTCTGTATTTACACCATAACGGTGAACAGATGATAGAAAGGGACTTGTAGTTTTTAAAGATATTACTGATTTTCTGAACTACCTTTCCAACTCCTCATGCAGTTGACTGTTACAGGTCTAAACAGGTTCATGGTGCAATGCATAAGCTTCACATCGAGAGACTGAAACTGTATTTTCCTTTACCGTTCTGTTTTAATCTCACAATAAAGTGAATAGTCATATTATGTTTGATATCATTATGTTTTATTAACTAGACCACTGGTTTTTTAAACCGCACCTCCTAGTGGTTAAAGCACGTTATTGAATTTAGTTGTTGAATAAGTTATATTTGATGAAAACATTTAAATATTAAGAGTAGCCTACATACAAAATAGGGGTCAATGATAGAATTATAGAATAGAAAATATTAAGAAGATACTGTAGTGATCTCTACAATGAAACAGTTTAGAGCAGGACGTCCAAAGATATTAACAGGAGGATGAGCAAAACAGACCAACTGATAAGGCTGAATTTTACTCAGGTTTAACTAAAGTCTGATTTAAGGGTTATTTATGTTTCACACCATTAAACAGAATCTGCTAAGTAATTCAAATAAATGTAGTGGAGTAAAAACACCAGGTTAACCTCTGAATTGTAGTGGAGTAGAACAAAGTAGTACATGCTGCTGTAACAAAAACATTTCCCAACTTGGGATCAATAAAGTATTGGACCCGTCCAAGCCCAGTTTTGGAAAGTCTGGCGTGGTTCCATTCCATTTCAAAGAGCTGTTGACGCTCAGCGTAACCTTGTCGCACTGCCACTCCAACATCCAATCACAGGGCTTGAGGGCTAATCACGAGGTTTGTAAAGCATGGCGGATGTTGTAGTCCCAAACGATAGCTGGGGATTCTGGGTAGTGTAGTGTCTTCGGAAACTGTAGTGTCTAAACTCCGAAAAAACAATTTGTTTCTCCGAATCGAAGGTTAAAAACACAAAAGCATTGTACACAATTTAAACCAATCAATATTGTGTAATTAACAAGGATAAACTGATGTGTTTTAGTGGATGAGTAATGCAGATATCACTGTAATCATTTGACAGTGAGGGGAATACTTCCGGTTTTATTATGAAAACTTCGAGACCGGAAATACTGTTTTCACCCACGCTAACTTTACATGGAAGCTGCCCCATATACACGTTCTCCTGGCGAGACCTCAAATCATCTTCGTATATCTATCAAACTATAGATCCTACACATCCACTGGACGTGGATTCTAAAAGTACAATATACACTTCTCGCTAGAAATCTAATCAAAAATCATTTTAATGGCCAAACTATTCTACAATTTAGGATTTTGTGAATAAACGACCCTCCGGAGCGTTTGCAATCGACAGGAGCATGTTGTTTCTTACACGACCACTAGAGGTGCTACACTTTAAAACGTGACTCTGGGTCGTATTTAGCTGCTGAACAATCGACCTATATGGGCCCTTTCTCATTTCACCAAATCCCCCTCCTCGACTCGGGGGAGGAGTCGAGGAGGGGAGTTAGAGAAATGAGAAGGGGCCATGGTCGTTTTTTGTAGGAGGACAGGCTGATATCCCTACATGCATTGCGGCTAAACAATCCAATCACTGATCTTGGGTAATCAGTTCTGTGTATCGCAATGATGCTCGAAATGTCCCTTATAGGCCTACGTCTGTTTCCGGTTATTTTTATTTTTGAAAGTCATCACATAACGGACGCCAAAAAAGCCCGAGATTATGGAATTAAACAAATAAATAAAACAAGGATAATTGTGTGTTATTGGTGAGTAAATAACAGTGTGTTATTTAGAAAAGAATAACAAATTAGAAGGAAAAAAAGATTTAAAAAAACACAGATTTCAGTATTCTGAGGCTCTGAGTGTTTATTTTCCTCACAGACGACAAAAAAAGTCCGACATAATACGATTTAAAATAAAAACAATAATCGTGGCTTGATATTGAGTAAGAACATGTTTTTATGAACCCCACAGCTTCCGGTCTTCCACGACCCGACCGGACAAAAAGACGTGCTGCAGGCCCGAAACATACGAGGCTACCAATAGAATTACATTGCTTTTAAAATCGTTCTGTGACACAAAAAAAAGGGGGAAATCGTGTTGGTGAACACAAATCAATAGATTAAATGTCGTGACTATAACACGAAATGCCGTGAGACTGGGTTGTGTATTCATACACACTGTTCATACTGCTCACAGGCTGATATCTAGTGTATTAATACACACTGTTCATACTGCTCACAGGCTGATATCTAGTGTATTAATACACACTGTTCATACTGCTCTCAGGCTGATATCTAGTGTATTAATACACACTGTTCATACTGCTCTCAGGCTGATATCTAGTGTATTAATACACACTGTTCATACTGCTCACAGGCTGATATCTAGTGTATTAATACACACTGTTCATACTGCTCTCAGGCTGATATCTAGTGTATTAATACACACTGTTCATACTGCTCTCAGGCTGATATCTAGTGTATTAATACACACTGTTCATACTGCTCTCAGGCTGATATCTAGTGTATTAATACACACTGTTCATACTGCTCACAGGCTGATATCTAGTGTATTAATACACACTGTTCATGCTGCTCTCAGGCTGATATCTAGTGTATTAATACACACTGTTCATACTGCTCTCAGGCTGATATCTAGTGTATTAATACACACTGTTCATACTGCTCACAGGCTGATATCTAGTGTATTAATACACACTGTTCATACTGCTCACAGGCTGATATCTAGTGTATTCATACACACTGTTCATACTGCTCACAGGCTGATATCTAGTGTATTCATACACACTGTTCATACTGCTCTCAGGCTGATATCTAGTGTATTAATACACACTGTTCATACTGCTCACAGGCTGATATCTAGTGTATTAATACACACTGTTCATACTGCTCACATGCTGATATCTAGTGTATTCATACACACTGTTCATACTGCTCTCAGGCTGATATCTAGTGTATTAATACACACTGTTCATACTGCTCACAGGCTGATATCTAGTGTATTAATACACACTGTTCATACTGCTCTCAGGCTGATATCTAGTGTATTAATACACACTGTTCATACTGCTCTCAGGCTGATATCTAGTGTATTAATACACACTGTTCATACTGCTCACAGGCTGATATCTAGTGTATTAATACACACTGTTCATACTGCTCTCAGGCTGATATCCAGTGTATTAATACACACTGTTCATACTGCTCTCAGGCTGATATCTAGTGTATTAATACACACTGTTCATACTGCTCTCAGGCTGATATCTAGTGTATTAATACACACTGTTCATACTGCTCTCAGGCTGATATCTAGTGTATTAATACACACTGTTCATACTGCTCTCAGGCTGATATCTAGTGTATTAATACACACTGTTCATGCTGCTCTCAGGCTGATATCTAGTGTATTAATACACACTGTTCATACTGCTCACATGCTGATATCTAGTGTATTAATACACACTGTTCATACTGCTCACATGCTGATATCTAGTGTATTAATACACACTGTTCATACTGCTCACAGGCTGATATCTAGTGTATTAATACACACTGTTCATACTGCTCTCAGGCTGATATCTAGTGTATTAATACACACTGTTCATACTGCTCTCAGGCTGATATCTAGTGTATTAATACACACTGTTCATACTGCTCTCAGGCTGATATCTAGTGTATTAATACACACTGTTCATACTGCTCTCAGGCTGATATCTAGTGTATTAATACACACTGTTCATACTGCTCACAGGCTGATATCTAGTGTATTAATACACACTGTTCATACTGCTCACAGGCTGATATCTAGTGTATTAATACACACTGTTCATACTGCTCTCAGGCTGATATCTAGTGTATTAATACACACTGTTCATACTGCTCTCAGGCTGATATCTAGTGTATTAATACACACTGTTCATACTGCTCTCAGGCTGATATCTAGTGTATTAATACACACTGTTCATACTGCTCTCAGGCTGATATCTAGTGTATTAATACACACTGTTCATACTGCTCTCAGGCTGATATCTAGTGTATTAATACACACTGTTCATACTGCTCACAGGCTGATATCTAGTGTATTAATACACACTGTTCATACTGCTCTCAGGCTGATATCTAGTGTATTAATACACACTGTTCATACTGCTCACAGGCTGATATCTAGTGTATTAATACACACTGTTCATACTGCTCACAGGCTGATATCTAGTGTATTAATACACACTGTTCATACTGCTCTCAGGCTGATATCTAGTGTATTAATACACACTGTTCATACTGCTCTCAGGCTGATATCTAGTGTATTAATACACACTGTTCATACTGCTCTCAGGCTGATATCTAGTGTATTAATACACACTGTTCATACTGCTCTCAGGCTGATATCTAGTGTATTAATACACACTGTTCATACTGCTCTCAGGCTGATATCTAGTGTATTAATACACACTGTTCATACTGCTCTCAGGCTGATATCTAGTGTATTAATACACACTGTTCATACTGCTCTCAGGCTGATATCTAGTGTATTAATACACACTGTTCATACTGCTCTCAGGCTGATATCTAGTGTATTCATACACACTGTTCATACTGCTCTCAGGCTGATATCTAGTGTATTAATACACACTGTTCATACTGCTCTCAGGCTGATATCTAGTGTATTAATACACACTGTTCATACTGCTCTCAGGCTGATATCTAGTGTATTAATACACACTGTTCATACTGCTCTCAGGCTGATATCTAGTGTATTAATACACACTGTTCATACTGCTCTCAGGCTGATATCTAGTGTATTCATACACACTGTTCATACTGCTCTCAGGCTGATATCTAGTGTATTAATACACACTGTTCATACTGCTCTCAGGCTGATATCTAGTGTATTAATACACACTGTTCATACTGCTCTCAGGCTGATATCTAGTGTATTAATACACACTGTTCATACTGCTCACAGGCTGATATCTAGTGTATTAATACACACTGTTCATACTGCTCTCAGGCTGATATCTAGTGTATTAATACACACTGTTCATACTGCTCTCAGGCTGATATCTAGTGTATTAATACACACTGTTCATACTGCTCTCAGGCTGATATCTAGTGTATTAATACACACTGTTCATACTGCTCTCAGGCTGATATCTAGTGTATTAATACACACTGTTCATACTGCTCTCAGGCTGATATCTAGTGTATTCATACACACTGTTCATACTGCTCTCAGGCTGATATCTAGTGTATTAATACACACTGTTCATACTGCTCTCAGGCTGATATCTAGTGTATTAATACACACTGTTCATACTGCTCTCAGGCTGATATCTAGTGTATTCATACACACTGTTCATACTGCTCTCAGGCTGATATCTAGTGTATTAATACACACTGTTCATACTGCTCTCAGGCTGATATCTAGTGTATTAATACACACTGTTCATACTGCTCTCAGGCTGATATCTAGTGTATTAATACACACTGTTCATACTGCTCACAGGCTGATATCTAGTGTATTAATACACACTGTTCATACTGCTCACAGGCTGATATCTAGTGTATTAATACACACTGTTCATACTGCTCACAGGCTGATATCTAGTGTATTAATACACACTGTTCATACTGCTCACAGGCTGATATCTAGTGTATTAATACACACTGTTCATACTGCTCTCAGGCTGATATCTAGTGTATTAATACACACTGTTCATACTGCTCTCAGGCTGATATCTAGTGTATTAATACACACTGTTCATACTGCTCACAGGCTGATATCTAGTGTATTCATACACACTGTTCATACTGCTCTCAGGCTGATATCTAGTGTATTAATACACACTGTTCATACTGCTCTCAGGCTGATATCTAGTGTATTAATACACACTGTTCATACTGCTCTCAGGCTGATATCTAGTGTATTAATACACACTGTTCATACTGCTCTCAGGCTGATATCTAGTGTATTCATACACACTGTTCATACTGCTCTCAGGCTGATATCTAGTGTATTAATACACACTGTTCATACTGCTCACAGGCTGATATCTAGTGTATTAATACACACTGTTCATACTGCTCACAGGCTGATATCTAGTGTATTAATACACACTGTTCATACTGCTCTCAGGCTGATATCTAGTGTATTAATACACACTGTTCATACTGCTCACAGGCTGATATCTAGTGTATTCATACACACTGTTCATACTGCTCACAGGCTGATATCTAGTGTATTCATACACACTGTTCATACTGCTCACAGGCTGATATCTAGTGTATTCATACACACTGTTCATACTGCTCTCAGGCTGATATCTAGTGTATTAATACACACTGTTCATACTGCTCTCAGGCTGATATCTAGTGTATTCATACACACTGTTCATACTGCTCTCAGGCTGATATCTAGTGTATTAATACACACTGTTCATACTGCTCTCAGGCTGATATCTAGTGTATTCATACCCCTCACTGTTTATTCATCATTCAATTCATTCTATATGTTATTCTGTAGATTGTGTACATTACTTTTCACTTCACTGCTTGTTGCTCCTGGTTAGAAGCTAAACTGCATTTCGTTGTCTCAGTACCTGTAATATGTGCAAAAACAATAAAGTTGAATCTAATCTTGAGCAGGAACAAATGTATTTACTTAGTACATATCTGACATTAACGATTAAACACATTTGTGCAGTCTTCATAAATGCATTCTGGTCAAGACCACTGACGGAAGTAGTTTTGAACAGTAATAAGTGGTTCTGTCTTTTACGTGTAGGATTCAATCCCCGTTGTATTGATTTGTTTAAAAATGAACAGACACTTGAGTCATTCATTTGTGATATAATAAGTGTGGGATTTATATTGCATCCACTTCATCTGCAACGAAGAGCGCCAACGCAATATCCGCCTTTGCAAACCGAGTCAAGCCGACTCCGAGGTTGCAGTCGAATAGTCCAAAAATCAGCTCCTAAGTTCTAACCCTATCGTCTATCCCTTGACCTCTGAGTGAAACGTCACGGGGTTAAGGGATAGTGGATAGGAGAATTCAAAAGGACTTAGGAGAAGAGACTGCGGTACTTTAGAGAATCGACTGCACTTTCACTATCCCACGTGTTCATAAATGTGCGTCTGCTGCTGTGGGAACATGTTTCAAAAGGGGGGTGCTGTGGGGATGACACCAGGGCCGGGTTTGACCAGTTTGCTGCCCTAGGCAAGATTTTAGCTAGCAATGAAAAACCTCTACAAAAGACCACTACACTACAAACAGAGAAACGTATTGATATGGTGGACAGCTTATGAACATGTTTTAATTGGGGGGTGGACTTCACATCCTCCAGGGGGGTCCGGTGGTATGCCCCCCCCGGGAAGATTTTTAAACATTTTAAAGTAAGATGCTTCAATCTGGTGCACTTTGAGCGCCCAATTACTAGAGACTGATCTAGGGGGTACAACTCTAAAACACCCATATGAAAAAGATCGGTTTGCATTTTAATAATCAAATAAGTATGTGAACATAACCGATAACCCACCATAGCCAATAACAAATACATGTAGGCTAACTTGTTTTATTTTTGTGGTTCATATATCTTATTTTATCAGTTAACATTTATTTATTAATGCATATTTTAAATCTCTCCAGTTTTAAGCAATATTTTTGATTTACTGTCCTATAGTTTACATCGGAATGATTTCAAACCTATTTTTATTTATCCCAATAATTATAAAGGAGGGCCTTGGAAATATTTGTTTACATAAATTGTGATCAAACCGTTTGAGACCCACTGAGATAACTTAGACTAAAGTGAACTATCTAAACACTCAGAGTCCTTTACCTCACATGATATCAGCAATACTTCCAGCCAGTACTCCGGCAGCAGCATTGTTACCCCTTGGAAAGTCTTTAGAGTCTGGCCTGGATAGCTGGTCACAACTGTCCTTCAGCAAAGGAGCAAAGGGACACACTCTGTCACATGGTTGCCCTCTTATGATGCTGCTGTCTTTTTAATATATAATTATTCCTCTGCCAGTAGTTCCTACCTCACAGATTCGTCAGTCTCTTCAGCCTCATCCTTCCATCAGTCCCAGTCAACGCCTCCAGCACACTTCCAGTGTCTGACTCCATATGATATTCTCCTGATGCTGTAAGGGTGATGCCCCATGATCACAAAATGACCCCTCTAGAGTGCCAAGGACCTTTAATTAATGACAGACATAAGTATTATGTCTGTCATTAATGTTACATCACCCATTATAACATGTTCTTTCCTTTTTTCTCTTCTCTTAACTGAATAGTCCTGTCTTTAAGTATAACCCAATGTAAAGTCCTGTTCCTGCACCATTTTAAGGCTTCAAAACAGGCATTTTTACTGTATGTGTTTGGAGAAATTACACAATCAATGCCCCAGAATTGTACTTTATAGACTATGAATCTTGTGGTGCTTGAAGAAATACACACTGCTAAGCCGGCCAGGTTATATATATATACATACATGCCTTTTTTGGAGCCCTTTTTTTCAATATTTATTAAAATGTCACTAGTTATTTAAACAAACCACTATCTGAGGAAAATACAAGCAACCATAAAACACCCTTTATCTAGAGAGCCATTGAAGCCCATGAAGAATTTATCCTTCCACAAATCTGTTCATCTGCTGTATTAATAAAGTTGCCTCGTGTTTTCAAATTCAAGTTAAGGCACTTTCTGTGCAGAACTTACACATATTCTTCATTTGCAGTATTTTAAAAGTGTTCAGAAAGACTGCATCAATTATATGCTATATATCTATATAATATCAATATTGTTATTAACTTCAACCAAAGTCAATTTAAATAGTGGGCAAACATTGGTTAATTGCCATGCATGTGGTGTTTGATATAGTTTACGTTGAGTTTCAACAATTTTAGGCAGAAAAACATATATATTGACTAAAACTTTTTTTACAATTTACTATAATTTAGAAAGGTTTTTGTGAGAAATCATTTCGAAGTAAACTTCTTTTTCATTTTATATTTAAATTTGAAATGTTGGCACACAACATTATACATTTAAAAAATATATATGATTCCATTTATTGTATTGTGTTGCCTTGAGGCTGGGGAAGATATCCAGCAGTTCAACATGCACATGTTCCATTACAAGTAAGTATAAGTATAACTAAATAAAATGCGTTTCATAGGAGGATGTGGATTTGTTTTCTCTCACCTTGTAATTACACAATCAAACACTCTATAATTTAGCTCTGGCCTTCACTCACAAAAAAACATTTTCTTGAATTGGACACATTTTTTTAATCTCTATTAACTGGCATGCAATGACTGGGACTGAAGGAAGAATCTGAGAGGAATGAAATAATCATATTTAAAAGACAACATCCCCATAAGAGGCCAACAAGAGTCACAAGGGTGTGTCACTTTGCTGAAGGATATTTGTGACCAGCTATCCAGGCCAGACTCTAAAGACTTTCCAAGGGGTAAAAATGCTGCTGCTGGAGTACTGACTGGAAGTATTGCTGATATCATGTCTGCCATCCTCTTAAAGTACTCTGTCCAATAATATCAGTCTCATGAGAAAGGTGTTTTAACGCTGATTCAAAATAGCAGAGAAACATGCATTCTTGTACTCAGGAGGGAACATTGACAGAGGATTACTCAAAAAGTACACATTAAAAGTACTTCATAGTACTTGTGGGAGTAGTTTCACTAGTACTGAGTCCAACAGTGTCAAATCTCATGAAGAACTAATGGCAAAAATATTTTCTCCCCTCATCAAACTTAACAGAAGTGGCTTGATTTTGTTCTCAGGATGGGACTTTGACAGAGGATTTTTTAAACAACACACTAGAAGTACTTCATTGTATTGTGGTAGTAAGTGCAAGACTACTGAGTCCAGCAGCATCAATATCATTAAGAACTAATGGTAACATTGTCTTTTTATCACTCATCAAAGACAGCAGAACACATGCATTGTGTTCTATGGAGGGGACTCTGGCAGAGGATTATTCACAAAGTGCACCGTAAAAGTTGTCCATTTTAGACACAGGCTTATTATATTTACAGCCCGTAATGACATTCATTTTCTGGGCTCAATGTGTGTCTTGGCCGTTTTCGTTGTGATCGCTAAATTCACCTCCCACGTGAGCGCGTACTTTGAGCGCACCATGATACGTCGCCGTGACGTCTGACATCGTTCTTCAAATGCCGTTGCCATGGCAACACAATGCTCGACATGAAACACGGTTTTCTCATAACTTCAGTGAAAATACTCCAAACAGCCCAAAACTTCACAGGGTTGGTAACGATGCGGCCATCAACGCATCTAAGCGTATTATGGGGTGTCATCAAATGCCGTTGCCATGGCGACCGACCACTCGCCATGAAACACGATGTGGCTGTAAGTCCAATCGACACGGTCCAATCGTCCCCCAATCTTCACTTGTATATCACCGGTCCATGCCTCAACAGCTCTACGCCAAATCTGAGATCTCACCATATGCCGTTTCCATGGAAACGCATCCCTCGCCATAAAACACGATGTCGCTATAACTCCTATGAAAATGTTCAAAAAGTGCTCAAACTTCACATGTGTGCTAACAGTCCAGCCGTGAAGACATCTACGGGACAGTTTTGAGATTTCTTCAAATGCCGTTGCCATGGCAACACAATGCTCACCATGAAACACGGCTTTCTCATAACTTCAGTGAAACTGCTCCAAACGCCCCAAAACTTCACAGTTTTGTAACGATGCAGCCATCAACACATCTAAGCGTATTATGGGGTGTCATCAAATGCCGTTGCCATGGCGACAGATCATTCGCCATCAAGTTAGTTCAGAAGTTTGCAGTTCAAATATTCTGCTGCTTTTCCAAGCCTTTTTACTTTCCTTTCTTCTCTCATCACACATTCAAGCCCCCAGTGTTCATGTATCATTTCAATCTAAATTCTTCACTTTCTTCTTACACATTACATTTCAGCATAGCAATTCAGCGTCAGCTTTTCAGCATAAAGCATTCACTAGCCATTTCTTCAGGAATTGCATTCTCTAGTTCATGAATGTGATGCATCTATCTATCAATAAAGTGTCTGGGTCATTCTACAGAAAAGTGGAAGTACTGCCACTTACTTTTACAGACACCAAAATACATGACGTTGACCTATAATACTCACATTCATTACATATGTTGAATAAATAGAGAATGTCTTTGCAATGGTACAAAATAAAAACATACAAAAATTGTTTTATACATAAATTGCAATTTATTTAAAATGCCAAGTTCAAGGAACTTTCTTGTCACTTCGATCATACATGGAAGTGGAGCCTATAGTTTTCATTTCAATTTTTTTTTTTCAATAAATAAATATCATTCATATTTACATAACATTACATACTTTAACTATAACACTGAAATGGTAAAATTATTATTAATTATATCAAATAAATGTCAGACACCCAAAATGACCTCATTGGTGTTACTGCTACACAAAACGCTTTTATTTTGAAATAATGTACCGTCTCTGAAGTGCCTCCTGTAACAAGAGATAATTTGAGGCAGTGGACAAAGACATAAGGAAAGTCAGATACTTCTTACTTTGTTTGTTAAAGGTGTCATTTTATCTTCAAATTGTACGTGCGTCTTTCAAGTCTGTCATTAGTGTTACTAATTTCATAGCCCTAGGGGTGAACATTTATAGGAATATATTTCAGCAGATTTGTATCACCCAGATTCCACCTTTTCTGTAGAATGACTCATCTCTATCTATCTATCTATTTTATAACAGCAGGGTGATGCAGAGTGGGGTCGCCTATCCCTTTAAGAGAGAGAGGGAGGTGTGGCGCGTGCATGTGTAGAGCGAGAGTGAGCGAGCGTAGTGTGTGTCCGGTAGAGAGCGGGAGTAGCAGCAGTGATCAGTCTGTCTCCAGTTAGCTGTGTAACAAAGTCCTGAGGAAACACAGCGGCCTCCCAAGGAACAGCCTGCCTGTCTGCCTCATTTCAGAGTGGGTTATTGAAGCCGAAGCCTGGTGCTTCAGTCCGGGAAGACTGCAGAGAGTCCTCCCCTGGATTCCTCCACTACGGTCTGGGAGCAGCATCTATCTCCACTGTTGCTGTAACCATGTTAATGTCCCTCTGTGGGACCAATAAAGGACTTCTGATTCTGCGGACAGACAGACGAGAGGGGGGAGGGGCGGGGTCCTTCTTCTTTTCCCGGCTTTGAAGAGTCCTCTTCCTCGCAGCCCACCGTATCCCAGGATGCAACGCGCGCCGGTGATGAGGAAACAAAGAAAATGTCGGTCCCGGTCTCAGAGAGAAAGCAGCACGCCAGGAGTAGGCCTAACGTTTAAATGTGAGTATCGGGTTTAACTTACTTTAATAACTGATTAATGTGAGTATCGGGTTTAACTTACTTTAATATGCTGTCCTATGGACATATAAGTGTCTACATAAACAGACGAAGCGGACTACTTCTCTCATTCCGAGTGTCCATCTTTATTCAACTGGCGCGTAACATGCACACATGCATTACGTCATCAACGTGATGTCTGTAATCAAAGATCTTGTATTCACCAAGATGTTACACCCCCTTCTTTAGAAAGAACAGTATAGCTGCCATAATAAATTATAACCATATGCATTTAAAACATTTAAAATAAATGTACATCTTGAGGCACTATATCTACTAATTGTGATCACTCTATCACTGAGGGAATATTATAAGGCTGGTACATCAATATTTAGTAAACACTTCTGCAGTTTAACTTATCTTTTTGAACAGTTGCCCAGAAATAATTCTAATAGAGCATGTAGTACTGCTTCTGAAACAAAACTGTTGGAATTCAATTTCTAAAGAAACAAAAATCACAGTGCATTGCCAGCGTTGCATTTATTTTTCTCTTGGCTTCACTATGCGGCCTGATCTTGTGATCTTATTGTAAACAAAGTGTGATTGCTCTCTGGGGCCTGTTTGTTTCTCAGTGTCCTGCTGCAAAGTCTCTGTGTCCTCAGGCTCCGCTCGTCTGATGGAGTCTCCTGATCTGTGTCACTCTCACACGTTTGGAGAAGGTCACGCCTGTTGCGCCGAAACATGTGACCTCCGTCCGTGCAGATGGATCTCTGGGTACATGCTGGCTCGACTACTGTTGCAGGTTTCCATGTCCCAGTTGGAAGCTGGAAGCGGATCGTGGCTCCCACTGGTAGTGCAGGCAGTGATCTGGCATTCCTGTCATAATATTGTGTTTGTCGTGTTTGGCGCTGTTCTCTCCTGCTGTGAACGGTGCTGCGACAGGCAAGCTCTGGTTGTAGATGCTTTTCAGTGGTGGGAAGGAAGGAGCGCAGACGCTTGCTCATGAGTAGCTGCGCTGGCGATTTCAAACCATCCACTGGTGTGTTTCTATACTCCAACAAGCTGAGGTACAGGTCAGTTCTCTGAGCGTGTGCTTTGTCCATGAGAGCTTTGGCAGTCTGAACTGTCTGCTAGCCCGTTGCTCTGTGGATACAGAGGACTGCTTGTGACATGCTTGCAGTCCCATGCATGAGCAAAAGCTTTAAACTCTTGTGAACTGTAGCAAGGTCCATTATCGCTGACTAGAGTCTGTGGTATTCCAAATCGAGCGAACATGGCCTTCAGCTTTTGGATGACTACTGAGGAGGTGAGGCTGGTGATTTTTTCTACCTCAAAGAACCTACTATAATAGTCAACTACAACTACATAGTCAGTACTGTTCCATGTGAACAGATCAGTGGCTATTACCTGCCAAGGTTGTTCTGGGATTGGGTGTGACATCATGGGCTCTTTTGGGAGTGAGCTGCGTCGCTCAAGGCAGGTGCTGCAGATCCCAGTGTCTCTATCTGCTGACCCATCCTCTGCCAGAACAGCACATCTCTTGCACGTTGTTGTGAATGCGTGAAAGCATTTCAGCCCTGAGTGAGTGCGGCACGATGATTTTCTCTCCTTTCAGTAGGATGCCATCGGTCTCTGATATCTCATCCCTATGATTCCAATACTCTGAGACTGCAGGTGGACAGGTCTCAGCACTGAGAGCTGCTCATCTTCGGCTGCAGCGGCTCTGATCTCTGCCATTTTGCGGTCGCTTACCGGAGTGTTGCTGATCAGTGTGTATTTGGTAGTCCATGCCCTCACTCATGGAGCGGTCGTAACACTCAAGTGGCTTTCTGGACAGAGTGTCTGCGACGGCGATTTGTTTTCCTGGTTTGTGCTCGATAGTGATGTCATATCTCTGTAGCTGCAGTATCATGCGTTGCAGACGCGGCGGTGCAGCTGCTAAGGGCTTACGCATGATTGACTCAAGTGGCTTATGATCTGACTGGACGATCACCTGTCGTCCGTACAGGTATTGGTGAAACCGCCTCCATCCAAAGAGCACTGCGTACAGCTCCTTTTCGATCTGAGCATAGTTCTCTTCAGTTGCAGTCAGTGTCTTTGATGCGTATGCGACTGGTTTCTCTTCCTGGAGCAGGACAGCTCCTAAGCCGTGTTTGGAAGCATCGACTTGTAAGTTCACATCCTTTGTGTGATCGAAGTAGGTGAGTACTGGGCCAGGCTCCTGTGTTAGGATGTCTTTTACTCGTTGGAAGGCTGCATCATGATTTGAGTCCCACACAAACTCACTGTTTTCCTTTAACAGTTGCCGGAGTGGAGCTGTTGCCTCTGACATGCTCGGGGCGAACCTGGAAAGGTAAGTGACCATGCCCAGTATGGTCTCCAACTCTGCCTTGCTTTGTGGGTTAGGCATTTCTTTGATGGCCTTAATCTTGTTCGGGTCAGGGCGGATGCCTTCTCGTGTCAGCTTGTGCCCAAAATTGCTTACCTCAGGCACACAGATTTCGCACTTGTCCTTATTCAGCTTTATGCCTTTTTCTCTGGTTCTCTCCAGCATGGCACACAGGCTGGCGTCGTGCTCCTCTTTGGTGCGGCCGTAGACTATGATGTCATCTACGATGGCGGCAACGCCTGGAAGCCCCTCGTGGGCCTGATCCACTCTCCTCTGGAGCTCATCCTGTGCAGATATGATTCCAAAAGGCAGTCTCTTGAAACGGTACCTGCCGTAGATCGTGTTGAACGTGGTTAGCATAGATGAGTCGTGTGTGAGCTTTATATTCCAGTATCCAGATCTGGCGTCTAGTACACTGAAATACTGTGCTCCAGACAGTTTTGGTGTGACGTCATCTAGAGTAGGGAGTGGATAGTGGGGTCTTTGGATGGCTTTATTCAGGGCGCGGGGGTCTAGGCATATTCTCAGCATTTTAGTTTTCTGCTTTTCCAACACTACTAGTGCATTAACCCATTCAGTTGGCTCTGTGACTTTTTGGATAACGTCCAGTTTTGTCGTCCAACTCATCCTTGAGCCGGTCACGCAGAGCATATAGGATGCGTCGAGGTGGACATACCACTGGTGGTACAGAGGGTTTGAGTTGGAAACTGCATTCTCCAGAAACAGTCCGATGCCTTCAAACACATCAGCAAACTCTTCCATCATGGTTGTGTGTGTTATCGACTTTGCATCAACTACATGTATTATTTTGACTAGGTTTAAATCTAGACCTGCTCTTATGTCTAGAGAGCGGAGCATTTGTATGGACTATGTCAAAACCTATCATGGCTGTTTTCTCACCGTGTTTACATGTCAGTCTACATGTTCCTTCTGCTTCTATCCTGTGCCCACCATCATCTGAGAGTTTGCTTGATGGGGGGCCTAGTATTACACTTCCATACATATTGCGGAATGTGTCTGCTGGTATAATACTAGTCTGAGCACCAGTGTCCATTTTAAACTTCAGTTTGTGCCTCGCTTGTCCTATTTCTACTTCTGCATATGCCTGTTCTCTATCTGTGTTTTCATGCTCTTTCATGATGGCATCAATATAGAGTTCTTCTAGTGACTGTTCTGCACTGTTTGAGATGGTATGCAATTTTCTGGGATTATATCTCGTCTGTGGCTGCTGTGTTTGTGACCACACACTTTAGCAAAGTGGTTGGGCTTCTTGCTGCATTGGCGACCCTTTGCTGGACATTCCTCAGTGCGACTGTGCTCCCTCCCACATGCTCCACATTCCTTGCTCCTCACGGCGCTGTTACGATCATTCCATGTCGTCTTGTGCCCACGGGATGCTTGGTCTGCTCTAAAAGGTTTTCTGCTAACCGCGTGAGCAGAGCGACTGTCGTGGCTAGCAGCGGGGGTTAGCATTGTCTTTAGCTGCTGCTGTGATAGCTCATGTGAACGTGCAATGTCAATGGCTTTCTCTAGTGTCAAGTCTGGACCGTGACATAGCAGTTTTTCGCACACTCTTTGAGTTTGTAGCAAAGGTCTCTCTTGAAAAAGAGATCAATGATCTCAATGGGATACACCTGGATAAATAAAGGTTTGAAATGAAAAGACAATCCGGTCTCTAATAATTTCCTCACTGTTTGGGTAGTTGCAGTCTTTACTTAACAATTTTAGCTCCGTTACAAACTGGTCGAAACTCTCACTGTCTCCTTGGATTTTTTTCATGAAATGTATAGCTCGCAAATATGGGATTTGCTTTCGGAGTTAGTTAGTTATTTCATAGCCTTCCACATCAGAAACATAAACTTGATGCCTGGTGCTGCGTTCACCAGCAAGGAACAAACCAAAATGCACATATAAGGAGTCCTTTGGAGGCGGGCTCCCCCTCTGAGCACTGGCACAAGATGGCTTCCAGGTCTGAACAAAGGACATGGGGATTACTTTGTGATTGTGTGTTTTAAAGACTGTTAAATTAATTTAGATGCATTTTATTAATTTGTCTGTGTAAGCTGGTTTTATAACTTTAACTGAAAAAAAGACAATTCTGAAGAAAAATAGACTATGTTTCTTAACAACACATAGTTAAGCCAAAATGTTAGTGAGGGAGTGTGTGCGCTTCCTCACAATCATATCGGTACATTTAGAGCAGCGATACTCAACCCGCGGCTCGCGAGCCGCATGCGGCTCCTTTAAGACTAGTTGCGGCTCTTTTAAGTCCCACTTAAAAAAAAAAAAAAAAAAAAAAAAAAAAAAAAAAAAAAACATTGTCAGCAGAATTCATCAACATTTCATTATCACTCACAAGTCACACATCAGTCATCACACACATCAGTCTATTAAGCCGCCCCCCCATCCCTCTGAACAACCAATCACAAATTATTTCAGGTTTCGCGCTCTGATTGCAGGTGCGTGAGATAATTGCTCCGTCACACTGGGAAAACTAGCTTACAGCACTATGCAAAAATGGCAAAGGAATATAGGAAACGAAAATATGAAGAGGAATATCGAACATTTAAAGAGGACTGGGAACTTGAGTTTTTTTCTTCGTCTCCACCGGTTCGGGAAAATGCATCTGCCTGCTTTGTGACAACGTCATTTCACAATTTAAAAGGTCCAATTTGCAGCGCCATCACGACACAAAACACCCGAAGTTCAGTACCGACTTTCCGAAAGGTGGAGAGCTGAGGGCGGAAAAGCTGGCGAGACTCAAACAGAACCAAACTGCTCAAAAAAACTTATTCCACACTAATACGAGTGAAAGAGCGACAGAGGCATCCTACAAAATCACACATGAACTGATGAAAAAGATGAAGCCATATACTGATGGAGAAATGGTGAAGGATTGCATACTGCTGGCTTGTTCAACGTTGTTTCCTGAGAAAAAAGACCTGGAACGAGAGGCAAAAAAAATTCAACTGTCGGATTCTACTGTAGCTAGGAGGGCATCAGACATTTCAGAGAACATTGCACATACTCTTAAGGACAAACTGTCATCCGCTGAGTTTGTCAGCCTTGCAATGGACGAAAGCTTGGATATCAATGACACGCCACAATTACTCATCTTTATCCGAGCGATCAACAGTAAGTTTGACATTACAGAAGAACTGCTTGACATGGTTTCACTGGAAAATGGAACAACGGGCATTGAAATAAAAACCGCTGTGCTGGAAACATTAGAAAAGTTTAACATTGGACCAGAAAAAAATCACAGCATTCACAACAGATGGCGCACCGGCGATGCTTGGTAAGAGGAACGGAGCCGTGGCTTTGCTGAAAGAAACGCTGAAAAACGGCGGGGTTGCTGCTGAGGGTATTTTCTCATACCATTGTATTGTGCATCAACAAGCCTTGTTTGCTAAGTTCAAATGTCTGAATGAAGTGATGGCAAATGTAATCGAAGTGGTTAATTATATCAGGGCCCGTGCAAGAAACCACTTACATTTTAAACTGCTGTGTGAGGAGTTTGACACTCACTATGGAGATTTGGTGTTACACACCGAGATCAGATGGCTGTCTAAAGGACGTATGCTTGCACATTTCATGGACCTGCTTGAACCCCTGAAATCCTTCATTGTCGGCCAAGGGGAGACTTCCCGATTTTCCTTTTTGGATGATAAAGAGTGGGTGCTGTCTGTTGCGTTCCTGTGTGACATTACGCAGCACTTGAACAAACTTAATATCAAGATGCAGGGAAGAAACAAGACCGTGTATGAGCTCTACACGGCTGTCAGAGTATTTTCTGACAAACTGGATGTACTCGAACAAAGTGTCCGTGGTTCTGATTACCGTTTCTTCCCCACCGTGCAGAAAGTGGTGGCGATGCATGCAGACGCTCTCCTGCCCTGTCAATCACAATTCTGTGACGTGCTAACTGAGCTCAAGCAAAACTACACATCAAGATTCCACGACTTCAAGGACCATAGCAATATTTTTCTACTTGTGAAAAACCCATTCCTGATTGAGGTCAATGAAATGAAGCAAATAAGCGACCAGCTCGGACTTGTGCAGCTTCAAATGGAGTTCGTGGAGTTAAAGAGCTCAGATGAACTTCAGCGTCAGTTTCGGATTACAGATGTCGTGGACTTTTGGAAACTGGTGGGGCATCTACCAAATATCTCCAGACTGGCAAGACGCATCATCTCAATGTTTCCGTCCACATACCGGTGTGAAGCAGCATTCTCTGCGCTCTCAAAAATAAAATGTCGCAACCGAAACAGATTGAGTCTGCAGCACACAACAGAGGCCCTTCGGATCGCCGTTTCCAGCGCAGAGCCCGACTTCAAATCACTTGTGCGGCAGAAGGAGTGTCAGAAATCACATTGAGTGTGAAGTAAGTACAACATTACTCTTCTGACAACCCCTGCTGTCTATAATCTGCTGTTATATGGACTGTGATTATCAGTAAACATGCTGTCTGTTATCTGTTGTTATGGGCAGTGATGATCAGTAAACATGCTGTCTGTTATCTGTTGTTATGGGCTGTGATGATCAGTAAACATGCTGTCTGTTATCTGTTATTATGGGCAGTGATGATCAGTAAACATGCTGTCTGTTATCTGTTATTATGGGCAGTGATGATCAGTAAACATGCTGTCTGTTATCTGTTGTTATGGGCAGTGATGATCAGTAAACATGCTGTCTGTTATCTGTTATTATGGGCAGTGATGATCAGTAAACATGCTGTCTGTTATCTGTTGTTATGGGCAGTGATGATCAGTAAACATGCTGTCTGTTATCTGTTGTTATGGGCAGTGATGATCAGTAAACATGCTGTCTGTTATCTGTTGTTATGGGCAGTGATGATCAGTAAACATGCTGTCTGTTATCTGTTGTTATGGGCTGTGATTATCAGTAAACATGCTGTCTGTTATCTGTTGTTATGGGCAGTGATGATCAGTAAACATGCTGTCTGTTATCTGTTGTTATGGGCAGTGATGATCAGTAAACATTCTGTCTGTTATCTGTTGTTATGGGCAGTGATGATCAGTAAACATGCTGTCTGTTATCTGTTGTTATGGGCTGTGATTATCAGTAAACATGCTGTCTGTTATCTGTTGTTATGGGCAGTGATGATCAGTAAACATGCTGTCTGTTATCTGTTGTTATGGGCAGTGATGATCAGTAAACATGCTGTCTGTTATCTATTGTTATGGGCAGTGATGATCAGCAATGTGTGTTTTGTGGTTGCAGTGAAAATAATAAATCACAGTTATTGCACTGTACATTATGCTTTTCATTCCTTAGTAACATATTACTATTATCCATATTCTCAAATGCATAATGGTTTCAGGGAGGAAAGGAGCGTTTTTGGATTGTGGCTCTTGCAAAAATATTTTTTCGTCAATGTGGCTCCTGATTAGGACAAGGTTGAGTACCACTGATTTAGAGCATTGGTTTGAATAGAGCTTTGTTCTATAAAGTCGTCACTTGGCATCACTATCACACTGGACAGTATCGCAGCAGGTCTGTAAACAGGAGCAAGCGGTCACTTGGAGATCATTTGAATGTGGGTAGCTACGAGTGCCATCTTGAGTGTGTAACTGGGGCAGATGAGGTGCCGTTTAGACGATGATCAATTGGTATTAAGGGGCCCACAGTATGCCAAGATAATACCCCCCCCCCCCCACCATTACATCACCACCTCCAGCCTGAACCGTTGATGGAAGGCAGGATGGATCAATGCTCTCATGTTGTCTTCTGACCCTACCGCCTGAATGTCGCAGCAGAAATGGTCTTGTGCATACCTTGGTTGTAAGAAGTGGTTATTTGAGTTACTGTTGCCTTTCTATCATCTGACAATTTTCAGAAAAAAGTCAGATTTTGAAAAAGATATTCAGAATTTTGTGGTTTAAAAAAGTCAAATTCTGAGGTTATCTGAAAAGGCCAGCATTTAGAGATTTTCTGAAAAATTCATCATTTTACAAAAAGTCCGAATTTTGAGAAAAAATATTCTATGTATTGTCGAGAGGAAGATGAGGCACACGAGACCCAACAATGCAGACGAGCTGAAGGCCGCTAGTGAAGCAACCTGGGCTTCCATCACACCTCAGCAGTGCCACAGACTGATAGTGTCCATGCCACGCCGCATTTATGCCGTTATTCATGCTAAAGGAGGTCCAACTCATGTACTCCGGTACTGACAGCAGGAACATTAACATACTTTTCAGAAAGACAGCATTTCTATATTAGAACATCTATTTTGTATTGGTCTTATGTTTTATTAAAATGTTCCGAGATGCTGAATTTTGGCTTTAATTTAACCTCTTAAGCCCTGAGCCTGTTTTTCAGGTTTCAGGCTCGAAAATGCCACTAACACAACAAAGACTATATCTTCACTTCTAAAAGAGGTAAATTAATAATCTTTTCTCTCAAAGCAAGGTTACATCTGTGAGTTGGATGTAGAAGTGTCAGAATCAATATAGATGTTTTTATTTTAAAGTAAATTCAGATGGAACATAGTAAAAACATGTAAATTCTAATGTCCGCCTAAAAAAAAAACATTACTTATAGTAAAAACCACCCTTGAATGATGGGTTAGTAGACTAAAAGCTTTAGGAATCCAAACTATAACATATAATAAGTACCCTGTATCAAGATTGATGCAAAACAAGTGAAATTTGACCTTTTTAGAGAGGTTTAGAAAAATAAAGTCCAGGCGGACTCACCTCTGGGTAATTTGGGAACCATCAGTTCCATTTGAACTTTTTCACTGTAAAAATCATTTTATTACTTTGAATTTTCACTATAGATATTCATTCCATCCAAATAAAACTGTTGTGAAAAAATAAAATATAAAAACATACTCTGTTATCCTCTTAGGCCCCACGGACCGAAATCGCGTCATTTGCAGGAAACAACGTCTAAGGAACCTTCATATTTAATAAACTATGAATATTTTATATCCATATAATGGGAAAAAACTCATTTAACTGATCTTTTTCATTTATTTTTTCAAAAAAACACACAATGCTAACAGTGAGCATCTGAATTAGCCCCGAGCGAAAAATGCTAACCTATTACTGCACCGAAAATCACTCCTAGCTCCCTTATTACTTATCCTAGCTGCACATCCAACACATCGTTTTTGATCGTAAAGACACAGAATCTAACGGTGCCCACCTCAACACTGAAAGATACAAACTTGCGACGTTATCAACAAAAACGTACATCAAAACAAGTGGCGCTAGGTACTAGCATGCACTAGGCTAATGGCTTACCTTCCTCTTTGCCTGGTCTAAACTGGTCTTCAATGGCATTAAAACGATGATGTAGTTAATCCATAGGTTAATATCCAATGTGGCTGTGTCCCCTTTGAAATGTTCTGATAATCTATAAGCAATAAAACTGCAATTCCGTTATCTGCTGTCCGCTGTGTGCTCCGTGCGCTCTGGGTTCTGCTGCAATGCCTGCGGTTAGTAGTAAACAATAAATGAAGCCGCCTGCGTAAAGTACTTAAACTGGCTGGCATTCTTTATACTTTACGCAGGACCATATCTCTGGAACCCATTGGTCGATTCGTGTGATTTACACCTTTTTCTTAACCATCAGAACCAATAGAATCGATGGGCAGTTCCCAAATCAACGTAAACATTACCATAGCGGACGTAATAGAGAAGCGAACAAAGCATATCTGAAAGTGCACGCCTGGACGGCAAAACTTTATACCCAGTATATTGCCATAAATATGATGAAGGATTATCAGTCAAAATTTCTACGTGACACAAAGACATTGGATTAACCTTGAGCGGCGTTTTTATTCCGGTGAACACAACTTTTGATCACGAATCAAAAAAGGTAAGACGAAATTATTGTAATATTTTTTTAAACCGGATGTTGTTTACTTTCTCTTTTCTGGCTGATAGCTCCGCAATTCGGGGTCCTACAGTGATGATATTATATGTGTGGAATCTGTGGAGTCTCAGCTTTAATCGGATATCTTGTTTGTGCAGTTAAGATAGTAATAAGGGCATTTCTACCATGAGTGCTGTGCAAAATTCCGTTAGCATTAGTTAGCATTTTTTCTCTCCATGCTAATTCAAAGGCTTGGTATTACTCTTGTGTTTCTTTTAGCTAAAAATGGTTCACATTGTCAGTTAGCTGAGTTTCTTAGCGTTAAAAGGGTATGGAACATTAATAGTTTCATAAATGTTAAGAAGCCCTGAGACATAGTCTCCTAAAAAAACGGTGGGGGGGTTCCACTGGGGGGACCCGGGCTTAAGAGGTTAATCATCAAGATTAAAACAAATAAACGCTGGAAATAATCACTTTGTATGTGATGAATCTATGTGATGTATAAGTTTCAACTTTATAAATTGAATTACTGATATAAACTCACTTTTCCATTATATTCAATTCATTGAGATGCACCTGTATGAGTCCAAGTACAGGTTTAGCGAGGCGGTGAGAGATGCTAAACGACTACTCTGAGAAACTCCAACACCAGTTCTCAGCTAACAACTCTGCACACAGGTCACAAACTATAAGGCTAAGGCCTCACACACCGTGAACGGCCGACGTCTTGCTAACCCGCAGTGAAACTACGTTTTAGATCAGCGACAGTACTAACTCACCTGTTGTCCTGAAATTCTCCAGGGCATCTGGAAAAGCATGTAAAATAAGGAATGGATAACGGCTGCATAGTTAATGAAGTGTTAATCGTGGTTAGATTGTAAATTGTAATACTCTACAATTTCTCTGAATATGTGTTTCCTGTTTCCTGCAGACGTCCAGCAGCTGGTGGTGGTTAAAGAAGAGGTTCCCCCTGATCAGCAGGAGTGGAGCTCCAGTCTGGACCAGGAGGACCCAGAGCCCCCCCCACACATTAAAGAGGAACAGGAGGAATTCTGGAGCAGTCAGGAGGGAGAGCAGCTTCAAGGGCTGGAGGAGGCTGATATCACCAAGTTCACATTCACTCCTGTCCCTGTGAAGAGTGAAGATGATGAAGAGAAACCTCAGTCCTCTCAGCTTCATCAAAGACAAACTGAACACCTGGAAACAGAATCTGATGGAGAGGACTGTGGAGGATCAGAACCAGCCAGGAACTCAGATCCAGAGGGACATTTACAACCAGAGACTGAGGACAACCCTGGAGCCTCTTCAGAACCTGAGACTGGAGACTCTTCTGAACCTGACACTGAAGACAGTGCTGATTGGAAGGAGACCGGAGAACCAGGTTCAAACTCTCAGAGAAATAAACAAGACCCTGTCAGTGATTCAGTACGTAGTGCAGGAGAGAAAATATTTGGCTGCTCGGTCTGTAAGAAATATTTTAATCGGAGAGGACATTTAAATTCCCACATGAGAATCCACACAGGAGAGAAACCATTCAGCTGCTCAATCTGTACGAAAACTTTTATACAGAGAGGAAGTTTAAATCGGCACATTAGAATCCACACAGGAGGGAAACCATACAGCTGCAGTGTTTGTGACAAAAGATTCACACAGAGCCATCATGTCAAAACCCATGCATGTGTTGGTGGTCAGTCCTCACAGCTTCATCAAACTCAAAGTGAGGAGAACAGAGAGGCAGAGCCTCCAGCCAGCAGCTCAGCTGAACACATGGAAACAGAAGCTGATGGAGAGGACTGTGGAAGACCAGAACCAGTCAGGAACTCAGATCTAGAGAGACATTTACAACCAGAGACTGAGGACAACCCTGGAGACTCTTCTGAACCTGACACTGAAGACAGTGCTGATTGGAAGGAGACCAGAGAACCAGGTTCAAACTCTCAGAGAAATAAACAAGACCCTCTCTGTGATTTGAGACGTAGTGCAGGAGAGAAACCATTCAGCTGCTCAACTTGTAAGAAATCTTTTGCACAGAGAGGAGATTTAAATCGGCACATTAGAATCCACACAGGAGAGAAACCATTCAGTTGCAGTGTTTGTGACAAAAGATTCACACAGAGTCATAAGGTCAAAAGCCATAAGTGTGTTGGTCGTCAGTCCTCACAGCTTCATCAAACTCAAACTGAAGAGAACAGAGAGGCAGAGCCTCCAGAGAAACCATTTGGCTGCTCTTTGTGTGAGAAAAGTTTTAGACGGAGAGGAAATGTAAAACACCACATGAGTATCCACCCACGAGAGAAACCATTCAGCTGCTTAATTTGTGAGAAATCTTTTGCAGATATTGGGAATTTAATTACACACATTAGAGCTCACACATGAGAGAAATCATTCACCTCATCTGTGTGAAATATTTTACAGTGAGAGGAACTCAGATCCAGAGAGACATTTACAACCAGAGACTGAGGACAACCCTGGAGACTCTTCTGAACCCGACATTTTCCAAGTCAAATCTGCAACAAAAAAGAAGACAATTAATTAGTCCTACGACAATTCACATGAGAAAAATCTGTCTGGCTGTATAAACTCTGTTTGACAATGTTCAAACATCACTTCATCTAAACTCCATCTTTATCAACAGAAGTTTTGAATATGTTTAATGTTGTTGTCATACTACTTTTCTGATGTGTACTATAACTACTGACTGATTAATCTGCAGAGTAGTTTCTCTAATAATCTGTTTGGTTAATGAAATGTTGTGACTTTAAACTTCCATTGGGATGTTGTTGATAGTTGCTGTTGAGTTGTCAGTCTGTTCTGGTCTAAAAGAAGAACCAATGAGTTATTAATATAGAGAATATTTACGATGTTTTCAGTTTGATTCTTTTCTGTTTATATCATCAAACCAAACTAAAATAAAAATGCCTTTGAAACAGACTCACATTCCTGCCTATTGTTTGTGTTTTGCAGCAGATTACAATCAGCTCATTCAGAGTTCAGAGTTCAGATTGAGTTTTAGGATTATTCCTGCTTTTTGAAACTGTAGTACGGGCTCATGTGTTTCATTGTTGGTGTTCTGTTAAATGCAAATTGAAGTCCTTTCATATCTCTTTAATATTGAAGGTTTATTTAGATGAGATTAGATTTACTTATATATTTAGTTGCAGCTGCAGAAACAAGTAATAAACAAGGCATTGCACTAAAGCTGAAACTATTATAAAAAAGAGATAACTATATGCATATAAACATCAACAATATACTTGCCTCCAGAGTTTCTATGGTACACACACACATTAAGTTAGAGTACACTGTAATCAACAAATCATAATCATATTGTTAAAAAATAAAACACAGGATAAACAATATGTGCTCAGTAGTTCCAGTTTATTTTTAAATGAAATGTAGCACCTTTTCTTTTTTGGAGAACACTAAAAGTATAAGAACAGTATACTTGTATTTCTGCACATTATATTTAATTTGTTATCAATGGACTATGTCACAAAACCAATTCTTCCCTCAGGATAAGTATTTAATTATTTATTTATGTATTTATTCTCTCTATTATATTAGTAGTTCTCTTTTATTGAATGTTCCAGGTTGTATTGCCCCCATGTGTTGCTGTAGCTCCACCCCTTGATGGCACTGTTTGTTTCTTGCCCTCGATCTCTATAAAGTTTATTAAAAACTACAACCCCCATGATGCATTAGCTGTTATCCTTGCTAACAGAGATACTTGTTGAGACTGCAAAGAGTCAGAGTAACTTTTAAATCTCATGCAGAGAGTTAGGCTGTGGACAAACTGTCCAAAAATCAGCTCCACTCGTCTTTTCCTAACCAAGACGAAAAGACGAGAGGAGCTGATTTTTGGACAGTTTGTCCACTATGGAATGCCATTTAAGCCATAAATACATAAATAATTCAATAAATACATATATATATAAATATGCCTGTGAAATAAATTCTGAAATAAATAAATGAGGCAATAAATATGTATACATGTACATTTAAATACACATTTATTTATTTCAGGGACTTGTATTTCATAATGCCACATTTCAATTCCTTATATCCAAATGAGCGGGGCGTGGTTAGCTCACAGATCCAGACCAAAGCAACAGCACCACACTCCAGTACTCTTAAGTGGTTTGCAAGCTGCCAATAAACCAAACCGGTTCAAGAACCATTCTTGTGCTTTTCTGGTGCTTCACTGGTTCTTCTCTGGTTCTGAGTCCAGAGCCAGTTGCAGGCTACAGCCTGATTTAGCTCTGGTTCATCCTGTTTCAGCCGCAGCGGAGCCGGCTCTAAACACCGAAAACCGGTTCTTAGCTGACCCCACTTGGCTGCCCGGCAAGAACCAAGAACCGTGCTCACGTCGGAAGGGGGCTAGATTAACCTGAGCCATAATAACAGTTTATGACGAGTACGGAAAATGAAAGTTGTAACAAGCAGTAGCGCTGAGCAAAGTGAGAAGATCGTTCTTAACAGTTACAGCTGTCCAGACTAAAATTCCCTGCAGAACCTTTGTTGTCGGCACACCAAATGTTCCGTTGGAAGCGCCCCTGCCATATTTAATATCCACACCATCAAAGAGGCCTCGTGTAGAACCTGAGGAAGAATACGAAGATCCATTTGAGGGAAGCTGTTCTATGGTGATTTCCGAAGGCCTGGATGCAACTTATGATCCAGCAGAGTCCATAACAAATGCTACAGAAACAACAGACCTGTCGTAAGTTACTGAAATATCACTGTTTGTTTGTGTTTTTTGCTGTATATCATTCCATCATTGATATTAGGGAAACACCAAATATCTCTAAAGCAACAATCTGTGTGAAGGCCCATAACTTTTCTTTTTTTTTTAGTGTTCAAGCACACAATCCCACCCATAACATCAACACATACATAGTGTATGAGACCTGCCTCATGGAGCTTTTTGAAGCATGTCCTGTGTGCAAGCGTGTGTGTGATGTACAAACCAGAAGGATTGGTACATTCATATCAGTGCATCAGCTGTGCCCCCATTGTCAGTTTATAAGCAACTGGAATAGCCAGCCTATTCTTGGGAGTACTCCAGTTGGAAACATGAGCTATTTATCAGCTGCAACATACGTCAGTGGAGCATCTTTCTACAAACGTACAAAGGTAAATTAACTAAAGACAATTGTTTTGCTAATGGTTGAAAATGCAAATGATGTTGTTGAATAAGATAGGATAAGGTAACGATAACAAGAGTGAGAAAAGGTGGGAATAGGGCACTGTTAGGTAACGACCCATGCTAATATGTAAAGCTCTTTTGGGACGGGGGTGTAGAGAAAGAAAAGAGTTGTGAAGGGGGCACCGTAGAGTAAGCACCCCTGCTGACATGTTCAGCTCTTCCCCTGTTTAACCTCTTAAGCCCGAGGGTCCCCCCAGGGGACCCCCCCCCACAGTTTTTTTTACGAGACTATGTCTCAGGGCTTCTTAACATTTATGAAACTATTAATGTTCCATACCCTTTTAATGCTAAGAAACTCCGCTAACTGACAATGTGAACCATTTTTAGCTAAAAGAAACACAAGAGTAATACCAAGCCTTTGAATTAGCATGGAGAGAAAAAATGCTAACTAATGCTAACGGAATTTTGCACAGCACTCACGGTAGAAATGCCCTTATTACTTATCGTAACTGCACAAACAAGATATACGATTTAAAGCTGAGACTCCACAGATTCCAGACATATAATATCATCACTGTAGGACCCCGAATTGCGGAGCTATCAGCCAGAAAAGAGAAAGTAAACAACATCCGGTTTAAAAAATATTACAATAATTTCGTCTTACCTTTTTTGATTTGTGATCAAAAGTTGTGTTCACCGGAATAAGAACGCCGCTCAAGGTTAATCCAATGTCTTTGTGTCACGTAGACATTTTTACTGATAATCCTTCATCATATTTATGGCAGTATACTGGGTATAACATTTTGCCGTCCAGGCGTGCACTTTCAGATATGCTTTGTTCGCTTCTCTATTACTTCCGCTATGGTAATGTTTACGTTGATTTGGGAACTGCCCATCGATTCTATTGGTTCTGATGGTTAAGAAAAAGGTGTAAATCACACGAATCGACCAATGGGTTCCAGAGATATGGTCCTGCGTAAAGTATAAAGAATGCCAGCCAGTTTAAGTACTTTACGCAGGCGGCTTCATTTATTGTTTACTACGTAACAGCAGACATTACAGCAGAACCCAGAGCACACGGAGCACAGAGCGGACAGCAGATAACGGAATTGCAGTTTTATTGCTTATAGATTATCAGAACATTTCAAAGGGGACACAGCCACATTGGATATTAACCTATGGATTAACTACATCATCGTTTTTATCGTTTTAATGCCATTGAAGACCAGTTTAGACCAGGCAAAGAGGAAGGTAAGCCATTAGCCTAGCGCATGGTAGTACCTAGCGCCACTTGTTTTGATGTACGTTTTTGTTGATAACGTCGCAAGTTTGTATCTTTCAGTGTTGAGGTGGGCACCGTTAGATTCTGTGTCTTTACGATCAAAAACGATGTGTTGGATGTGCAGCTAGGATAAGTAATAAGGGAGCTAGGATAAGTAATAAGGGAGCTAGGAGTGATTTTCGGTGCAGTAATAGGTTAGCATTTTTCGCTCGGGGCTAATTCAGATGCTCACTGTTAGCATTGTGGTTTTTTTGAAAAAATAAATGAAAAAGATCAGTTAAATGAGTTTTTTTCCGTTATATGGATATAAAATATTCATAGTTTATTAAATAGTAAGGTTCCTTAGACGTTGTTTCCTGCAAATGACGCGATTTCGGTCCGTGGGGCCTATAAGTGCTATATAAATAAACTTGCCTTGCCTAAGAGGATAACAGAGTATGTTCTTATATTTTATTTTATTTTTATTTTTTTTCACAACAGTTTTATTTGGATGGAATGAATACCTATAGTGAAAATTCAAAGTAATAAAATGATTTTTACAGTGAAAAAGTTCAAATGGAACCGATGGTTCCCAAATTACCCAGAGGTGAGTCCGCCTGGACTTTATTTTTCTAAACCTCTCTAAAAAGGTCAAATTTAACTTGTTTTGCATCAATCTTGATACAGGGTACTTATTATATGTTATAGTTTGGATTCCTAAAGCTTTTAGTCTACTAACCCATCATTCAAGGGTGGTTTTTACTATAAGTAATGGGTTTTTTTTAGGCGGACATTAGAATTTAGATGTTTTTACTATGTTCCATCTGAATTTACTTTAAAATAAAAACATCTATATTGATTCTGACACTTCTACATCCAACTCACAGATGTAACCTTGCTTTGAGAGAAAAGATTATTAATTTACCTCTTTTAGAAGTGAAGATATAGTCTTTGTTGTGTTAGTGGCATTTTCGAGCCTGAAATCTGAAAAACAGGCTCAGGGCTTAAGAGGTTAAGCATATTTGCACTTTCCAGGGTCCCCTCAACGGCTCCTTAACGGTGTGACTGTTTGTAGCCAGTCATCTTTCATATCCCCCTCTCGTTGGTTTGTCACCATTGCTAAAGTGTGTGATAACAGAAGAAACATATTATCTGTATTATTGCGTTGCATTGTTGGAGAAGCCTGTGACCTAAGATTTTCAACGACATAATTAGGCCTACTCTGTAGCTATGTTAGTTTGACAATAAAGAACCTTGAACCTTGAATTTCAATTACTCTTTGTGTACATCAACAGCTATATGTGTTGTTATTGGTTGAATATGCCATCTAATGTTTTGAATCTACAGGTGATCTTTGAGATTAAAATGTATTCTTGCTGTTTTCTTTCAACGATTAGGTCTTCAAAGCAATGAATATGCAGCTATTCAAATACAACACCTTCCGAAAGCATGCAAGGATGTTCATTGAGCCAGCGATTGTATCTTACTGGAAACAATCACAGGAAGATGCTACATAAGCTCTGTGAAGAGGAGAAAGTGATAGTTGGTGGTGATATGAGGGCTGACTCTCCAGGTATGTCGTATGTATTTCCTTTTGGAAGGAAAGGGACACTTTCTTTAGTCTTCTTTTATTGTACACACTACTCGTGTGCTGCTGTGCTGTGCTGTTGATCATTTACGACGGAGATATTCGCGGAGAGACCGCAGCGCCTCCACGCTCGGGCCGGGGCCTGCTTTCGTCTTTCCGGTGTTTCTGTGCTCAGGAGGTTTTACCCCGAAGACATCGCGGAGAGACCGGAGAGCCGCCACGCTGAGCTGCTGTGCGGAGGAGTTTATCCACCTTGGAGACATCGCGGTGGGAAAGGAGCGCCGCGACGCCGGGCTGCTGTGCAGTGGAGTTTTCTACCCCTGACATCGCGGTGAGACCTGGAGCGCCTCCACGCCAGATATATCTGGCTTTGGGATCTAAAGGATTCACCGGAGAGGCCTGCTGTCTTTCTTCAGCCCTGCATCTCCGGGCCTCCCACCTCCAGTGCCCCGGGCTCGGTGAGTGACGCCGCTTCACTTCATAACGGGAAGGGAATATCGTGGATGCTGTGCTGGCCTGGGAAATGGCCACTATCGTGGCTCTGCTGTGCCTTTCAGTGGCGTTTTCTCCTGGAGGCCAAGGGAAGCCAGGTTTCCCCTGTTTTTTCGGATTGTAGTTATCGTTTTAATAAATAAATAAAAACACATCGTTTAGTTTCGGAAATTCTTTGTTGTGTGTTGCTGCCGGTGTTGTGCCGTAGGTTGAAGCCTTGCCGTAGATCAGGGGTGGGGAACCTCCGCGAGTTAATTTGTAAACACACACAAAAAAGAAAAAAATTAAAGAAATCGAGACCGCAAAATAAATAAACAATTGAGTGCCTGTTTTTCCTGGCCAAGGTCAGGGTCCTTGAACACAACACAAGCCTAACGTGTCACCACGTGGTATATGTCTCGTCTGACAGGGACGCAGTTCTGACGGAGAGCACCAGAACGCCGCTCCGCTCCGCCACTTCCACAAACTGCAGAACCCATAAGGAGCCGTACACATGCTGCAGGTTCTGCGTGGCTGTGTCTTTAGTTGAAAGCCCAGTGGCATCTGTTCATCTGTCATTCTGATCATACAGTCAATAACTGTGTTGTTATTAGCATCTGGTTAGCTAGCTATGCTAACGAATATAAGAAGCTTTTTCTCCAACCAGTGAGGTGAAGGCACATCTTTATATGATCATTATAGTTATCAAAAAACAAGAGAATAAAGTAAACAGGTATAAAATACTATATGACAGGAAAAAAAGAAGTTGTTATTAATAAACAAGAATACAGTTTGAAAGGAGAGTGATTTGTAAAATATCCATAAAGAAAAAGAAAATCTGCTTCCAGTTCTGTTTCATCTGGTGTTGAGAGATGTTTCCATAGATCTCTCATGTTGCTCTCAAAGTGCACCAGATTGATGCTTTCACTTCAACATTTAAAAAATATAAAATAAAATCTTTAGGGGTTAGGTCCCCCCCCCCCCCCCCCCCACACTTAAATCATGTCCACATGGATAGGAAACTAAATACATTTGCACACATCTTGTGTCCATATCTTTCTGTTTTGGTGGTCATGCCACAACCGTGCACGTGCATGCGTGAGTCATGGTGAGATATCTGGATTGAGAGGCTGCTCTTTCTTTGCACAGCATGAAAGAAAGGTGAAATGAGTGGGCTGTGATTTTAGTTTTTTTAAGCAGAGGTCAATAATTTGTAAGGCCCTCGGAAGATGTTGAAAACATTGAAATGGCCCTTGAGAGGAAAAAGGTTCCCCACCCCTGCCGTAGATTGAAGCCCTGTTCGCGGGGACGCGCACAGGTCACGTCATCGCGTGTATTGAGCGTTCGCCTCATTTTCTAAGCGGAAAAACATAAGAAATGATTTACTGTCTCTATTTTGAATGATATTTCCCATCAGATTAAATAGCAAGGTGCATACAATTGCGAGGTGGCTCGTTTTAAGGACACAATATTCGTATTGGAACCGTTTTTAAGTGTAGTCCCACTCCGTTGTTCCTCCTTACAGAACAGACCATGAAAGGATAATATGTCATTTGTCAGTATAGTCCTATTTCTTGATAACCATGAATAGTAAGCAATGATATAACAGTAATGATATAACATATATAATATGATAATGTCAGACACTGTGTTATTTTCGATCAAGCCTAAAAGATGATTTGTTCAAACTGGCTTCACTCGCTTTAATTGCTCCTTTGAATGTAATTGTCCTCTGTGGTTTCCTACTCAACACATGTTTGTATTGTAATGCCACTCATATTTTATTTTACATTTTATTTTAAGGTGACATTGAATGTTTTGAAAGGTGCCCTGAAAATAAAGTGTATTATTGATCTTATATCTGTGCCTATATCACACTATTAATGTTCCTTATTTCAGGTTCATCCTGGTGTCAATAGGGAAGATCTGCACTGTTCTCTATAACATGTTCAGCAGAGCAGGTATTTCTCCTGCCCTGCAACTTTGTCCAGGACAGTCACAACGTCACCAAAATCACACTGGTGTTGCCTGTTCCCCTCTAGTTCACAAAAGCATTTCACTCTGGGCCCAGCAGTTGAAAAACTAAAGAGGGGCTTCCATATCCGGTATATAAGGTTGCTCACCCATTGATCTATGTCTTTGCACATTCCGGACCAGAAAACCCGTTTGGAGATGGCATCTCTTTTGTTTGGCCACAGTGTGCACCTGTGGGGCTTGCATGAACGTCTATGAAGACTTTGCCCGCTTCCTCAGAACCACAGACCACTTTTATTTTCTGGGATTTACCTTTCAAGAATAAATCTCCTCCTGTTAAATCAACACAGATTCATTATGTTATTGTACTGTTAAAAAATTGTTCCATTGCTAATACATAAAAAGTACAATAGAACTGCAGTTGAACTTTGTTTGTATGTATATTGAAAAACATCGGGCTCTGGGGCCCTTTACGCTATATTACGCTACTTTGACCTCTGCGGAATGGTATAGATAGTGTGATCATAACTGAATAAAACCTCAAATGAAGAAACGATTATTCAATACACAAAACAATAGTTTATAATACAGTAGGCATAGGCTATATGTAGGCTACATTTCTCACCTTTTGTGTCATATTTCATCGATAACTATATTTACTTTAATTTGCTTTAATTTGTTTATTTAATTGTTTATATTCATTCAGATTTGGTGTATTTTGTTTATCCTTTTGTCAGAATTATAACCTTGTATCCTGTGCCGGACAGGTGCTGTGGGCCTGAGGCGGCAGACTCCCTGGTGGTGGCAGTGGTTTTCTTCACATATCCGTTTTGAGTGGTGTGCAGTGTCACGGGTGATTTATTTTGGACCCCTTACTCCCCTTTTTGTTAACTGCCGCCGTGGTAAGCCAAGCCCTGTCCGTTTCCCCAAAGTGGGTATTTTATTCAAATGTATTGTGTGTGGTGTTTTTAGATATGTTGTATGTTATAAATAAAACTGTATTCTGACCCTTAAAGCTGTCTCTGCCCGTGGTGTAAAACGAACCTGATTGTCCTTAGCAGTATTAGACCTATCTTTATAATTTCCTGGGGGCGAAACTCCCCCAGGTGGCGTTGTCCGCAACCGACTTTAAACACCTACCCTCACCACTCCGCCACATTCTGGCGTTGTCGGCAGGATCACCACATTAAAGGGGCAGAGACAAGTTTTTGTTTAGTTTTCTTACCTTTTTTGATGTTTAGTTTCAGCAGTAAGTGTCTTTTCCCATATATGTAATTGTAGAGCCAAAACAGCAGTGTGTAATATAGGGATCCCTCTCTTCATACCATTGTGTGTGGCTTTTGTGTAGCTGTCCTCAGTAGTTATGGAGGACGAGATGCAGCAGATCCGCAAGCTAGTGATGGAGCTCAAGGCAGACAACGAGCGACTTCGGCAGGAGCATGCTGCTTCGCGGATGGACTCTGGTGGTGCTTCTTCTTCTGCGCTGGGTCGTTATGACCCGTCTGCAGGTGTCACTGCTGCTGAGCGAGTTATTGTTATTCCAAGGGACCGTAAGTGTCCCATGTTTAGTGGCAAGACAGGCATGGGCGTAACTGAATGGATAGAAGAAGTACAGGCATATGTGTGTGCCCGCCATCTTTCTGCTGCGGACCAAGCCCTCTACATATTTGATCATTTGGAGGGAGAGGGGAAGGAGGAGATCAAGTTTCGCCCTATAGGCTAGAGCGAGGAGACTCAGACAGAGTGTTCACCATCTTAAGGGAGCTTTATGGTTGTGCTCAGTCTTATGTCACCTTACAACAAGCGTTCTTTTCTCGGCACCAACTTGAAGGTGAGACCCTTCAGGAGTTTTCCTTAGCTCTCATGGCTTTAATGGCTCAGGTTGAGCAGCATGCACCTTATGGGATGCCCAATGCAGATGTCCTCCTTCGGGATCAGTTTATTGAGCATGTTCTGGACAGTTCTCTCCGCCGGGAGCTTAAACAGCTTGTTCGTCGCCAGCCTACCGCCACCTTGTTGGAACTTTGTGGCGAGGCTATTAGGTGGGAAAGGGAGGGTCTTCCAGGGGGTACTAGAGGGCGTAGCTCCTCTCTGCCATCAGCTTATGGTCTTCAATATGGAGTACAGGGTCGCTTCCAACCCCCCCAGGTTCACTTCCAACCCCCCCCCTCAGGTCAATCCACCTGGGCCAGGGTTGAGTGAGTTGATGGATCTTATGAAACGTCAACAGGAGCAGCTGAACACACTTACCCAGACTGTAGCCTCCCTGCAGATGCCTCGCTTCCAAGGCCAAACTTCTAGTAGTGGTCCTTTAATATGCCGAAGGTGCCAGCAGCCTGGACATCTTGCTCGAGAGTGTGATGGTGTGCGGGCTCCCCCCCGACATCGTAGTAATTCTGTTGCTGGTGTTAACTCCAGTGCTTCTCTTTCAGCCCATCCCTCCTACCGGTCGGAAAACTGAAAACTGAAACCCAGGGTCCCCGTCGGCGGGGACCCTGGGTTGTTTTTTCACGACACTGTGTCTCAGGGGATCTTAATATTTAAGAACCTATTAATGTGTTATACCAGATTAACGGAAATAATCTCAGCTAACTGACGATACAAACCATTTTTACCAAAACAAAACACAAGTCTCATAACAAGCATCTAAATGACCCCTTAGCGAAAAACGCTAACGGACAGTGGCACAGAACTCAAGATAAAAGTACCCTTATTACTTATCGTAGCTACACATACAAGATACCCGATTAAAGCTGAGGTTCCACAGATTATTTAGGTATATAGTATCATCACTGAGTCATCCAAACTCGCGACAGCGGAAGCAAACACAGACATCACAACACGTACCTTTACGGAGCTTCTAGGGAGATCGTCTCACCGTAGCTGTCAATCTGATCAAAAGACGTGTTCAATGGCATTAAAACGAGAAAAAACGCGGCTGAATCGGTTAATCCATAGGTTTTTAACGTCTCTGTATAAAAAAAATGATTTCATTTATAATCCATAATTCAATTTTTATGTAAAAAAATCGCAGAGCAAACGTTAGCTGCTAATGGTAGCCACTGGCTGCTGCTTCCGGTCTAGGCTATGCAGCAGTCTAACTCACGCACATTACCAAATAAGGACTAGGTGGGAGTTCCCCTCGATTCCATTGGCTCTGACGGTCAGAAAGAGATGTCACATGTCAAAATCCAGCAAGGGGGGCCAGAGATATGGAAAATCCACCCAAATGGCCCCAGAAGAGGGTTTTTTGGCTAAATCTGTCTAAAAAGGTCAAATATCACTTGTTTTGCATCAATCTTGATACAGGGTACTTATTATATGTTGTACTTTGGATTCCTAAAGCTTTTAGTCTACTAACCCATCATCCAAGGTTAGTTTTCAATATAAGTACAAAATATATTTTGGACGGACACTATAATTTACAGTTTTTTACCATGTTCAATCTGAATTTTCTTTAAAATAAAAATCATCTATATTTATTCTGACTTTTCTACATCCAACTCACAGGTTTATCATTACTTTGAGAAAAAAGATTATTAATTTAACCCTTTTAGAAGATATGGTCATTTGTTCTGGGAATGTCATTTTCGAGCCTGAAACCTGAAAAACAGGCACGGGGTTTAACAGGTTAATTGGCTCTTGTCCAAACATCAATGTTATGATCGGAGGTGTAACTGTCCCGTGCTTGGTGGACACTGGTTCCATGGTGTCCACAGTCACTGAGAGTTTCTTTTTGGAGAAGTTTGCACCTTGGGGCATTGATCGCCTTCGCTCTTGTCACTGGCTACAGCTGCGAGCAGCTAATGGCTTAGCCATTCCATACATTGGCTACTTGGAACTTGATGTAGAGCTGTGTGGCAAAGTGATGTCCCGTTGTGGGATCCTGATCGTTAAGGACCCCCCTGGTGCTGTGTCTTCTGTCCCTGGAATCTTGGGGATGAATGTGATTCGTCGCTGCTATGGAGAGCTCTTTGGGGCCTTTGGCTCTTCTCTTTTTGACACACCCATCGTGTCACAGGCACCTGTTGCTGTCATTGCAGCTCTACAGGAGGTCCACCAGTCTCCCACTCAGGTTCCAGGGAACCTCACTGGCATTGCGAGGGTCCGGGGAAAGCATGCAGTGCGCATACCTGGAGGGGTGATGAAGCTGGTTGCTAGTACCTGTCCTGAACAGCTTTCTGGTCAAAGTGCTCTGTTTGAGCCCCCAGAGTCGGGCTTACCAGCTGGGCTGCTCGCCTCCCCATGCCTCGTACAGGTTGTCCGGGGTACAGCATACGTCCCTGTGGTCAATGTGGGGACGACCGAAGTTTTGCTTTACCCACGTACTAGTCTTGGTATCTTGAGTGCTGCCCAGGTTGTCAGCCTTCCCGCAGATGTGACTGAGGTGGGGTTATCCTTTGCAGCTGTTTCCTCTCAGACAGCTGCCCCCTCAGTGCACGATAGGTTAGATACATCGGACATGTCTTCACTGACTGAGCAGGAAAAGACAGGCGTAAAGTCTTTGTTGTTCAGGTACCAATCTGTCTTCTCAGCCCATGATGGAGACTTGGGCTGTACAACTCTCATTTCACATGACATCCCCGTACTTGATGATGTGCCTGTCCGGCATTGGAGTCCCAGGTCATTAGGGAGAGCTGCAGCCCCTATGTATCACCAATTGTTCTGGTGAGGAAAAAGGATGGGAGCCTGCGCTTGTGTGTTGACTACCGCCTCCTCAACAGCAAGACCAGGAAAGATGCCTTCCCCTTGCCTCGTATTGAGGAAACCTTGGATGCACTTTCTGGGGCCTGCTGGTTCTCCACCCTTGACCTAGCCAGTGGTTACAATCAGGTTCCTATGGCAGAGCAGGACCGGGCCAAGACCGCTTTCTGTACACCTTTTGGGCTCTTTGAGTTCAACCGCATGCCCTTCGGGTTATGCAATGCCCCTAGCACCTTCCAGCGGCTGATGCAGAGGATGTTTGGCGACCAACAGGGCCAGTCACTACTGCTCTATCTTGATGACATCATCGTCTTCTCATCCTCTGTTGAACAACATCAGCAAAGATTGGAAACAGTGCTTGTTCGTCTTGAGAAAGAGGGCCTAAAGGCCAACCTTCAGAAATGTGTCTTCTTCAAACAGGAGGTTGGATACTTGGGCCATGTCATCTCCAGCCAGGGTGTCTCCACAGACCCTAAGAAGATTGAGGCAGTGGCAAATTGGAAATGCCCTCGTCATGTTTCAGAGCTGCGCTCCTTCTTAGGTTTTGCCAGCTATTACCGTCGCTTTGTAGAGGGCTTTGCAAAGTTGGCAGGACCTCTGCATCAGTTAGTGGCAGAGCTGGCAGGCACCAAGTCAAAGAGGAGATCAAATCAACTCTTGGATGCGGCATGGACACCTCAGTGTGAGGAAAGTTTTGAGTCCTTGAAATCCAAGTTGGTCTCAGCTCCATTGCTGGCTTATGCAGACTTTTCACGCCCCTTCATCTTGGAGATTGATGCCAGTCATAGTGGCCTTGGGGCTGTCCTTTCCCAGGAGAAGGACAGGGTTGTGAGACCGGTGGCTTATGCCAGCAGTGGTCTTCGGCCCACTGAGCGCAACATGTCGAACTATAGTTCCATGAAGCTGGAATTCCTTGGGCTCAAGTGGGCCATGACCGAGAAGTTTCGAGAGTACCTACTGGGGCATAAGTGTACTGTCTACACCGACAACAACCCGTTGAGTTACATCCAGTCTGCCAAACTGGGCGCCACGGAGCAACGGTGGGCGGCCCAGCTTGCGTCTTTTGACTTTGTTGTCAAATACCGCTCTGGTCGCAGCAATGGGAATGCTGACGCACTTTCACGGCAGTACGTGCCTGGTACTTTGCTCCCTGCCAACCTTCACCAAAACCCACCCTCAGGTCTTGTGGTGCCTGCAACTCAGTCTTTGGTCTCAGTTCTTCCAACACACTCTGCAACCGATCTTCGAGCCTGGCAGGAAGATGACCCACTCCTCGAAGAGGTATTGGTGTTTTGGCGACGTAAGGCTCAGCCTACCTCGGCTGAGAGGCAGCAGCTTCGCCGTCCAGTCATGGCGCTTTTACGTCAATGGGACCGCCTTCTGGAGAAAGACGGAGTCCTTTTCCGACGAGTGTTCCGTCCTAATGGAGGTGAAGAATATCTTCAGCTCATTTTGCCTGCTGTTCTCAAGCAGGAAACATTGAAGCAGTTACACCAAGAGCATGGCCACCAAGGAATCGAAAGGACTACGGAGTTAGTCAGACAACGATGCTATTGGCCGGGAATGTCCTCGGATATCAAGAGCTGGGTCCAGGAGTGTGAACGTTGCCAAGTGGCAAAAGACTCAGGACATGTACCCCATAGCTTTATGGGCCACTTGCTTGCCTCACGACCCAATGAAATCTTGGCAATAGATTTCACCTTGTTGGAACCCTCTCGGAACGGGCTTGAGAACGTCCTTGTCATGACTGACGTGTTCAGCAAATTCACAGTAGCTGTCCCCACTCGGGACCAACGGGCCTCTACTGTAGCCCAAGTTCTGATTTACGAATGGTTTTATAAGTTTGGCGTCCCAAGCCGTCTTCATTCGGACCAAGGAAGGAGCTTCGAGAATTCTTTGATCCAGCAACTTTGCTCTCTGTACGGTGTTGCAAAATCCCGTACTACCCCATACCATCCTGCGGGTAACGGGCAATGCAGCTTGGCGTAGTAACGCAAATTGTTTGGCGTGGCAGCATTCATGTCCTACTCTCTACCAGACAGCTGACGTCCGGGGCGTTAGAGGAGGCATTTGCTCCGCCAGAGGCTCCGTGATAGCGGCGTTGCACACTGTTGCGGGATTTGGCCGTGGGATTTGCGGGTCTCATTCCCTCCCTTGTCGGCTCTGTGGCTGCGCCTGGCTGCACGGGGTGGGGTGTTCTAACTATTCTCGCTCCCCACCTTTGGTCATCATTCCCGTCCCGTGCTGCTGTTTTGGCTCTCTGCAAGTTTTGGGCTCTCTGTGAGCTTCACTCCTCGCTGAGGACAGGCCCAGACTGCTTGCTCTGGCCTGTTGCTGGAGCCGTTCTTGGCGTCAGGGAATAGTCCTAAATACACGATTTAATTTGTGTATTCCTTGCTGTCCTTTACATTTACTTTAATTTGATTTAATTTGTGTATTCCTTGCTGTCCTTTACATTTACTTTAATTTGCTTTAATTTGTTTATTTAATTGTTTATATTCATTCAGATTTGGTGTATTTTGTTTATCCTTTTGTCAGAATTATAACCTTGTATCCTGTGCCGGACAGGTGCTGTGGGCCTGAGGCGGCAGACTCCCTGGTGGTGGCAGTGGTTTTCTTCACATATCCGTTTTGAGTGGTGTGCAGTGTCACGGGTGATTTATTTTGGACCCCTTACTCCCCTTTTTGTTAACTGCCGCCGTGGTAAGCCAAGCCCTGTCCGTTTCCCCAAAGTGGGTATTTTATTCAAATGTATTGTGTGTGGTGTTTTTAGATATGTTGTATGTTATAAATAAAACTGTATTCTGACCCTTAAAGCTGTCTCTGCCCGTGGTGTAAAACGAACCTGATTGTCCTTAGCAGTATTAGACCTATCTTTATAATTTCCTGGGGGCGAAACTCCCCCAGGTGGCGTTGTCCGCAACCGACTTTAAACACCTACCCTCACCACTCCGCCACACACTCAAAAACGGAAGTTTGTTCCAATACGAAGATTGTGACAGATCTGAAAAGTGTCCTTGAAACGAGCCTCCTCGCAATTGTATGCACATTATTTATTCAGCCGTTTGTTGTTTAATCTGATGGGAAATATATCATTCAAAAGAGAGACAAAAGCTTATTAAACTAGACGAACGCTCAATACAGGCGATGACATCACGTTTGCGCGTCCCCACGAACAGGGCTTCAATCTACGGCAAGGCTTCAATCTACGGCACAACACCGGCAGCCGAGCCTATAGGTTCGGCTGCCGGGCTGACACCGGGTCACCGGGTCCCTCTATCCGCCATCTTGGCTCTGCCGTATAGGCAGTATTCTCCAGGAACTCCCGGAGATCATCGGAAAGGCAGCCGCCTAATGAGACCTCCCGGTTCCCCCGGTTCAGGAGAGCTCTCCTCCGGATGACATAGCCTCATAGCCTGTCGGTTATTAGGCAGCAGGGCTTGCGGCATAAACCGGCTGTCTTTAAAACCTGTCGGTTGATTAGACATCACGGGCTTGTTTCCTATGTCACAGATATGCCTCCACACACCGTTCATTCCTCAAGCGGGTTTGAGCGTGAACGCGCCTCAATGTCCGGTTTACGAGCCTTCTCCTAAACGGCGACATGATGAGAGCCGCTGTGCAATACAGCGTGTGGAGGTGCAAGAGCCGGCTGTAACCTGTCAGTCAGCAGGCAGCAGGGCTCGTGGCGCAAGCCAGCTGTATTTAACCAGGCGGTTATTAGACAGCAGGGCTTGACGTTTAAACCTGATGCTCCTAACCTGTCGGTTAGCGGCAGCAGGGCTCGTGGCGCAAGCCAGCTGTATTTAACCAGGCGGTTATTAGACAGCAGGGCTTGACGTTTAAACCTGATGCTCCTAACCTATCGGTTAGCAGGCAGCACGGTTTTTTCCCTCTGTCCCAGATGTGCCTACTACACACGGTCGTAATGAGCCCAGGGCTGTTATTACGCACTGTGTGAATAGCACTGCACCAGCGACGTGCGGTCAGGGGAGGCAGGTGAGGCAGAGCCTCACTTGTCATTCTCCAATGTAACGGAAAAAAAGAATGATAATACAAATAATAATAATAATAAAATGTGTCCACTGATCTGTGTTGTAAATGTGATTTCTGTTTGATTCCAATCGCTTTTTATAGTAAAAAATCGGCTAATTTGCCGAGCTCCGATACAACTACGGGGAGCGATGAGATTGAGAAGTGAGGCAGGGACGAGCTCTGCCTCACAGAAGCCCACAGTAACTTGCTGGAGCACGGGCACTAATTTAGCGCGGGCACTTATTTTGTGAGCGCGCTCAAGCCAGTTACTGTGAGGTAAGGTGAGGCACAGATGAGCTCTGCCTCACCTCAGAATGCGTCACCCCACAGAAACTGGCTGGAAAGCGGGCCCTAAGCGCATGCCTGCACCATCTCACTGTATGTCACCAATGTAATGTTTGTAGATCCCTTTATTACATTTATTCTCGCCATCCATAGTCTCTAAATAACTTATTTCACGTATATATGATGTTTAGGCTCGCTGGTCTCATCATACAACGGCAATGAAAAAAGCACCAGGGAAGGCAGCCATAACCTCTGCCGCACTGCAGGGGGCGCAAGTGAGCCCACAGGTTCTTGTTGCTACTGTTATTCTACGCAGAGACGGTAGACGAAAACAACAAGCTAGGCTTTTGAAACTAGAGGAAGATAAGGAGGACTTTTACAAAAAAGTAATAAAGATTGTTGTCCAGAAGGATAGCATGGTCTTCATCTTCAAGTCAAGGTAAGACCACATTTGTAATGAAAATTACTAAGAGAGAACAATCCAATATTTAGATTTTGGGTAGGCTATCCTTTTGTTGAACGGTCTGTTTAAAATGAATCGAAGCATCAGACTAAAAAAGCTTTTGAAAATAACAGAATATTTTGATTAAAGGTGGGGTAGGTAAGTTTGAGAAACCGGCTCGAGATACACTTTTTGTTATATTCCATGGAATGCTCTTAACATCCCGATAGCAATGAATATCTGAAGTGCTTTGACAAAAAATACATAAAAACATTTCATCTGTGGAAGCCGTAATACTGTAAAAAGCATGACCACTCATTTTAGCCGGCCCGGCTAAAATAACCTGCCTGTCAGCCTTCCATCTGTGCACAAACTTATCTCGTGCCCTCATTGGTCATGTGCGCGTTCGTGTGTGTTGGAGGAGGGGCTGTGTATTTTCAAATTCTAGCGCACTCGAGCTGGTTTCTCCAAAGTTACCTACCCCACCTTTAAGGTCAAAATATATAATATTTGTAAATCTGACTCTGAAAGAGTCAGTGCCTCACCAGCCATGAACCTCAATGCACGTCACTGCACGGCACACACCTCCGCTCATTCCTCAGGAGGTTTGAGCGTGAACGCGCCTCAATGTCCAGTTTACGAGCCTTCTCCGAAACAGAGACAGGATGAGAGCCGGTGTGAGATGCAGCGTGTGGAGGCCCCCTCGCAGCTTTTCGGTCCGGGCCCCTCTTGGGTTGCTTCACGGGCAACGGTGGCGAGGGCTCTGACGTGGCTCGTCACCATGACAACCACAGCACATCTAGAGCATGTCGCGCGCTCTCAGAATATTACTCAGAATGGCGACGCGGGTGTTCGATGGACAGATGAATAATAATAAGCAGCAAGGCCCACCGGTAAGCCGGCTGCCCCTAACCTGTCGGTTATAGGCAGCATGGCTCGCTGCATAATCGGCTGTCTTTAAAACCTATTGGTTTTGAGGCAGCTCGGTTTTTCTCCCCTGTCCCAAACCTACCTCCTACACACGGTCGTAATGAGCCCACGAGTGCCATTATTACAGTGAGGACAGCACTGCATACAGCTCCGCTCATCCCTTAGGGGTGTTGAGCGTGAACCAACCTGGTCTCACCAGAATGCGTGACTCCACCACGACTCCTTAACACCGCATTGCGTGGTGGACTCACGAACTTTGTTACATTTCCGTGTCTGCACCACGCAAACAACCCCAATGTAAAGTGAACGAGGCTCTTTTGTCGTGGTGCACACACGCATTTCTACAACGTCCTGCAGTGAGCTTTTATTCTATAAAACGTCTTTAAAATCTACTTTATAGCTTGTAGTAACTCACGGGAGGCTTCTTTTATTTTATTTGTATTCATAATCATTTTTATTTTTCGTCAGAATGTATTCTGGTGCATTAGTTACGAATTTTTGTTCTCAAAAAACAGTGCATTGTGTGTAATACAACTGTGATTTTTATTACATTAGTTAGTTGTTAAGGAAGGCCAGAGCTTCAGCTGTGTCCAATAGATTGATCCCTTTAGTTAACGTTTTTTAAAAGAACATTATATTCCTATTTGATCATGTCCCCTTTATTGTATTACGGAGAGCAATGTGAGCGTTAGATTCCTGTTTTGAATAGTGTGCTGTCGATGGGTTTCATTCCATTTCAAAATGCTGTTTGTCGCTCAGCGTAAACTTCGCGCACAGCCACTCCAACATCCAATCACAGAGCTTGAGGACAAATCACGGGGTTTGTCAAGCAAAGCACATGGTGTAGTCCCAAACGATAGCTGAGGATTCTGGGTAGTGTAGTGTCTTCGGCCATCCTAAACTGAACACATATTTGTTTCTCCGAATCGAAGGGGAAAAATACAAAAGCATTGTACACAACTTAAACCAATCAATGTTGTGTAATTAACAAGGATAATCTGGTGTGTTTGAGTCGATGAGCAGATATCACTGTAAAATCAATCGACAGTAAAGAGAATACTTACTTCCGGGTGTAAAATCCTGCGTTATCCAATGGGAATGGACGCTCACATTGCTCTCCGTAATACAATAAAGGGGACATGATCAAATCGGAATATAATGTTCTTTTAAAAAACGTTAACTAAAGGGATCAATCTATTTGACACAGCTGAAGCTCTGGCCTTCCTTAACAACTAACTAATGTAATAAAAATCACAGTTGTATTACACACAATGCACTGTTTTTTGAGAACAAAAATTCGTAACTAATGCACCAGAATACATTCTGACGAAAGATAAAAATGATTATGAATACAAATAAAAGAAAAGAAGCCTCCCGTGAGTTACTACAAGCTATAAAGTAGATTTTAAAGACGTTTTATAGAATAAAAGCTCACTGCAGGACGTTGTAGAAATGCGTGTGTGCACCACGACAAAAGAGCCTCGTTCACTTTACATTGGGGTTGTTTGCGTGGTGCAGACAGGTAAATGTAACAAAGTTTGTGAGTCCACCACGCAATGCGGTATAAGGAGTCGTGGTGGAGTCACGCATTCTGGTGAGACCAGGTTGTATTTAGCCTACCTTCTTTCCCGTATGGAGAATATTCATTTTTTAAATGCTATATTCCCTGGGAATGTGATGCTCCATTTACGCATGGCGAAATGGAGCAGTACGTAACCCCAGTTTCCTCTTCACCTTTGGTGTTATGAAGAGACCAATCAGATTCTTCCACGTGAACTGGGGGATGAATGATGGATCCTCCACATATCATGCCAATCTTCATCTGGTGTTTCTATATGGAGTTCTTCCTCCCATCTAACCTTGATATATTTAGTTGACTGTTTGTCATGTTTTGCTAAATCCTTGATATAATGCTGAAATGATTCTTATGTTTCTTTCCTGATATGCTTTAGTTATTATTTGGATGATATTATTCAACTCCTTGGAAGAATCTGATCCGACTTCCCTCTTGTAACTGTCCCTTAGTTGAAGGTATCTATAGAATTCATGTGTTCCCAATGTGTGTTTTCTTCTCAGATGATCAAAACCCTCCAGCTCCCCTTCCTTAACCAAAACACACCAAGCTGTTATTCCTTTCTCTGCCCATTGTTTAAAACCTTTATCTTATTTTGCAGGTTTGAAGTTTCCATCATAAGCTACCCATTGTATTATATTTGCATCATTTTGAATCTTATATATGTTCAATACTTTAAACCATAGATCCAATGTGTGCACTGTTATTGGACCCATTTTAGTTTTGAGTTCCTTATATCGTTTATAATCCCCAATCAGATTTAGTGTGAATGCTGTTTACAGCATTCACACTATAGTTCTTCGAATCTTTATGCCTCCCCTTATTATTATTTCAACCATATTTTGGCTCTCCATAACTTCAGCCTACTTTAAGCTACAGAAACCATTCAAATATTAAACTATTCAGCCTTTTCAGGAATCAATGGGAAACCTTCAACTTTTTAAAAATATGTTATATTTTTTGAAATATTCAGCTTTTTAAACTATTTTTTTAACATGGAAGTCAATGGGACGACTCTTCAAATCCTCTTCAACTACACCTTACGCCAAATGCTTCTCCTTCAACATACTTTCAGCTAGACACTTCATTCCAACTTTAAAATGATCACAAGACCTTCAGCTATTCAATTTTGATTCCAATCTTTGATATATTTTACACTTTTTTAGATATTTAACTTAATTTGGAGCTTGGTAAAGAGGCTTTCTTCAGATTTTAACATCAGTGTGTATTGAGCAGCTCGTTAAGTCTAGAGTGCTTTGATCTCAAAACAGAGTGGAGCAGTGCTTGACATTCTCCCCAAAAAATATTTTAAAATCTGCCATAATTCCCAAACCCTACACTCCTCAGACATAATTCTTCATGAAAAACGTAGGAAAACCTCTCCTAGGTTGGAAAATAAAAATAAATTAAGAAAAAATATTAAACGAAATGCCTCTTGAGGGCATGAAGTGACAAAGACTTTCAACATGTCTCCATTAAGATCAATTGTAAATCTTTCCTCACAGCACCAGCTGCAAACCTTTAGTTAATCTGCCAAAAATGCCACATTATTGACCCAAAAGTACAAAAAACCACACATAGACACTCCCCACGGTCCTGAGACGCTCCACGCATGGAAATTTCACCGATATCTGCTACGGTTCTTCAACAAAACGTTCACATGTAAGAGCTTTATCTCTCATTCAGATCCCTCTGACTGATCACCATGGAAACCTTTGATCTCTGGACTCAGGGCAGTTGTTATGATAAGACATCTTTAGCTCAAACACAAACACCTGTGCGATGATGTTATAACTCCAATTGACAGCTCAGAACGCCACCAAACCATCACACTGTGGCCCTGAACAGCTGAGTGACATCATCTAATCAGAGCAGACACGCCCACAGACACACTGGTACATGCACACACACACACACAGACACAGACACACACACACACACACACACACACACACACACACACACACACACACACACACACACACACACACACTTTCTCTCTCTCTCTCACTCACACACACACACACACACACACACACACACACACACACACACACACACACACACACACACACACACACACACACACACACACACACACACACACACACACACAGGCCAAAGGCCTTTGCCCACCTAACCATTGTTTTTATGGGTGAACCTCCCATTGATTGATGTCAGACATCTCATTTAGTTTTTCTACACCTCACACTCTTCAAAGCCACACACCCCATCAAAAGAAAAGCCCTATAGATGTAATGCTACTTGAACTCATACTACTACGTACATCTGATATGTAACTCCTTCAACCTGCTTTCAGCTGCACAAACTATTCAACTATTAACTTATTCAGCTATTTCAGGACGATGAGGCTATACATGTTGTTGTTTATACCTTTTTAAAACCTTTTCTTTTAAATATTAAGCTTCTTCACTATTTGTCCTACTTTTCCAGTTTAACATTTCACTTTCAAGTTGTTAACAAAGTCATTGCAATGCATTTGAGCTGTAACAATTTGATTCAAATCATTTCACTTTTCTGCATTTCTCCGCTAAGTTCAGCAACACACTTACTTGGTCTCTGTAGCTAAAAGCAGCTACCATTCAGCTAATAACATATTCAGCTAAATTCAGCAACAAATGTTCACAGTTTACAGCATTCACACGCATTTTCTGCAGGAAATGCATTTTCTAGTTTAAATTGGAATCTGGTTTACTTCATTTTCCATATCCTTCCACTTTGCTCTAAATTCCGTTTCACACCAACAGTAAATAGGTCTTAGCTGAGCAGCATAGCAGTACTCCATCAATTTGAGCAAACCCATACCGCCTCTTTCTTTGGGTAGCTGGAGAGTTCTGTTCCTAACTCTTGGCCTCTTCCCCCAAACAAATCTGGATATCAGTCCGTCCCAATTTATAAATGGACCTTGGGGGCCCTCTACTGGTGAAGATTGGAATAGATAGAGAAATCTAGGTAGAACATTTAGTTTAACGATTTCAATTCTCGAGATGTTTTTAGCACAAAGTACATTTTACATTTATCTTGTAGAGCCGATGAACGGGAGTCAGAGGCGGTGTATTCAGAATGGACTTCCACACTTTATTATCCATTAATTGACAAGAGGTAAGTACATGTTGCTCCGTATGATAAGCCAGCATGAATGACAACAAACCCCGGTACCCTCACTAACGGGTCCGGGTTGCAACACACACAAATCACACAGTGAATTATGTATCATAACGTGTCACCACACAAGCCCCCCCAGAATTCACCCATAAACAAAATCAGAGTGGCGGGGCGGAACGACAGGTCGACCCCCACGACTCCTGAGCACGGGAGTCGGGAAAACGTCCTCTGCATGTGCGGCCTGCGGAAGAGGCGAGACCGGAACAACGGGTCTCAAGTCAGTAACAGGGATCAAGGCCAGGGGGCACCCCCGTCGCGGAGGTCGTGCCAGCACCACCGGCTGACCCAAATCCAAATGGGCCGCCTTCACCCGGTCCACAGAAACGCGCTCGGCCTTACCACCCAGTTCGACCACAAGGTGTTTGTCCCCGTGCTCCAAAACACGGAAAGGTCCGTCGTAAGGAGGCCGTAGAGGACCCCTGTGCGCATCGTGCCGTATGAAAACGTGCTCTGCCGAGCAGAGATCCGCAGGAACCCGGGACACCTGAGTACCATGTTGGGCAGTGGGATTCGGAGCAAAAGTCTCGGTGGTGTCCTGCAGGCAAACCCGCTGTGCTGATGCCGACCAGGGCACCGATGTGTTAGGGAGGAAATCCCCTGGAACTCTCAGCGGCTGACCGTACACCATCTCAACCGTGGAACACTGCAGATCTTCCTTGGGTGCGGTCCGCAGGCCCAGCATTACCCAAGGCAGCTTGTCAACCCAATTGCCGTCTCTGAGTGCTGCCTTCATGGAGCGATGGAAACGTTCACAGAGGCCGTTAGCCTGAGGGTGATAAGCGGTTGTCCTGTGAAGCTTAACCCCCAGACCACACGCCACGGCGTTCCAGAGCTCAGACGTGAACTGCGAACCCCGGTCAGAGGAAATGTCCGACGGGGTGCCAAACCGACACACCCACGTCGCAATGAAAGCCCGGGCTATGTCAGCCGCCGACGTCGACACGAGAAGAACCTCCTCCGGCCGACGGGTCATCCTGTCCACCATGGTGAGGAGGTAGGAAAAACCCTGAGAGGAGGGCAATGGACCCACTAGGTCGATGTTGACGTGGTCAAACCTCCTCTCCGGCACCATGAAACGTTCCAAAGGGGCTTTCGTGTGGCGCAGGCCCGGTTCCAGAACAAAATGACTCAGGGTGCATCTGAGATTAGAGAGGGTGCAGTGGTAAAGTGCTATTTTTTATAAGTGGGGAGTGGACCTAACACCCTCTAGGGGGGTCCTCACCTCCTATAGGGGGGTCCGGGAGCACGCTCCCCCGGGAAGATTTTTTTTAAAATATTGAAGTTAAAAGCATCAATCTGGTGCACTTTGAGAGCAACATGAAGAGATCTATGGATCTATGTGCTCTTTGCTTGATTCATGCCTTCCCAGTCCCTTATCACGTAGCCTATAAGAGCATGGCGCCAGTTGTTGTAGCCAGTTGTGGTGAAGGCATCTGACTTACTTGAACCGAAATGTCTACACGCATAGCAGAAGATGGCATCTTTTTCACATGAATATTCCAGCCAATCTCTGTTTTGAAACCATGAGCTGCAAAATGAGCGCCTTACCCCACTGTACAGGCGAGTTGGGTACTTTTTTAAATATACCTGGGCAGGCTCTGTTTTGCCGAGGTCCTCTGGCACTTGCGGGCCGCCGAGGGGTGGCGGTGTTTGGGGCAACGAAGACGGCTGCGGCTGCTCCGCCTCCGTGGGCGAGGCGGGCAAAGCCGGCGAGTCGGGCGTTAATGTCCACGACAGTGGCCGCGGGTAACATGTCCCCATGATCTGAACTGTTATTACCTGCAGTAGATGCAGTGTTGCTGCTGGCGATAAGGGCTGGTTGTTTGAACCATTTTCTGATGTCCATCATTGACTGCTGTGTAAGCACCTTGCAGATGACGAACGCGCAGCGGCACAGGTCAAGCGCACCTGACATAATAACGTTACTTACCGTTTAAATTGACCAAATGCAGCAGACAAAGTTATTTAACCACAATTACAATTTATTTTATTTCAACTATCTTCTTCTTCTTATTATTATTATTACTACTATTATTATTATTGTTATTAAATATTAAATATTTTTCATTTTTCATTTTTTTCACTTTTCATTTTTCAAATGAGGGTGCATAACGACTCAACTGAGGGTGCAATGCACCCTTATGCACCCCCGTAGAACTGGGCCTGGTGTGGCGATGCACCTTAGCGCGCTGACAAGCCACGCACTCACCAGCCCAAGTCCTCACGTCCTTTTTAAGTCCCCGCCAGACAAACTTCGCGGCCACCAAACGCACCGAAGGTTTAACGCCGGGGTGGGGCAGGCCTATGGAGACGTCGCACAGGAGAGTAACGCCGAAAACCACGTCTTCCAAGCGCAGCCCCAAGCTGTCCTCCTTCAGGGCCTGTACGCCGGGGTCCGTGACCTGGTCCGTCGCCATGCGGGTATAGTCCAGGCCCAACTGGACGGCCCCGATGACGACCCTGGAGAGGCAATCTGCGACCAGGTTCGATTTATCAGCCACGTGCTTAATGTCTGTGGTGAACTCTGAGATGTAAGACAGCTGCTGCTGCTGACGTGCAGACCTAGGCTCAGCCACTTTTGACATGGCGAACGTGAGCGGCTTGTGGTCAACGACAAACGCTGTAAATTCACGGCCTTCCAGCAAAAAACAGAAGTGCCGCGTGGCCAGCCAAAGTCCAAGGAGCTCTTGGTCAAAGGCGCTGTACCTGCGTTCCCTGGGCGTCAGCTGACGGCTGAAAAAAGGCGAGTGGCTGCCAAGCGCCCTCCACCCACTGCTCGTGCACCGCACCAACTGCGTAGTCCGATGCGTCAGTGGTAATGGAGATGGGAGCCGTAGATGATGGGTGCGCCAACAGGCCGCCTGAGCCAACTCGGTCTTGACCTCCGTAAAAGCAGACTCAGCTTCCGCCGTCCAGTCGATTGCCTGGATGGGGGTCGTACCCTTCAAAGCCTCATACAGCGGCCGCATATTGTGGGCGGCCCAGGCGATGAAACGGTGGTAGAAAGTCACCATCCCCAGAAACTCACGGAGCGACCGGGCTGTGAGAGGGCGAGGAAATGCTGCGACAGCCTCAACCTTCGCCGGCAGGGGTGCTGCACCGCCTTTGGTGACGCGGTGTCCGAGGAAGTCAATGTCAAACACCCCGAACTGGCACATTGCAGGATTGATTATCAACCCGTGTTGGCTGAGCCTCGTGAAAAGGGCTCGGAGGTCACAAAATCCCAGTTGAACCGCTGTCCTCCAATACACAAACACATAGGCCTCACGCCGTACGTGCAAATGGGGCCGCCATTAGCCGTCATCAACCGCGGTCCATGTCCCCCACGAGCGACGTCTTCCCTCGACGCAGGAACAACACTCCGTTGAGCTCCTGTGTCACTCAGAAACAAGCTTCCTGAGACTTTGTCGCTGACGAAGAAAAGCCTGCTCGTGCCGCCAACGCCCAGGGCCACTACTGAGCGCCGGCTCCTCCGTTTCCCGGAGGCTTGTAACTGCAGGGAGCGACACACTGCTTCGCCCCGGCCCCGAACTGCGCATGGTAAAAACACTCTCCTGTGTCCCCACGCTGGCTTGGTACCGTCATGTCCAGCCTCCCCCAAGCCTTCTTAACTGTAGAGGGGGCGCCGAGCGTCACAGCTAGCGCCTCTGCACCGGACTGCTGGGTAGCCAGGAAAAAACGGTCGGCCTCTTCAGCCAAGACACGTGGCTCCGTAATGGACATGTTGGCTTGTGCCGTCTGAACCCGGGAAGGCAAGTTGCGCAGGAACGTCTCCATGAACAAAATCCGGGGATCTTCCCCCCCTTAGCAGTTAGGGTCATTTTCTCCATTAGCTGAGATGGCTTGCTGTCTCCTAGGCCTTGAATGTCAAGTATCTGGCGGGCCCTCTCCTTAGCAGATAAGCTAAATGTCTTCAGGAGAAGGGCCTTAATCGCCTCATATTTGCCATGGTGCGGGGGTCTGTGATAAATCCCACCAACCTGAATGACGTGGAGCTTCCCATCGCTGCTACCACGTGGAAATATTTCAAATCCCCATCACGGACTTGTCGGCAGGCAAAGTGTGCCTCCACGTGTGCGAACCACGCCGCAGCGGCATGCTCCCAAAACTCCGGCAGCTTTACAAAAACATCGCGATCAGTCTTCGGAAACTTTCTCGAAAACGTCAGGGTCACCAGTGTAGAGCCGATGAACGGGAGTCAGAGGCGGTGTATTCAGAATGGACTTCCACACTTTATCAATCAATCAATCAATCAATCAATGTTTATTTATATAGCCCAATATCACAAATGTTACATTTGTCTCAGTGGACTTCACAGTTTGTACAGAATATCAGTATGACAATACGACACCCTCTGTCCTTAGACCCTCACATCGTACAAGGGAAAACTTCCGGAGAAAACCCACAGTTTAAAGGGAAAAATGGGAGAAACAGAGGAGGGATCCCTCTCCCAGGACGGACAGACGTGCAATAGATGCCGTGTGTAAATTGAAAAGATAATACATTTGCAACATAGGTAGTCCAAATGTTTGGAAATGCATGTGTGTATAATAAAAAGATGAATCCACAAGGATATCCATCCAGGACTTATGATCCAGGACCACAGCCACGACTCAAGATCCAGGGCTCGCAATGCAGGACACAGGACCGCAGGATCATCCATGACTCCGGATCCCGGCGTATATAGACACCAAAAAGAAAGACATTTGGGGAAGCTGGGTTAATCGGAACATGAGAGTACACAGGTATAGACAGAGAGAAGGAAGAAGTAAGATGTCCCCCGACAAACTAAGCCTATATCAGCAAAACTAGGGGCTGAATCTAATCGGCCCTAACTATAGGCTTTATCAAAAAGGAAGGTCTTAAGCGCACTCTTAAAAACGGATAGGGTGTCTGCCGCCCGAACACAAACTGGAAGCTGATTCCACAAATGTGGAGCTTGATAAGAAAAGGCTCTGGCTCCCATTGTACTTTTAGAGACTCTAGGAACAACCAACAACCCTGCATTCTTGGAACGCAATGCCCTAGTAGGACAGTAGGGTATAATGAGTTCTTTAAGGTAAGATGGCGCCTGCCCATTAAGGGCTTTGTAGGCGAGAAGAAGAATTTTAAATTCTATCCTGTGTTCTATAGGGAGCCAGTGTAAGGCAGCCAGAACAGGAGTAATGTGGTCCCTTTTCCTAACTCGGGTTAGTACACGAGCTGCAGCATTTTGAATCAGCTGAAGCGACTTGACTGACTTCTTGGTACACCCTGATAATAAGGAGTTACAATAATCCAGCCTTGAAGTAACAAATGCATGGACTAGTTTCTCTGCATCGTTTTGAGGCAAGATATGCCTGATCTTTGCAATGTTACGTAGATGGAAGTAGGCGGTCCTTGAAATTGATTTTATGTGGGCGTTAAAGGATAAATCCTGATCAAAATATAACACCAAGATTCCTTACAGTCTCACTGGAGGCCAAATTAATGCCATCCATAGTTAGTATATCTTTAGATAATTTGTTTCGTAGATTCTTCGGGCCAAGTACAATAACTTCAGTTTTGGTCGTGTTTAACATCAAAAAGTTTAAGGTCATCCACGTTTTTCAGTCCTTGAGGCAGTCTTGAATTTTATTTAGATGATTAATTTCATCAGGCTTGATTGATAAATATAGTTGAGTATCATCCGCATAACAATGAAAGTTTACAGAATGATTCCTTATAATATTGCCTAACGGAAGCATATATAATGTGAACAAAATAGGTCCGAGCACTGAGCCCTGTGGCACTCCATGGCTAACTTTGGTTTGCGTGGAAGATTCATCATTGACACGTAGAAACTGAGAGCGTTCAGATAGATAGGACCTAAACCAGCCTAAAGCAGTTCCCTGTATGCCAACTAAGTGCTCTAGTCTTTGCAATAAGATATCATGATCGATAGTATCAAATGCAGCACTGAGATCGAGCAAAACAAGAATAGAGACAAGTCCCTTGTCAGAGGCTATTAGAATGTCATTTGTGACTTTAACCAGAGCTGTCTCTGTGCTATGATGTGTTCTAAAGCCAGACTGAACATCTTCAAATAAATCATTGTTTTTTAAGTAATCACACAGCTGTTTAGCGACTGCTTTCTCAAGAATATTTGTGAGGAACGGAAGATTAGAAATAGGTCTATAATTGGCTAAAACCTCTGGATCGAGGTTGTGCTTTTTAAGAAGCGGTTTTATCACTGCTACTTTGAATGATTGTGGAACATAGCCTGATAATAAAGACATATTCATAATATTTAATAAAGAAGTGCTAATTAATGGAAAAACTTCCTTCAACAGCTTAGTTGGAATTGGGTCTAACATACACGTTGATGGTTTAGAAGAGAGAATCATTGAATTTAATTGTTCAAGTTTTATGGCTGAAAAGCATTCTAGTTTACTATCTAGTGTAATATTAGAACTTACGTTTCCGGGAGCTGTTGATAACACTATACTGGTCAAAGGCAAGAGGTCATTCATTTTGTTTCTAAGAGTAACAATGTTATGGTTAAAAAAGCACATAAAATCATTACTACTGAGTGCTATGGGAATAGAAGGCTCAATCGAGCTGTGGCTCTCTGTCAGCCTGGCTACAGTGCTGAAAATAAATCTTGCATTATTCTTATTCTCATCTATTAATGAAGAGTAGTAGGCTGCTCTCGCTTTACGCAGTGCTTTCTTATATTCATTGAGTCTAATATGCCAAATTAAACGAGATTCTTCAAGTTTAGTGGAACGCCATATCCTTTCAAGTTGTCTCGACTTTTGCATTATTTTGCGGGTTTCGGCATTATGCCATGGAGCTAATCTATGTTGTTTTATTTTCTTCTTTTTTACTTTATTATCCATTAATTGACAAGAGGTAAGTACATGTGCTGCTCTGTATGATAAGCCAGCATGAATGACAACAAACCCCGGTACCCTCACTAACGGTTGCAACACACACTAATCACACGGTGAATTATGTACGTGTCACCACAATATTTCATTTAATATTCCATTCCTTACAGACTTAATGAATATAATATCCTGCTTTATATTTGCTTTACCGTATTGGTATTTCAAAGTGTATATGTTCTTTTTTAATGCTGTTTTATTTCTGTTTTGAGATGTTTACATTTTAGAAGTGTTTATTTCTACTCTTTTAATTTCTCTCATGGGCAATGCCTTGTCTGTTATGCTGCTGCAACGCAATCATTTCCCAGATTGGGATCAATAAAGTGCATCTCATCTTATGCATTGGAAGCTATCTGTTAGCCGCGCATGCTAACAGGCCTCAGATAAACTCGTTGAGACTGTATTGTTATTATTATTATTGTAATAACGTTTACTTTAATAAATACATCTTTTTATTTTATGTATCTTGTTATATTTAATTTGTTATTAATGTATTCTACGTCACAAAACCAATTCTTCCCTCAGGATAAGTATTTTATTTATTTATGTATTTATTCTCTCTATTATATTAGTCGTTCTCTTTGATTGAATGTTCCAAGTTGTATTGACCCCATGTGTTGCTGTAGCTCCACCCCTTGATGGCACTGTTTGTTTCTTGCCCTGGATCTCTATAGAGTTTATTAAAAACAACAACACCCATGATGCATTAGCTGTTATCCTTGCTAACAGAGATACACTTGTTGAGACTATAAAGAGTCAGAGACACTTTTAAAACTCATGCAGAGAGTTAAGCTGTGGACAAACTGTCCAAAAATCAGCTCCTCTCGTCTTTTCGTCTCGGTTAGGAAAAGACGAGAGGAGCTGGTTTTTGGACAATTCGACCGGAAACCAGGGCCCGTTATCATTTCAGCAAATCCCCCTCCTCGACTCCTCGACTCCTCGGTCCTCCGGTAGTGACCCGGAAATGAATTTCAGCGCGCCATGTTGAAGGACATCTCATTTCTCTAAATGCACTTCGAGGACCGAGCATCGAGGAGGCTCTCTGGAGGAGCTCTAACCGAGGATACACTGATGGGTCCTCCACGGTCCTCCACGGCTCCATCGTGGATGCATTTCCGGCAACAGAGATGTTTCAAAGAGTCGTGACGCACGGCCGGACTTATCTCAGCCAATGACAGCTCTGCATGCATCCCCTGGATATTATTTTATTAACTGCTCTCATCGTGACGCGATGTTTCCAGAGAGAACAGCTGAGAGGTCCGTGCAGAAAGCAGAGCAGTGTGTATAATATATATCACTCAGTAGAACAGGCCTACTCTCTTTATTTGCTGTAGTTTAGTAGATATCTACAAACAAAGAGTCCATATTTTTCTAAAACCATTTAGTGCTTCACATAATAAAATACACAACGGCTGTTAGGCTGTTAGCTGTAGGTGCGTGTGTGTGTTTGGTACAGTGTGTGCGTAGATGCAGCGGACAGACAGGTCTCAGTTGGTTTGGTGTCCTCTGCTTACTTTTAATACTTGTAAATAAAACTTTTGGTCCGTCATTTATTTTCCTCATTGTAGCGACCAGAGAGGGGGGAGGGGGGGGGGGGGGGATATATCCAGTCTCTGATAGTGTTACGTTAATATGAGAGTGCTCTGTTTGATTCTGAAATTGTATATATATGTATATAAATATATACATATATGTGTGTGTGTGTGTGTGTGTGTGTCCTCATCTGTAGCCTGTTATTGTCTCATTATTCCGCACTGTGAATGAATCAAAGTGGTCATGAACTCATCTGTCCATCAGACAGAGGCTGCTGTGCTTCCTGTCATCATTAATGGACGTCTCTTTAAAATGACCGCTCAGAGGAGAGGAGTTCTCATTTCTCTAACCGCCTGCTGCTTCCCCTCCTCTCTCCTCGGTTCCCCTCCTCGGCTCCTCGGCTCACATCTCCTGTGGGCGGGACTAAGTATCGAGGATAGGAGTCGAGGAGGGGAGTCGAGGAGGGGAGTTAGAGAAATGAGAAAGGGCCCAGGGTTTCTTGTTTACCCCCAGCTAACATGCTAATATGCTAATGGTGACCCTGAAACACAACTTCCGGTGCTGGTCTTCACAATAAAACCCACAGTTTTCTCTCTTCACCTTTATCTTCTTACACATATTATATTACAGGAAGAGGGGGAATACATATAATATGAAATAAACCGGGTTCTCTCCGCAGCTCCATGTCTGTGTATCTTAAAGGTTTAGGTATTGTCTAAGGGGAAATCATAGCCGCTTTTATGTTGAAGTCCTCTGCACCGGAAGTGATGATCCCGCTCTTTCTAACGGAACCAGATCGTGTCTCGTGGGTTCTCTCGCTACATCCATGGTTCTCTCTCGGTGTTCCTGAGGAAGTGTGTGTGAGCACTTGATCCATCGTCTGTGTGTCTGGATGAACCTCTGACTTTGTGCTCTTTCTTCTGAAGCCTTTAGCTCGGACTCTAGAAGCTAGCTTAGCATGCTAGCTGGTAACACGCGAGCAACACAGAGTGAGAGAAACAGGAAGTGGTGATTTAGTAAACATGAGTGTTGTCCTGCTCTCGTTGGTGAAGCAGCGACTCACTGCGGCTGCTGAAGACATCTTTGTTCTGTTTGAAAGAACGATATCAGAGTACGAGGAGGAACTGTCTCGTTCAAAACAGGAGAACGAGAGACACCGGAAACTACTGGACGCTGTTTTACAGCCTCAGCTTCAGATCCACAGAGCAGGTCTGTTCCCTCTTTACTAACTCTCTCTTTATTAGACTCTTTAAACTCTATTATCACTTTAGATTCTTTATTAAATCTCTCTTTATTCTTCTTCTTCTTCGGTTGGCAACCAACACATGGGTGCATTACCGCCACCTACTGGACAGGAGTGTGGAGCAGTAGATTGGCAGGAAAATTAAAATAATCTTAAATTCTTTCTCTAATTCCAGTCGTTTTTAAGAATGTTTTCAGCAGTTTAAAGACTTCCTCTGATGTCCCCAGCAGATTCTCCACAGTAAGGCTGAGTTTTCCGTGAGCTAACTTAGTAGCTAGCACTCCTCTCATTTTTGAATTTGTGGCAGTCTATTAAGACTGTCTGTTTGACGGTTTATGGTTTATTGCAATCTGCACAGAGTCCAGTGGGGTGCATGGCAATTATGTGAGTTTCTGGTTTAGTCCTGTGTGTCCTTAACTGTGTAATGACCTTTTCTTCCCGTGGGCTCCTGCTTCGTCTTCAATCAATCAATCAATGTTTATTTATATAGCCCAATATCACAAATGTTACATTTGTCTCAGTGGACTTCACAGTTTGAAGTCCTTCTACCCCTAGATGTTTCTGGATGCTGTAGAGATGCCTTCCTGTATCGCTGACATCACAGTATTCTTGCCAAGTTTTCCGTAAATGATAAAAAAATAATGGTTTTAACCTCTGTTTTAACCTAATGGTGTTTGTATGTCTGTTGACTGTCTTTTTAACAATAGTTTAGCTAATTTGTCTACTTCCTCATTCCTTTCCACCACAAAATGAGCAGGAACTCAAAGGAATTTAAAACTATGGACAGGTGATTATTAATCATTACTTTTTTCCCAAAATCTTTAGCAAAGCTTTTTTCTGGATTTTTGTTTGTTTTGTACAAAATTCAGCTTTAATTTTGCCGATTTGAAATCACTGGCTGGGCTGGATTTCCCCCCACATGCCGTTTATAAGCGCACTACTTCTATTGTGGTAGGAGTTAAAATTACAAGCCTCACCTCCCCAAATCCTGGTACCTCTGGTAAAAGTTACACAAACTCACCTCTAGCCTCTTTAGTTAGGGAGGACACACAACACCACGGGGTATCTTTCTTTGTATTGGTGCAGCAGTCATTCCGAGGCACTGCGTGTGAAACCATCTTCCACAAGTTTCACACTGACTCTACATGGGGACAAATACAACAAAGATATTAAGAACATGTCAAGTGTAGGACACTTGTAAGAATGATACATATTTTGTTGCATAAAGACTTGTTGTTATTCAGGTTTATCTGTACTTTGCTAAAACGTTCACAAATTATAAGAAAAACAAAAGGAAACCTGTAATGCATAAAAGTATACAATATTTAATTACTTTTATGTTATTCCTGAAATCTAACTCCAGATGATTTATATATTATCTGTTATTCAGATTATCTTCTGGAGTTTCAAAACAATTCATCATGTAGTCTCAAACAGCATCAACAGCAGTTGTGGGCAGGTCCTCAGTTCCACAGAAGGAACAGAAGTCATCCTTTGAAACTGAAAAACTAACAGGTTCAATTTACAGGAAGCCGTCCAAAGATTCATATGTTTGGCTAATACCTGATCCTTTGAGGATTTCTTCTGCCGTGTCTCTTCGTAGATGTTGAAGAGATTGTTTTGAGTTGATGTGAAACGTCCGTGGTATTTTCTGAAATTCCGTCACTGTCATCTCGGCCATCTGGACAGATGGTAAAATAACATGACGTTATGACGTGTGTTTGAATTTCCCTTTAAAATAAAAAGCTTTTATTAATGAACACAACATGTTGCATTGAATCACCTGCATGACAAAGGCTCCACAGCTGGTGGCATCGTTCTGGAAGGCGTGGGTTATCTTTCCAGGCTGCCATTTGATGTTAACCCAGTCCTCTTTTCCCAGTCTGTTCCGGCGCATCTTGAAATACTCTCTATAGAACAATAGGAACATTTTTTTTACATTTAGATTAGATTAGAATCTTTAATGACCACACAGCCAGGCTGGTGGAATTCGTGTTCAGTGCAGATTATTACAGCTTGTTCCATACAATTCAACAGACACTAAAAAGTACAACACACAGCACAGGGCAAATACCATGAAATAAATCATGGCATATATACATAAGTTCAAGGTGTGGTGGATTGTGATTGTTCATTGGGGTTATTTAGAGTCCATTTAGTGTCCGTATTGCAAAGGGGAAAAAGCTGTTTTTGAAGCAGGCGGTTTTGGCGGACAGTGACCTGTAGCGCCTCCCTGAGGGCAGAAGTTGGAAGACATGGTGAGCTGGGTGGGAGGGGTCAGAAATGATTTCTTTGCCCTTGTGACAGTTCGTTGGTGGTGAAGTGATTCGAGTGATGGAAGGGGACTGCAGGTGATTTTTGATGCTTTATTGATGATACGTTGACGTTTATTCTGGGAGAGGTTGTCTGAACTGCTGTACCAGACTGTGATGGATGATGTGAGGATGCTTTGGATGATGGCTGTGTAGAACTGGATTAGGAGATGTTTCCTCACTCTGTATTTCTTGAGCTGCCGCAGAAAGAATAGCCTTTGGTTGGCTTTTTTGTAGATGTGGTCTGTGTTGGTCTTCCATTTGAGGTTATTGCTTATGTGAGTGATTCTGTGGTGGAAATGAGTTTGCCGGAGATAGAGGTGATTTGGGCTGTGGCTTTCGCCTGAAGTCGATGATTATTTCTTGCGTTTTTGCTGTGTTAAGTAGGAGGTTGTTTTCTGAGCACCAGGTGACTGCTTGATTGATCTGAGTGAGGTATTGAGTTTCATTATTTGAGATGAGTCCTGTTATTGTTGTGTCATCTGCGTATTTATACATGTTGACTGTGGGGTGCTGAGATGTGAGTTGGTTTGTGTAGAGTGAGAATAACCAGGGCGATAGGACACAGCCTTGTGGAGCTCCTATACTGAGGTGCGGAGGGAGAGATGTGGAGTTATTTATTTTGACCCGTTGTCTGTTCCAGAGGAAGCTGTGGATCCAGTGACAGATGCAGGGGTCAGTGTTCATGTCCATTAGAGTTTTTCCGGGTTGATGGTGTTGAAAGCGGAGCTGAAGTCCAGGAACAAGATGCGGGCGTAGGTGTTGGGGGATTCCAGGTGTTGTAGAGTGTGATGGATTGCCAGGTTGACAGCGTCATCCACGGATCTGTTGGTTCTGTAAGCAAATTGATATGGGTCCATGAGGGGGGAGGTGCTGGTTTTTAGGTGCCTGAGAATAATGCGCTCAAATGATTTCATCGCCACAGATGGGAGGGCTATGGGTGTGTAGTCATTGAGGCAGGATATTTTATTAGAATTGGGTACAGGGATGATAGTGGATTCCTCAAACTTAAACCAAACTTTTTTCAAAATGTTAGCAGCAACAATAATGTATCAGCTTTTCTTCAGAAAACCACAGTAAACTAATAGATTCACATTATTAAAATCACTTCAACTGTTAAACAAGCAATTAAAAGTAATAGTAAAAATAATAAGTACCCATTTTAAATGGGTATATTTAAAGACTTAAAGGTGGGGTAGGTAAGTTTGAGAAACCGGATCGAGATACACTTTTTGTTATATCCCATGGAATGCTCTTAACATCCCGATAGCAATGAAAATCTGAAATGCTTTGACAAAAAATCCATTAAAAAAACATCATCTGTGGAAGCCGTGGTTCTGTAAAAAGCACGACCAATCATCTGAGCCGGCTAAAGTAACTGGATGGCCTACCTGCCTGTCAGCCTTCCATCTGTGCAAAATTCAGCATTTTGAGAAAAGCCCGAAATGTGAAAGAGAGAGAGGGGGGGGGGGGGTGCGTAGTAACCAGCAGCTAACCGCTTCAACACGTGTGTTTCGGTTGATTTACGCCGGCATTCATTTTGTTATTCTACAGTATTGTTGTTTTATAGTTATTTGTTAATGTAAATAATTTGTGTTCTTTGAAATTTAAAAGGATATCGCATTGTGTTTGTTACTTTCGTTGCAGTTGTATATGTCTTAAGTGTAATTTGGCTTGGCATCCTATTTTGTATGGACATGCTTTTATTTTGAAGGAGAGGTAGCGCTGTTGACAGGAAGTTGTTGTTGCTATGGAAACAACGTGACGGAGATTAACGGAGAAAAGTCATATCTACATATAAAGACGGAGAAAGTAAACGATAAAGTTTATGGTTAAGTGTTAGCACCCCCCGAAGAGGCACAAGCTCTTACGTTGATATTGGAGATTTCAATAAATTCAATTTGGCAGCCGCAGTGCAGCCAAATTTATAAAAGAAATAACAAATATCCGAATCAAATTAAATCAAATCAAGTTTTATTTATATAGCACATTTTAAAAACGATTTTTGGTCGAGTCAAAGTGCTGTACATATAATAAAAAACACTTTACTGCGATAGCAAACGCAAGATAATAAATTACAACAGCAAATATAAAAATCAAACACTGGGAAATGTCAGGGGCGTGCTCCGCTCTGACGAGAAGGCCAGGGAGAAGAAGTTAGTCTTTTGTGTCGATTTAATCAAATCAAGTTTTATTTATATAGCACATTTATAAACGATGTTTGGTCGAGCCAAAGTGCTGTACATATAATAAAAACAGCCTACAGTAGAGACACTTTACAGCAAATACAACAGCACAGATTGTTCAGAATATCAGTATGAGAAAAACGACACCCTCTGTCCTCAGACCCTCTGTCCTCAGACCCTCTGTCCTCAGACCCTCTGTCCTTAGACCCTCACATCGTACAAGGAAAAACTTCCAGAGAAAACCCACAGTTTAAAGGGAACATGGGAGAAACCTCAGGGAGAGCAACAGAGGAGGGATCCCTCTCCCAGGACAGACAGACGTGCAAGAGATGCCGTGTGTAAATCGAATAGATAATACATTTTATAGCATATAGACCGAATGTTAGGAAATGCATGAGTCTGTAATAAGAAGATGAATCCACGAGGATGTCAGCTACAATCCTGTGGAAGCCATCAGGGAAGCAGCATGACGAGACCCAAGGCAGGACCACAGAGACAGGTTCAGCCACGACCCGAAGTCCACGACTTAATCCAGAACTCAGGATAGAGGATCCAAGACACAGGACTACAGCAAGAGGATCAGACTTGACTCCGGATCCCGGCGTAGATGTTGACACAAAACAAGAAAAAAGATTTGGCTGGGTTAATCGGAACAAGAGAATACACAGACACAGACAGACGGAAGAACAAGCACTCCCTTAGAATAGGTTGAGTGCAAAGGGTAGTAAGTGAGAAAGTAAGAAATATAGGTGGAGAGGCACATTCAGGGAACAAGGTCCCCACTGGAGCCTTAGTTGGAAATTGATGAGAGATAGGGAGGTACGCTGTGTCTACGAATCGTAACACTCCCCGGCCTGTCTAAGCCACTCTACAAACCGGTTCCCTCTAATAAAACTCGAGAGGTTAGAGAGGGAAAAGGTCCTGGATAAAAGTTATTCTTGATAAGAGAAGCCTAGAAGGCCAGAGAGAAAAAGTGAGTTTTAAGTGTTGATTTAAAAAACCCTAATGTCTGGGCCGACTTCACATGGAGGGGCAAAATGTTCCAGAGCCTGGGGCCAGCCGCTGCGAATGCTCGGTGCCCTTGGGTTTTGAGCCTGGTCTTGGGCACTACCAGCAGCAGCTGATCAGCCGACCTTAAGGCTCTGGCTGGGGTGTAGCGATGGAGGAGTTCGGCTATATAGGCAGGAGCCAGCCCATTTAGGGCTTTGAAAACGAATAAAAGGAGTTTAAAATCTATTCTGAACCGAACTGGAAGCCAGTGCAATGAAGCCAGAATTGGGGTGAACGCAGCTGCACTAGCTGGAGGCGTCTAATTGAGGCCTGGTCCATACCCACATACAGAGCATTGCAGTAATCCAGTCTCGAGGTAACAAAGGCGTTAATAACCCTTTCTAGGTCTTTAAAAGATAAAAACGACTTGGTCTTAGCCAATAGTCGTATTTTTAAAAAAAAGCAGGTCTTGACTATGGTGCTGACCTGCTTATCAAATTTAAAGGCGCTATTGAAGGTCACTCCAAGGTTCATAACAGAGGGGAGGATGTTTTTAAAAACCCCTAGGGTCTGGGCTGACCTCACATGGAGGGGCAGAGTGTTCCAGAGCCTCGTCGGGCCAGCTGCTGCGTAGGCTCGGTGACCTCAGGTTTTTAGCCTGGTCTTTGGCACTATCAGCAGCAGCTGATCAGCAGACCTTAAAGCTCTGGGGTGTAGCGCTGGAGGAGTTCGGCTATATAAGCCGGAGCCAGCCCATTTAGGGCTTTGAAAACAAATGAAAGGAGTTTAAAATCAATTTGGAACCTAATTGGAAGCCAGTGTAGTGAGGCCAGAATTGGGGTGATGTGGCGACGCTTTTTGTGGCCAGTGAGAAGACGTGCAGCTGCGTTCTGGACCAGCTGCAGGCGTCTAATTGAGGCCTGGTCCATACCAACGTATAGAGCGTTGCAATAATCCAGCCTCGTGGTTACAAAGGCGTTAATAACCCTTTCTAGGTCTTTAAAATAATAAAGAAAGTGAAACCCGAATAGTACTCCAACAACGGAATATTCGGATATTCGGGTACAGCCCTACTATGTACTGTCAAGAGGAAGATGAGGCACACGAGACCCAACAATGCAGACGAGCTGAAGGCCGCTAGTGAAGGAACCTGGGCTTCCATCACACCTCAGCAGTGCCACAGACTGATAGTGTCCATGCCACGCTGCATTGATGCCGTTATTCATGCTAAAGGAGTCCAACCACGTAGCAGGAACATTAACATACTTTTCAGAAAGACAGCATTTCTATATTAGAACATAAATGTTGTATTGGTCTTATGTATTATTAAAATGTTCCGAGATGCTGAATTTTTGCTTTCATTTAATCCTCAAGATTAAAACAAATAAACGCTGGAAATAACTCACTTTGTATGTGATGAATCTATGTGATGTATAAGTTTCAACTTTATAAATTGAATTACTGATATAAACTCACTTTTCCATGATATTCCAGTTTATTGAGATGCACCTGTATGAGTCCAAGTACAGGTTTAGCAAGGCGTTGAGAGATGCTAAACGACTACTCTGAGAAACTCCAACACCAGTTCTCAGCTAACGACTCTGCAGACGGGTCACAAACTGTAAGGCTGACCCCTAGATTCCACCGGGTCCGTCTGCGCCGCGGTTTTGGTCTGGCGTCATACCCTACCGGGCACGTTTCAGGAGCGTTTCAGAAGCATTTCAGAAACTGAGCGTCTTGCCTGCCGGCTCGCAGTTTTTGTTGATTTGGGCATATTTCCTAGACAGGCTACTTTGTACAGACAAAGTTAATAATAATTGTAATATCCCAGTTATAAACGACATGAATCAAAGATGTATTCAAAAATGCATTCATCATAATTATTATATATATATATATATATATATATATATATATATATATATATCATTTACACAGTGCCTGTAAACCGGAGGAGAATGCTGGCATTTCTCCTCCTACTTGAAAGACTACGGAGGGATAGGGTCTGCAAAATTATTTTATTTGGGGGATGGGCCGGATGCTCTGACTGGCCCACTTCCTGCCCGGCGCCTCTGCAACGCCTCGCGTCGAAAAATAGACTCCAATCCTATTTTGAGCGGAGCCCAGTGCCGAGAGGCTTCTGAGACGTAACACGGTGCGTCTGGTGGAATAGCACCCATTGACTAGAGTGGCCGCGATGTTTGCGGACGCCGCGGCGCAGCCGTAACGCGACACAGACGGACCCGGTGGAATCTAGGGGTAAGGCCTCACACTACGTGAACAGCCGATGCCTTGCTAAGCGGCAGTGAAACTACGTTTTAGATCAGCGACAGTACTAACTCACCTGTTGTCCTGAAACTCTCCAGGGCATCTTGAAAAGCATTTAAATAATTAATGGATAAGGGCTGCAAAATTAATGAAGTGTTAATCGTGGTTAGATTTTAAATTCTAATACTCTACAGTTTCTCTGAATATGTGTTTCCTGCAGACGTCCAGCAGCTGGTGGTGGTTAAAGAAGAGGTTCCCCCTGAGCAGCAGGAGTGGAGCTCCAGTCTGGACCAGGAAGACCCAGAGCCCCCCCCACACATTAAAGAGGAACAGGAGGAACTCTGGATCAGTCAGGAGGGAGAGCAGCTTCAAGGGCTGGAGGAGGCTGATATCACCAAGTCCACATTCACTCCTGTCCCTGTGAAGAGTGAAGATGATGAAGAGAAACCTCAGTCCTCTCAGCTTCATCAAATACAAACTGAACACCTGGAAGCAGAAGCTGATGGAGAGGACTGTGGAGGACCAGAACCAGCCAGGAACTCAGATCCAGAGAGACATTTACAACCAGAGACTGAGGACATTCCAGGAGACTCTTCAGAACCTGACACTGAAGACAGTGCTGATTGGAAGGAGACCAGAGAACCAGGTTCAAACTCTCAGAGAAATAAACAAGACCCTGTCAGTGATTCAAGACGTAGTGCAGGAGAGAAACCATTTGGCTGCTCAGTCTGTAAGAAATCTTTTGCAAAGAGTAGAACTTTCAAGAGACACATGAGAATACACAAAGGAAATAAACCATTCAGATGCTCAGTCTGTAAGAAATATTTTACAGTGAGAGGAAGTTTAATGTCACACCTGAGAGTCCACACAGGAGAGAAACCATTCAGCTGCTCAGTCTGTGAGAAATCTTTTACACAGAGCGGAAGTTTAAAGAAACACATGAGAATCCACACAGGAGAGAAACCATTCAGCTGCAGTGTTTGTGACAAAAGATTCACAGAGAGTCGTCAGGTCAAAAGCCATAAGTGTGTTGGTCGTCAGTCCTCACAGCTTCATCAAACTCAAAGTGAGGAGAACACAGAGGCAGAGACTCCAGCCAGCAGCTCAGCTGAACACATGGAAACAGAAGCTGATGGAGAGGACTGTGGAGGACCAGAACCAGCCAGGAACTCAGATCCAGAGAGACATTTACAACCAGAGACTGAGGACAACCCTGGAGACTCTTCTGAACCCGACATTTTCCAAGTCAAATCTGCAACAAAAAAAGAGGACAATTAATTAGTCCTTCGACAATTCACATCAGAAAAATCTGTCTGGCTGTATAAACTCTGTTCGACAATATTCATACATGATTTCATCTAAACTCCATCTTTATCAACTGAAGTTTTGAATATGTTTAATGTTTTTGTCATACTACTTTTCTGATTTATACTATAACCACTGACTGATTAATCTGTAGTAGTTTCTTTAATAATCTGTTTGGTTAATGAAATGTTGTGACTTTAAACTTCCATTGGGATGTTGTTAGTTCCTGTTGAGTTATCAGTCTGTTCTGGTCTAAAAGAAGAGCCAATGAGTTATTAATATAGAGAATGTGTACGATGTTTTCAGTTTGATTCTGTTCTGTTTATATCATCAAACTAAAAGAAAAAGGCCTTTGAAACAGACTCACATTCCTGCATATTGTTTGTGTTTTGCAGCAGATTACAATCAGCTCATTCAGAGTTCAGATGGAGTTTTAGGATTATTCCTGCTTTTTGAAACTGTAGTACGGGCTCATGTGTTTCATTGTTGGTGTTCTGTTAAATGCAAATTTAAGTCCTTTCACCTCCGTTGAATCAGGGTGGAAGCAGAAATAAAATACTTGTTCATATCGAACGCTGAATTGTAACTCGTGTTCTTGCTTTTTATACCCGTCTTAATCTATATTAGCCTTTTTAAGTTTCATTCTTTCTGCTCTTTAATATTGAAGGTTTATTTTGATGAGATTAGATTTACTTATATATGTAGTTGCAGCTGCAGAAACAAGTAATAAACAAGGCATTGCACTAAAGCTGAAACTATTATAAAAAAGACATGACTATATGCATATAAACATCAACAATATACTTACCTTCAGAGTTTCTATGGTACACACATAATGAGATATACAGAATAAGTTAGAGTACGCTGTAATCAACAAATCATAATCATATTGTTAAAAAATAAAAGACAGAATAAACAATATGTGCTCAGTAGTTGTTTTGTCAGAGCTGGAGAAATGCAATTCACATCTGGCTCCGGTCCAGCAGGTGGAGACAGGGAGCCTAGGGTCTGTGATTCCACTGAGAATGTAGCTCAAAGGAAGAGTGTGAGCTTCCTATTTAATGAGCTAAATGCAGCACACCTGGGAACACACTCTCAGCAGAGGACAAACAGTTTGCTGTGAGAGAGGAGACTCAGGGATTCGACCAAAGACGCTGCTGGTGAATATTTGTGGATGTATTAGTCTGTTTTAACCATGTTTGAGTACATGTATTATTATTTCTAGTCTTATTAAGTAAGAAGCTAACATAAGATGCTGGAATATAATTTACTTTGTTGAGATGCAGTTACTTTTGATTAGATGTTAAGTTTAATTGTAAACTTGATTATGGAGCAGGAAAGAAAGTGCTTGTTAAAGGATGGCATGTTTTTTATTGAAATGTTTGTTTGCCTAAAATGAATGAAAATATGTTTTGTGTTAAAGGTTTTCAACCTAAATGACTAAATGAGCATCAAGAGGCTAACAAGAAGCTGAATGAAGCAAAAAAAGGAATCTGCATCACTCAAATAAAGAGGAAAAGATTCAAGTCTGAGTTGTCCCATGTGTCCTTTTGGAAAGAATCAAGCCATTTTCAAGTTTAGGCAGGAGTCAATCAATCAAACCCAATCACAACTTGACAGTTGAAAACCATTGCCAAGCAATAAGGACTAAAGGACCAAGAGCCTGGAAAAGTCGGAATAAACCAAACTGTCTGCAGTAACCACACACCTCAACAAAATGGCGGAGGAAGCCTATGGGAAAAGTGTCAAGCAGCTCAAGCAGGAGAGGACAATGGCTAAAGGTGCATTCACAAAAGTAGCTAACTTTCTTAGCAGAGGAGCAGGAAGCATGACTGAAACTGAGCTTCGGGAGGAATTCAAAAAGCTCACTTTGATGGGAAGAAATGTCAGTGAAGCAAATGATGACTTTCGGAGTGGCCTACTCGCAGACAGAAGCCAGCACTGCTGAAGAGGTGGAAGAAGCGCTTAGCGAGCAACAGGAGGCTGACATAGAGAAAACTATCAATGAAAGTGAAATCAGAATGAATGAAGTGAGAATAATTGTTCAAAGAAACCTGTGGACTCGTTATGGGCAAAAGGAGCTGGAAACCTCAGTCCAGGAAGCAGAAAAGGCTTGTGATAATTCTGCTGAAACATCTGTATCTGCACTCAATCGGATGGTTATGAGATGCAGTTGGGTTTCATGGAGAAGCTGGTCAAGGAAGTTAGTAAAAGCCTAGCATCTTGGGAACTGTGGATTCCAGAGACTGAAAAAGCTAATCTAGAAGGCAGAGTCAAGGAGTTAAAGTCTATGAATAACAATCTTGAAGCAAGGAGAGCAGGGTTTGTGTTTGCACAAAGAAATTCAGAAGAAGAAAAGAGTGCATATCTGCTGACTTTAACGGCTGCTTCATCAACCCCACATGCAGCAAACACCACGCCCTTGGTGAGAATTAAACCAATTAGTCTGCCCACATTTCATGGCTGTAAAAGAGATTTCCACAGATGGAGGAGAGCCTGCAAAGACTGAGAACCAACAGGCTCGAGTGAAGTCAAAAAGATTCAGCTTTTGGACAGCATGGATGAGAGAATCTCAAGAAACCTCAGACTTTCAACATACAATACAGCAGAGAACATCTTTAGAGTGCTTGAAAATAGATATGGGAATAAGTCTACAATTGCAATAGAAATAATTGAAGATCTTGAGAAAATTCCTGTTTTTAAGAGCAGATCAGCCAAGAAGAGTCATAGACTTAATCCAAACTGTGGAGAAAGCACTGGCAGACCTGACAGAGCTTGGAAGGACAGATGCCATCAAGAACCCACTGGTCACTAGGTCCATAGAGAGCAAGCTGCTGGATCCTGTTAAGAAGGATTGGCTCGTCTTCATGGTAAATCTCAGCAATAGAGTCACCCCTGAGAACCATTTTGACAGTCTCCTCGAGTTTCTGAAGACACAAGAAGAGATCTTGGAAAAACTGGAGCAGCTTGGAGTAACTGAAAAGTCAGAGAAACCGGAAAGGAAGTTTGAAAGAAAATATTCCTCAACACGTTCCACCAGGAGAGACGGACGTTGTATTGTCTGTGGAGAAGAAAGGCATGAAGAGAAACTATTCTTTTGCAAGCAGTTCAAGAGCCTAAATCTGGTCGAAGAGGTTGGGAGCTTGTAAGAGGTGTTTGAGATGTCATGAAGAAGGACATGAGTGTGTAAGCACCTACCTTTGCAGGAAAAGAGAATGCAAGAAGGGGAGCTCTTCGGACCACCACTTTTCCCTCTGTCCTAAAGGAGAGTACAGAGAACGTGAACTGGACAAAGGTGGGAAAGACTTGAAGAAAAGACCCAAACTTACAGAAGAGCAAGTGAAATTTATTGCTGAACTCTCTTGCGAAATGGCAGAAAAATGCAAGAACGCCTTTTCCAATATGACTGCAATAACAAACTGCAATGAAAAGGACCGGTCTGTGCTGATGGAAGGAAATAGACATGAAGAGATACCAGTTATCATGATGCTGCTGGAAGTTACTGCAAATTCAGGTCCGAAAGTTGGAACCCTGATAGATTTAGCATCAGACACCAACTACATAACCCACAGAGCCGCCAACCGGTTAAACCTGGAAAGTGAAAAAATCACATTGGTTGTCCATGGAGTTGGAGGAATGACAATGAGGGTGAACAGCAGAAGATATTTCCTCAGAGTTTAGAGTCAAGACACCCAGAGGTACAGAAAGAGCGCATCAACTTGTTTGTTATGGCCTCAATGAAATAGCCAACGTGCAAAGAGTCATCGAACCTGAACAGCTGAAGAAGTTCTTTCCAGAAGTCAAACTTGAGGATTTAAAAAGACCAGAAAACATTGAGCTACTTATCAGCCACCGAGAAGGTAGACTGGTCCCACAGAGGGTGAAGATTGTCGGAGACCTCGTTTTGTGGGACAGCCCACTGGGTAAAACTGTGGCTGGAGCTCACCCTGATCTCTTTGAGGAAGTGGAGATGACAACACATAAGTCTGAAACACACTTTGCTTGCTCCATGCGTATGGCCGCAGTGAAATACGAGGAAATCATCGGAGCTGACCCAATCTCTCTTCCCAACAACAGGACTGCAGTGGAAGCAACTTTTCTGAGGACAGAAAAACAACTTAAGACGGAGCCAGATTGGCAAGCTGCCTACAAGGCACAGGTACATGAAATGGTGGAAAGAGGAGCAGCAAAGAAACTCACTAAAGAGATAAAGGACAGCTGGACAGGACCAGTATGGTATGGGAGCCACTTGGTGGCACCAAATCCTCACTCTGTGACAACACCTGTACGCCTTGTGTGGAACAGCAGCCAAAAGTTGAAAGGGTTCAGTATGAACGATCTTCTACTGAAGGGGCCCGATGTATTGAATCCAATCCGAGGAGTTTTACTCCGATTCAGAAGAGGAGTGCATGCAGCTTTGGGAGACATCAGGAAGATGTATAATTCCGTGTGGCTGGAAGACCTGGAAACGCATCTTCACAGATTCTTATGGAGAGACATTCAGGACGAAGAAATAAGTGAATATGCAATAACAAGAGTCAACATTGGTGATCGACCTGCAGGATGCCAACCCTGTCTCCTAAAAATTACGTTCCCACAGAACTAAACTGCATTCTCAATTACGTTTAGTCAGAAACGTATTTTCTCCCACGTTACGTTCGTTATGAACGTATCTTAAATACGTTTATTTTCTACATATCTTCTAGAAACATATTTTCTCCCACGTTACGTTTCTTATGAACGTATCTTAAATAAGTTTATTTTCTACATATCTTTTCCATTTATTGTCTTGCTTAATGATAATAGTCATTTATAAATATAATTTTAGAGCACACATTTGAAATCAGTAGGCGAGGCTGTAATTTCGCCAGCTGTTACTCTCATGAGCGACGCTGTAATTTCGCCAGCTGTTTCTCTCATGAGGCAGAAAATAATAGTTTTAACAGCCAAAAAGCTGCTGTGTCGTTTATTGCACCTCAAACATTAAAACAGATCCAGAGTTACGTGTTTCTGTACTTCCTCTAAGAAGAAAGGACAGTAACAGAAGATCTCTGTGGCTTCAGGCTTGATCTCCGTTCAAATGACAGCGTTGGTTTCCCCAAAAGTGGGCGGGGCTGTAAAGTGACGTAGATTTTACGCTAATCTATTATTCAAAACCATTCTATTTATTCTAACGTAAATTACATGTCAGTGTTTTATGTTTTTATTTATTTGTTTTTATTTAAAATCGTATAATGTCGGACTTTTTTTTCCGTCTGTGAGGAAAAGAAATGGGGCTCAGAGCCTCAAAATACTGAAATCTGTATTTTTTTTAAATATTTTTTTCCTTCTAATTTGTTATTCTTTTCTAAATAACACACTTTTATTTACTCAACAATAACACACAATTATCCTTGTTTTTATTTATTCGTTTAATTCTATAATCTTGGGCTTTTTAGCCGTAAATAAAGTCACCGGAAACAGACTGAGGCCTATAAGGGACATTTTGAGCGATACACACCACAAACCCACTGAACAGATTACCCAAGATCCTCAGCTTGAAGCTCGTTGATTGGATGTTTTAGCCGCAATGCATGTTGGGATATGATGTTAATTCGATATGATATCCGAAAACATTAAAAAAATATATAATAATACTTTATTCCGAGTGTTCTTGCTTTTCTCTTTGGAAGTCATCACATAACGGCATTGTAATACACGGTTCGGCTGCATTACATATTACACATCTGCCGTAGTTCTTTATTTATAGAGCCCTGATGAGAAGACTTCTGGACAAACTGGAAGAACTGCATCTTGCATTCCTTTTCACAAAATACGTCTCCTTGCAGTATCAATAGTAATTTGGCTGACTTTTATATTTGATCCAATTGGTAGATAGGTTATATTTACACCATAACGGTGCACAGCTGATAGAAAAGGACTTGTAGTTTTTAAAGATATTACTGATTTTCTTTGAATATAAGAATGTAAATACTGAGTTGAGAGAATAGTCAGGGGATTTGGGTGATGGGAGACACATCTATGGAATCACAATTTCAATAGCTTACCATTAAATGACGGATATGCCTTTCTGTCTGTGATGTTTTACAAATCAGATATTAATGTGTAGAAGTAAAGCATGAGAAATAGTATAGCAATATCCTGTAACATTATGTAAAAACATGAATAAAACTACACATCTTCAGATGTTATACACAAGTGTCCTACACTAATAATACAAAGTTAGTATTAGTATGCTGTGTGTACCTTGTGTGCACTGCCTAGTGGTTAAAGCACGTTATTGAATTATTTTTGTTGAATAATGTTATTTGATGAAAAACATATTAAGAGTACATACTTTCATAGGGGGAAAGTAGAAGGTCAATGATAGAAGTATAGAATATAAAAAAATCAAGAAGATACTGTAAGTGATCTCTACAATAAAACAGTTTAGTGCTGGATGTACAAAGATATTAATATGAGGATGTGCAAAACAGACAAACTAATTAACCTTTATTAACACATTAAAGAATACTTTAGGTTAAGGTCTTCTTTCAAATAAGAAAAAAGCTTTGGGGGTATCTATCTACAGATAAATATTAAGCCTGACAAAGTACTTAACGTCTAATATATTGCTTTCCTGCAATGTTAACTATGTTGAAGCACTTATTTTAACTGATATTATACGCATTAATTATACTCTTATGTAGATAGTATAAGAAATGTGCAGAATTCGACAGTTTAATGGTGGAGGTACACACATATTGATAGATGTCTTGTAATGCACTGTTGAGGAACCTGTGACCCAAGTTTTTCATTCATTACATAACTACACCGTAGTTGTGTATATGATATGTCAATAAACCTTAGAAAATCTTGAAAGGGATATGCAAAATAGCAATTATATACAGTTTTTAATTAACTATTAGTAGAGAATAACGAGTAATGAATATACTTTATAGAGATCTGCAGATAAATGTTTAGTCTTCTCAAGCACCAACTATCAAATATCTCTCCTGATTTTTACTCAGGTTTAACTAAAGTCTGCTTTAAGGGTTGTTTATATTTCACATCATTAATCAGAATCTGCAAAGTAACTAAAATAAATGTAGTGGAGTAAAAATACCAGGTTAACCTCTGAATTGTAGTGGAGTAGAATTACAAAGTAACAATGAGCTGTCATGTGGGTATATATTAATGCTGCCCATTATGGATACAAGCGATTTTCACCCATTTAGTAATTACATGTTTTAAATGTGTACACACCAATGTGTTTCCTATCGCCTAAACCTCCAGGGCTATACACAGTTTAATACTGTCAACTTCTAATTTTGGGAAAAACGAAAACGTCTTTTAAAACTACAATTCCCAGTAGAGACGTGCCATAGAGAGCATGTTGCGAAACACAATAGCCATCATGTGTAGTTCTGGGGGGGCGTTCGAGTCCAGTTTTGAATAGTCTGCCGTGGTTTCGTTCCATTTCAAAGAGCTTGACGCTCAGCGTAACCTTGGTTGGCACTGCCACTCCAACATCCAATCCCAGAGTTTGAAGATTAATCACAGGGTTTGTCAACGGGATTGTAGTCCCAAACGATAGCTGGGGATTATGGGTAGTGTAGTGTCGGCCATCCTAAACTGATTTTTTTTTCGGATATCATATCGCATTACGAACACCACATCTGGCGTCACAGAGATCTTCTGTTACTGTCCTTTCTTCTTAGAGGAAGTACAGAAACACGTAACTCTGGATTTGTTTTAATGTTTGAGGTGCAATAAACGACACAGCAGCTTTTTGGCTGTTAAAACTATTATTTTCTGCTCATGAGAGTAACAGCTGGCGAAATTACAGCCTCGCCTACTGATTTCAAATGTGTGCTCTAAAATGATATTTATAAATGACTATTATCATTATTATAAGCAAGACAATAAATGGTACAGATATGTAGAAAATAAACGTATTTAAGATACGTTCATAAGAAACGTAACGTGGGAGAAAATATGTTTCTAGAAGATATGTAGAAAATAAACGTATTTGAGATACGTTCATAACGAACATAACGTGGGAGAAAATACGTTTCTGGCTAAACGTAATTGAGAATGCAGTTTAGTTCTGTCGGAACGTAATTTTTAGGAGACAGGGTTGAGGATGCATAGCACAGCTGGCTATGCGAGAAACATCAAGGCTACCAATGTTTACACACCTCGAAGTGGAAAGAAGAGTCCTGGAGGAAGATTGCTACGTGAATGACATCCTGACATCCCACAATGACCAAAAAAGGTTAAAAGAGTGAACTAATGGGGTTGAGGAAATCCTAAAAGCTGGAGGATTCTTTCTTAAACCTTGGGTCCACTCAGGGCAAAGTGGGAGGCAGGTGCAGGAGAACCACAACCAAGTGACATCTGCAGGAGAAGACAGAGGATTGATACTTCCAAATCAAATGAAGGGAGAGGACAATAAGGCCCTGGGGGTTGGCTACCTCGTGGAGGAGGACAAACTATATGTGCTTACCTCCATCAACTTCTCAAGGAAAAAGTGGAAAATGAGAGTAGGCCAAGACCTCCTTGAAGAAGAGGAAAGACTCCTGACCCTTTAACCAGAAGAGAGCGGACAAATCCCACAAGACCCTTTGAATACACAACTGTGGACCTGTTTGGACCATATGAGGTGAAGGACCAAGTGAGGAAAAAAGTAAGGCTGAAAGTATGGGGCATTGTCTTCTGCTGTATGGCATCCAGAGCAATACATGTAGATGTTGTTGGAGACCAGTCGGCTGAAGGCTTCCTACTGGCCTACAAAAGATTCACTGCATTGAGGGGACATCCAAAGAAAATGTGGTCAGATCCCGGAAGCAACTTTGTAGGAGCCAGACCTGCCCTGAAGGAGCTCTACATGTTTCTGGACTGCTTAGGAAAATCTGAGCTGGAGGATGAAGCTACCAAACATGGAACAGAGTGGAGCTGGACAATTCATCCTGCAGACTCACCTCACAGGAATGGAGCTGCTGAGGCAGCTGTCCGTGTCGTGAAAAGGGTCCTCAACAACCTTGGAGGAGATGGAACCTTCACATGGGGAGAATTTCAAACATTCCTATACATGGCAGCTAACTTGGCCAACGAGAGACCGATCGATGCCAGGAGTCAAAGCAGGGAGGACTGCGTAGGGTACATCTGCCCAAACTCACTTTTGCGTGGAAGATCTGGACCAAAAGGAGACCCTGGGAGCTTTGCATTTGAAAGCTATCCCTACAAAAGATTAAGGGAAATCCAAGCCGAAGTAGACAAATTCTGGAGGAAGTGGAGTCAGTTGGCAGGGCCCAATATGTTTGTAAGAAATAAGTGGCACACAAGGGAGCGGAATGTGGCTGTAGGAGATGTTGTTTGGGTGGCAGACCAGAATGCCTTAAGAGGTCAATACAGACTTGCCCGGGTGGTTGGTGTTAACACCGATGGAAAGGGCATTGTGAGAGATGTAAATGTCCGCACCTTTCCAAACTACCCAGTCCCATCGGAAAAGGTTATTGAACAACCCGCCAGGAGAAAAGTTGTGGAGACGAACAAAAAACTCTCAACTAAAATCCCTGCCACAGTACTTCACAGAGACGTCCGGCGCATGGTGGTTCTGCTTCCCATTGAAGAGCAAAATGCTGGGAGCAAGAACAACAAATATGATGATCAGACTGGGAAATGGTACAATACACCAAACTCATCAGCATTGAATAATTTTCTGTAACTTCAATAGAAAAAGTGTTGTGACCTCCTTGGGTTCAGGAACCAGGAGCTCAAGTGGGAGGTGTTTTGTCAGAGCTGGAGAAATGCAATTCACATCTGGCTCCGGTCCAGCAGGTGGAGACAGGGAGCCTAGGGTGTGATTCCACTGAGAATGTGGCTCAAAGGAAGAGTGTGAGCTTCCTATTTAATGAGCTAAATGCAGCACACCTGGGAACACACTCTCAGCAGAGGACAAACAGTTTGTTGTGAAAGAAGAGAGGAGACTCAGGGATTTGACCAAAGACGCTGCTGGTGAATATTTGTGGATGTATTAGTCTGTTTTAACCATGTTTGAGTACATGTATTATTATTTCTAGTCTTATTAAGTAAGAAGCTAACATAAGATGCTGGAATATAATTTACTTTGTTGAGATGCAGTTACTTTTGATTAGATGTTAAGTTTAATTGTAAACTTGATTATGGAGCAGGAAAGAAAGTGCTTGTTAAAGGATGGCATGTTTTTTATTGAAATGTTTGTTTGCCTAAAATGAATGAAAATATGTTTTGTGTGAAAGGTTTTCAACCTAAATGACTAAATGAGCATCAAGAGGCTAACAAAAAGCTGATTGAAGCAAAAAAGGAATCTGCATCACTCAAATAAAGAGGAAAATATTCAAGTCTGAGTTGTCCCATGTGTCCTTTTGGAAAGAATCAAGCCATTTTCAAGTTTAGGCAGGAGTCAATCAATCAAACCCAATCACAACTTGACAGTAGTTGCAGTTTATTTTTAAATGAAATAAGGTCAAATGTGATCAATACAAATTGTTCATGCTTATTGAAAGTGAAAAACAGAGAGGAGTATGGGTAAGAAGACGGAGGCGTCATTTTGGTGGACACATCTGTGTGTTGTGCATGAATGTAGCACCTTCTCTCTTTTGGAGAACACTAAAAGTATAACAACAGTATACTTGTGTGTCTGCTAGGGGTGTAACGGTACTTGTACTTGGAACTTGTCCACATTGCTTGCCGAAAGGTCAGATCTGCTGGCACTAACAATGTCTCCTGCTGTGGAGAACACCCTCTCTAGGGACAGAGGTAGCAGATACAGCCAGGTAGCGCTTTGCTAACATGGCAACATAAGGATATTTGGCGTTTGTAATAGCTTTGGCTCGGTCTGAACTTGTTGCGAGTGGTGGAGGCTTAAATGCTAGCGGGAGTTGGGTTTGCACTTCAGTCTTTTGGTACCGGTGATATTCACGTTCGGGTGATGCCTTTTCAAATGAGTGTGCAAGTTTGATGTATTGCCAGCCGCGTAACCAATTTTAGTTGAACAATGCCGACAAACAGCTTTGGTTCGGTCCACCTGTCTTTGTCCATCATCCTTATACGTAACTGCGAAACCAAAATGTTCCCAAACCGGAGACTTCAATGATGCTGGAGGATTTTCGAGCTCAACTTTATCTGCGTTCGCCATTTCGCCAGTTCCTCAAATTACTGACTACATTTGAACGCATCCCTCTGACCAGTTCTCATAGTATGCCTCTCGTCCAATGAAATGACTTGCTCGCTCTATGACGCGTTGAACACAATGGGAGCAAATTACTCTGAATGCTGCGACGCAGCACCTGAGATTACTTCCAAGAAGTTGTTCACGTTCTCAATTTTTTACGTTTAACGTTATATTCGTTCGGTACACTTCGGTACACACGTGTACCGAACCGAAGGGCCCGTACCGAATAATTTCGGTACGGGTACGTGTACCGTTACACCCCTAGTGTCTGCACATATTTGTGTAGACTTGAACAATCTTTATATGCAGAATTCTCTAAATACAGAACTTCATAACAGAGGAGTGTGCTTTAGATAAAGCACTATGGTGTGTAGTTGGTTGGACAAAGTGTCTTGTACTATAAATAAAGGGTGTGCCACTTGGTGGAGAGCTTTGGTGTTGGTAAGTGTTTCTGTAGTTTTGGGTGCAGTGCTTCATTTTGAACCCGGTATCACTGCAAGACGTGAACATGATGACCATGCTGGGAGACGTGAAGGTGTCACAATTTCATCCCTTCAAATGTGACAGTTACACGGTATTGTTAACATGGCCCAACCGGTGGAGAAATACCCGGAAATACCAAGCAAATGCTACCCCGACGGTCGGTTGTTATTGTTAATATTAATATAATAATTATTTATTTTTTAATAGTCACACTAGATTTCTCAGATTTTCTTGTTGCCCCAGCTGGTCGACACCGTGTTGAGCAGAAACAAAGGCTACATTAATGTATTAAATCGATGTTGCCAGTATTAAACTGTGTACATCCCTGGAGGTTTAGGGGATAGGAAACACTCAAATTTAAAACATATAATTAATAAATGAGTGAAAATTGCTTGTGTCCTTAAAGGGCAGCATTAATATATATACACACATGCCAGCTAAGGTCAGAAGAGCTTTATTTAACAGCTGGTCTTATGTTTGTGACCCCTCCTGTTGTTCATTGATAACATTACATTACATTAATTGATAAGCCTGAAACATGCACTTGTCAAGGTTCAGAGGCACATTTTGCAAATATGGCAGTAGCCATCGATCATCTTAAGATAAGATATACTTTATTGATCCCAAGTTGGAACATTTGCGTTACATCAGCATGTGTAACAGTTGTAAATATGCAGTGGTGTTTATTTGTAAATCATTTAGTATAATCACACAAATTCTGTGTTTTATATTTAATAATTCTGTGTTCTTTATTTATTGAATGTTCAATACCTGACAAGGCCGTAGATGAAAAACTTGGGTCGCAGGTTCCTCAACAGTGCATTACAAGACATCTATTGAGTATCAGATGTGTGGTGTTACTCATCCTGTCTACATGATATCATCGTGCCATCAGCGGAAGAAGACTCTTTGCTGCCGTCACTCTTCACATTCTAACAGATCTTGGTGATTGGCCTCTCCAGCACACTGGTCTGTGTTTTAACTTTGACAGCTCGAACCAGTCCTTTAGTGTCTGCCATAGCTTCTAGCACTCTTCCCAGGATCCAAGAGCTACGAGGAGCAGTAGGGTCAACTACCATGACTACATCTCCAGGTTTAAAGCTTCTCTTCTCCTTGCACCAATTCTGTCTTTCTTGCATGAGGGGTAAGTGTTCACGGCTCCAGTGTTTCCAGAATAGGTCTGCCATGTATTGCACCTGTTTCCATCGGCGTCTTACGTACAGATTGTTCTTGTCAAAAACTCCAGGCGACAGAATTGGCTTGGTTTTTAAGAGCAAGATATGATTTGGGCTTAGAGGCTCCAGGTCTTGAGGGTCATTTGAGACTGTTGTGATTGGTCGACTGTTCAAAATTGCCTCTACATCACATAAAAGGGTTTGTAGCCCTTCTTCATCCAAAGTCTCACAAACCTAATCAGATGCTCCCATACTCCTCCATGGTGGGTTGAAACTCCCCTTTATGCCCTTTTGCAGCAGAGCTTCCTGAATTCTGTGCTGGTTCAGAATGGAGAGGGCTTCCTTCAACTCTCTCTGAGCTCCAACTAAATTGGTCCCATTGTCAGATCTTATAAGTTTCACTTGACCTCTTCTGCATATGAATCTTCTCAAAGCGTCGATACATGAGTCTGTATCAAGTGAGCTGGCGACCTCAATATGCACAGCTCTGCTTGTCATGCACGTGAACAGCACTCCGTACCTCTTTAATGTGGTACGTGCTCTTTTGACTTGAATAGGGCCAAAGTAGTCCACACCAACATTGGTAAATGGAGGCATGTCTGGCTCAAGCCTTTCCTGTGGCAAGTCAGCCATCTTCTGCTCTCCCAACGTTGGCTCTTTGTCGTCTGCACAAAACACAATCTCCCAATATCTGTCTTACAGCAGAGTTGGCTTTGATGATCCAATACCTCTTCCTAACTTCAGAGAGGATGTGGTTTCTTCCTACATGTCCAGTTCTTTCATGCATGTGCCTTAATATGAGAGTTGACACATGACAGTTTTTTGGCAGTATGACAGGGAACTTAGTTTCTTCTGGCATAGCTGCCCTCCTCAGGCGTCCTCCCACTCTTAGCACTCCATCCTTTAACACTGGATCAAGCTTGTAGAGGCTGCTTGTCCTTTTGACACCACGTGTTGTTGTTTTCAGTGCTGTCATTTCCTCTGGAAAATACTGTCTTTGGGTTTGGCATATGATGGAGTTTTCTGCCTTCTCAAGATCTTCCAGAGTAATGGTCTGTCCACCCAGTGTGGCCTTCATGTTTTCTATTTTCTGCTCAACATTGCTTTTGTTTTGAGTATCGGTGTTGGAGTCATTTAAAGTGGAAATAAGCTCTTTTCTCCTTTGAACGAGCCGTTTCAAGCTCTCTTTGAACTTCAGGATCCATGCTACTGCAACTTTCAGTTTTCTCCAGCTGGAGAAATGCATGAGTAGCTTGCCAGTAGGATTTTCTGTGACCATAACTGTGTTGATAATAGCATTTATTTTGACCTCTAAATCATCGCAGGAAAGAGAGATGGATTCCAAGGGAAACAGCGGCCAGTCCTTTTCGGACTTCCAGAGCATTTCTGGGCCACGGATCCATGATCTGTTCTCCATAAATGTGTCGGCCTTTTGTCCTCGAGAGGCGACATCAGCAGGATTGATCTTTGTGTTCACATAGTGCCATTGGGTTATCTCTGTGGACTCCCTGATGATGGAGATCCTGTTTGAAACAAATGTGGGAAACCTTGTGTTTTGGTTTGCAATGTATTTGAGCACAGATTGGCTATCAGTCCAAAACATAGAGCTTTCCATCTGTAGTTGCAACTCTGTTCTGAGTAATGTGTCCACTCTTGTAGCCAGCACTGCAGCAGCAAGCTCCATCCTGGGGATTGTGATCTTTTTGAGAGGAGCTACTCTTGCCTTTCCCATCATGAATGCCACGTGAATGTTGTTACTGTGGTTCACCAGTCTCAAGTAGCTCACTGTGCCGTACCCCTGCTCACTTGCATCCGAGAAATGGTGTAGTTGTGCTTGGATCTGTTGGCCAAAGTCATTTGGCTTGATGCACCTTTTTACCTTGAAGTCAGTCATCTTCTGAAGATCTAGCTTCCATGTAACCCACTGCTTAGAACACTAACCAGGTATCTTCTCATCCCAACCGTAACTAGTGCTACACAGCTCTTGTAATAACAGCTTGGCAGGCAGAGTGAAGGGTGCAAGGAACCCAAGAGGATCATAGATGGAGCTCACTATAGATAATATTCCTCTCCTTGTGTGTGGTTGTGGCTTGATGCTGACATTGAATGTAAAATGGTCCTCTTCCACACACCATTGCACTCCAAGTGCTCTCTCAGTTGGGAGTGGCGATCGGCCTTACCGGAGTGCAATTCCGAGGGACGCCATTGGACCGAATCTTTAGGAAAAGAAAAATGAAATTTGATGGGAGGGGACACTTTGAGATCATTTACATATTGACGGAATCCCAATGAGGATATTGGCTCCCTCGTGTGGTCGTAATGTGATGTGAACACCTTGATGTTGTTGTCGTCAATCAATCAGTTGATATAGTTGAAATATACTAGGTCTATTTTCACCAAATGTATTAATAAGAGAGCACCTTGCATTTAATTGATAGCATTACTGTTTTCTGTCATTATTAATTGTATTATTATTAAAGTATATCATTGTTGTGATTTATTCCCATTACTGTAGTTTTCAATCAGATGTGAGAATTCTTTCTTCTCCCTAATGACATTTATTTACATGTCACTTCTATCTTTCTAAAGGCACAGACTTATTTTGTGTTATATGTATATTTGTACACACATTATTCATGTTATTTATTCATTAATGTACTTATTGTTTCCATTGAAATAAAGCTTATTTCATTCAAATGTGTCTTTTCTTCAGTGAGATATCTTTATGGATTTCCTTATGACTTGAGAGTCTGATTAAAGTGGTTTAATATTTCTGAGTGACTCAAGCAACTTAAGTGTTTGCTTTTGGGCAAAGTCATCTGAACATTGTGTACTGTGCAAGTAATGTGGCACTCTACCTTTGTCCCTATATTTAGATAAACAAATGAATCCCCATTATTGCATTTAATAATTCATATTTTGTTATGTACATACAAGTATTTACATATAATAAATAGATAATTAAAGCCTATAATATCGGATAAATTAGAATGTAACAATTGCACTGATGGCTCTGTGTTTTTTGTCACCAATATTATATTTTAGTTTGCACTGCCTCCACGGCTATGGTTATGGTATGATAAGAACTGCTCTGTATTCCTAAAGTTTGACCTTTCTGGCAAAATATTTAATTGATTCAGTATAAATGATGGCAACAGCATAAACTAAGGTACACACAGGTAAAAAAGCTCAAGTGGATCCAAATCAGATGCATGAAACACATTCACTTTTGTAGATCCCAGGATTTATTTGTCATCAGCAGGTATGAATAAAATGTTAGGGTATCAATGACGTCTTGTAAACTAACATTTGTTATTATGCAAGTCAACAACAACAACAACGAGATCTCACTCCACTGCAAAAGAAGAACAGGAATGATCCAGCTATTGAACCCAGTTGGATTCTTTGGGACTTTTTCTGAGCAACCATTCACCTTCATTGATTCAGTATAAAGGATGGCAACAGCAACATAAACTAAGGTAAACACAGGTAAAAAAGCTGAAGTGGATACAAATCAGATGTACAATTATGTACAGGGAGGCTGTGGCGCAGTGCGTTGGTGTTTGGATCAGGGGAGCACAGGTTCAAACCCCACTGCAGTCAGCATGTCGTTGTGTCCCTGGGCAAGACACTTCACCCCACAGTATTGAGTATGTAAGTCGCTTTGGATAAAAGCGTCTAACAAGTAACATGTAATGTACATAAAAGTATTTACATTAATGACGTATATATAAATGAAAAGTATTTACAATATACATAATAAATATAAAAGTCAACATGAAAAATAAAAATGATAAGACAGCAAGTTTAAAAACATTTAAATGACTATTTACAATATTTACATAGCAACAGGTCATTGCTCCAAAGCGTCAACAACAGCTGTAAAAACGCTGTTTTTCTCGATGGAGATTTGCATCGCGGAGAGCCCGCCCACTCCAAACACTCCATTGGACAGTACGACTGTAGACTTCCAATCACATGCGAGTACAGTGACTGTAGACAGTCAAGCCTTCTGATTTGCCAAAAGTCTACAGTCGGAGTCCCGCCTCCAAACTCCATTGGACAGTACGACCGTGGACTTCCAATCGGATGGAAATGACTGTAGACTTTTGTCGAATCAGAAGGCGTAACTGTCTACAGTGACTGTGGACATTGCACTCCTGTGGACTCGAGCTCTGCGAGTCGATCTCTGTCCAGGTTCAGCTCCTTCACTTCTTTAGCTCTGTCAGCTTCGGGAATTGAGGACAGCACCCTGCGACTGTTGCTTATCCATTTAGAGAAGTGGAAACCTCCCCTCTGACATGCAGCTGTGAGCTCTTTGGCCAGCAGGATAGCATCTTCCTCTGTAGCAACAGACTTTAGGCAGTCATCCACATAGATGTTTTCAGTATTGTGTCTTCAGGTCTGAAGTACTCCCTATTATCCATTTCTGTTCTTTTTAATGCTTAGCTAGCGCAGCTGGGCGATGACACAGCGCCAAAGAGATGCACAGTCATGCGGTACTCAGAAGGGGAAGGCTTGTGTCCCCACCAGGCCACCACAAGAATCTTAAAAAGTCTGTATCTTTTTCGGGCACCTTGACTTGGTGAAACATCGCTTGGATGTCCCCCATCATTCCTATTGGCTCCTGGCGGAATCTGGTTAGTACTCCTAAAAGGCTGTTAGTGAGATCAGGACCCTGCAGCAGTTCTGAGTTTAAGGCTGTGCCTTTGAATGATGCTCCACAGTCAAAGACCACTCTGAGTTTTATTTTCTTGTGGTAGTAGACCCCATGATGAGGTATATACCAGACTTTACCCGCCTTTTGCTTCAGCTGCCCCTGTGGCACTTCTTCAGCATAACCTTTGTCAATGACATCATTGAGAAATCTGGTATATTCCTCATGAAATGATGCATTCCTACGAAGCTTTCTTTGCAGGCTTGAGATAAAAAACTAGGGCCAAAAGGGTGGGTGGAGGGGGTCTGGAGGACGGGTTTGGGCTGACAGCCCAGGGGCACAGCGGAGGACCCGGAAAGGGTCTCGGGCGGACGGCCCGGGGGCACAGCGGAGGACCCGGAAGGGGTCTCGGGCGGACGGCCTGGGGGCAAGGCAGAGATCAAGGAGGGGGTCTCGGGCGGACGGCCCGGGGGCACAGCGGAGGACCCGGAAGGGGTCTCGGGCGGACGGCCTGGGGGCAAGGCAGAGTTCGAGAAGGTGTTCTCGGGCGGACGGCCCGGGGGCAAGGCAGAGTTCATGGTGGGGCGAAGGCCACCGCGGGCGAACTCAGGGGGCCGAGCATGAGTGCGAAGGCAGCGGCTGGAAGAGTCAGGGGGCCGGGCCCGAGGGCGAGGACCGCGGCCGGGAAAGTCAGGGGGCCGGGCTCGAGGACGGGCAGGAGCTGGTGGAACCCCTGGCAGGTCAGACGTAGACGAGACCCTGGACGGAACCTGGGCTGGTGTCAGTGGAACCCACGACGGAGCAGGCGTCGGCGGGAGCCCCAACGGAACAGGACATGGGGTTGGCAGGACCCCCGGCAGAAGAGCAGTCGGCGGGACCCCCAATGGGACAGGACATAGGGTTGGCAGGACCCCCAGCAGAAGAGTAGTCGCCGGGACCCCCAACGGGACAGGACATTGATTTGGCAGGACCCCCAGCGGAACCTCCAACGGCACTTGAGTAGGGTTATAAGTGGGTTTTGGTGGTAACAACTAGGTAAAACTTTGAGTGCAGTTCACCTTGAGTATGGCATCTTTTAATTTGGAGTCCTTTGTAATCAGTCCTTCATTCGAGCAGCTGGATCAGTGTGGTAAGGAAGACCTGTTAGAGATTGCTCAACACTTCAGTCTCACTGGGGCAAGACAATTATTAAAAGCAGATCTAAAGGCTGTCATTGTGGATGAGTTGGTGAAAAGGGGTAATCTTGTACTGCCTGCACTGTCTGATGCTCTAGCGGAGAATGGGGAGACACAGAAGCTTGAGGCAGAGCCTTCAGCTGCTCAGGAAGAGGGTGGTGACAGTGAGGACGACGGGCGGTTTACACCACCGCTCACGTTGCCTCGCCATGAACCCCTATCCTCTGGTAGCTCAGTAGACTCCCGAGAGGGGGCTAAACTAAAGGTCCGTCTCGCACGTCTCCAGTTGGAGGCAAAAGACAGAGAGCAGAGCAGGCAGACACAGTTCCGGCTGGAAATAAGGAAGTTGGAGATGGAGGAGAAAATAAGATTGCGTCAGCTGGAGTTGGACTCACAACTGCACGCATCCGGCGCTTTTGCCCCGGCCGCCGGCCCTCATCCACCTGCCTTTGATGTGAGTAAACACCTCTCATTAGTGCCAGGCCCGGACTGGCCATCGGGAGGACCGGGAGGTTTCCCGATGGCCTGGCCTGTTAAGTGGCCTGCTGGCCTGAGGAATCTTTTTTTTTATGTATGTATTGTGAACGCAACGCTGCACAAATGTGGGTCTGACTCTGCCTCACAGAGGGTGACTGGCTGTCTCCATGATGTGGCCTGCTGACATGGCCACTTTCATACAGATCATACTAATACCCTCGATTGGTCTCTGTGTGTCATTCAAGCTCGGGAGGGTGTATGTGTGGTGAGAGGGCGAGAGAGAAAGTGCGCGCACCGGTTACGTGTATTGTTGTTGTTAGCATCTGGTGCTAGCTAGCTGCGCTAACGGATATAATGAGCTGTCAACAAGGTGGAGGAGAGTCCTCTCCTGTCAGACTGAGAGACTGATAACGACAGCTCAGGTGAGGTAAAGGACTCTGAGTGTTTAGATAGTTAACTTAGTCTAAGTTCTCTGTGGGTCTCAAACGGATTGGTCACCATTTATGTAAACACATATTTCTATTTGAAGGGGGAGTGATTAGTAAAATGCATTTAACTAGGTGAAAAAAGGTAAGATAAACTTTAAAAACTGGTTGAGAGCTAAAACTAGTCTTTGCTGCTGCCTCAAAGAGGAGCAGGGGGGAGAGGAGGGAGACAGGTGAGGCTGGTTCAGGAGCCCAGACACACTCACAACTATAAATGAACCAAAAACAAATAAATAAACAAGTTTCAATGTTTTTTCATATTGGATATGGTATGTTATTGGTTATGGCCATGTTCTTATGCTTTTATGATTATTTAAATGTATACAATTCTGTTTCATATGGGTGTAGTCTCTTTATTTCCCCCTCAAAGTGCACCAGATTGATGCATTTAAGTCCAACATTTAAAACAAATCTTACCGGGGGAGCATGCTCCCGGACCCCCCTATAGGATTTGAGGTCCACCTCCACTTAAAATATGTTCACATGGATAGGTTCCTAAATAGATTTGCACACCTTTTTTTTAAATAGTAACCCATGTTCATATGTTTATTCTGGGGTAGTAGATTTAAAGTTTAGGGCTATCACTATGGGCAGCAACGCTGTAAATATTGACAAATAAATCCAGGAAAATGGCACAAAAGAAAACTGGTAGTGGCCTGGCTGGGTGTATAATTCCCGGCCTGACTTATTGTCCCAGTCCGGCCCTGATTAGTGCCAACATTTAGGGAGACTGAAGTGGATGCGTATTTTGGCGCATTTGAGCGCATTGCTGCAGCGTTGCGGTGGCCGGTTGAAGCCTGGGCTCTACTGGTACAGTGCAAACTGTATGGAAAAGCTCAGGAGGCCGTGGTTGCTCTTTCGTTGGAGGAAGGACTCGATTATGACTCCATTAAAACGGCCATCCTCAGAGTGTACGAACTCGTTCCCGAAGCTTACAGACATAAATGTAGACACCTTAGGAAGGGTCCTAACCAAACTCATGTGGAGTTTGCCAGAGAAAAAGGGATGTGGTTTGCGAAGTGGATTTCTTCCTGTAAAGCCGCGGATTATACCGCTCTGAGGGAATTGATTATTTTGGAGGAATTCAAGAAATGTTTGCCTGACCGCATTGCTGAGTATTTGAATGAACAAAAAGTAAGTTCCCTCCCTGCTGCTGCTGTGTTAGCCGACGAATATGTGCTGACACATAAATCTGTGTTTACCCCTGTCTTTACTGAGAGGTCACGCCGTGTGTCCGCCGCACCATTCTCTGAGCCGTTAAATGTGTATAGAGTAACAAGAGAGGCGAGGGAGTGCTTTTATTGTCACCAACCTGGACATGTCATCGCCAACTGTGTAGCTCTGAAGCGTAAGGAACAGTGGCAGAATAGGTCCCCGCCAAAAGGCACACACACACGCGCACAGGCAAGTAAAAGTGACTCTGATGTCACATTGTCTGAGCCTGTGTTTGTGCCGGTGCTTCCAGATAAAGCTGTGGCAGAGGAAAAGTCAATAGAGGTGGATTCCCCTTCTCACGAGGATGTCGCGAGACCAGCACAAAATGCCGGCTCAGACACGCCTCCCACCAGTCCGACTCTCCCGGTAATCCGAGAGAGTCTGCTAGGCTATCAGTTAGTCACCTTCGGTCCGTTGTTAGCCTTACGGTATCTTGAGATTTGTGTGGGATTTAGCTTTTGGGTAATTATGTGTATTTGCTACGATCCCTTCATGTTATGGACTCGCCTGTATCGGCACCGCCAGCGGCTCACTCAATGGGCTCTGATCGAGCGGGACTACCAGGTTAGATACCAGTCACATAAAAGAGCTCAGAGAGTGTGTTGGCCGATGTTTTGTCCAGGTTGGTTGGTGTTATCCGTGTGTATGTGTTTAGTTTCACAAAACCCCTTTATACCCTTGTGGTTTATTCTTAAAAACCCTTACCCTTACCCATCCCCCATTTCCCCTCTGCTGGTCTATGGCCTTGTAGAGGGTAACGGGGTACAGAGTCGCTTAGATAAGCGGGGGAGTGCATCTGACGAAGAGATAGGTTGTTGTGCTCCCTCTCTCTGTTTCTTATCCTCTAATAGAACTGCTCGGGTCTTGATAGATTGAGTGGGGAAGTTCATGAGATCTTTCTAGAGGGTTATCAAGAATAACTTTTATCCAATGACCTTTTCCCTCTCTGTCTGTGTCTGTGTATTCTCTTGTTCCGATTAACCCAGCCAAATCTTTTTTCTTGTTTTGTATCTATATCTACGCCGGGATCCGGAGACGAGGCTGATCCTCTTGCTGTAGTCCTGAGTTCTGGATTAAGTCGTGGACTTCGGGTCGTGGCTGAACCTGTCTCTGCGGTCCTGCCTTGGGTCTCGTCATGCTGCTTCCCTGAAGGCTTCCTCAGGATTGTAGCTGACATCCTCGTGGATTCATCTTCTTATTACAGACATATGCATTTCCTAACATTCGGTCTATATGCTGTAAAATGTATTATCTCTTGGATTTACACACGGCATCTATTGCACGTCTGTCCGTCCTGGGAGAGGGATCCCTCCTCTGTTGCTCTCCCTGAGGTTTCTCCCTTGTTCCCCTTAAACTGTGGGTTTTCTCTGGAAGTGTTTCCTTGCACGATTTTTGCCCAGAAGGATAGGCAAATGGACTTCATCTTCAAGTCAAGGTAAGACCACAATTTTATTGAAAATGGGATCTTACTAAGAGAGAACAATTCAATATTTAAATGATAAAATTACATTTTTTGGGTATCCTTCTGTTGAACTGTCTGTTTAAAATTAATTGAAGCATCAGACTAAAGAGGCTTTTGAAAATAATATTATATTTTGATTTAGGTCAAAATATAATATTTGTAAACCTGAAGAGTCAGTGCCAGTGCCTCACCAGCCATGAACCTCACTGCAGAAGCTTATATATAGACATCTAAGTTTTTTGTGCCCCACCACTTTTGTACATATAGAAACGCCACTGGCTGCGGTGGCTGAATGTGCTGTGCCCGCCACCAGGAGTGACCTTCGCCGTTTCCTCGGTATGGCCGGCTATTACCGCAGTTTTTGCCGCAACTTTTCCACTGTAGCCCAACCTTTACCTAGTTTGATAAGTCCCAAGGTGGACTACGTTTGGACCCCTGAGTGCCAACACGCATTTGAGTGTGTGAAAACCCTCTTAAGTCACGCCACTGTGCTCGCCGCTCCCAACCTTTCCAAGCCCTTTACACTAGAGGTGGATGCCAGTGCAGTGGGGACCAGTGCTCTTCTACTGCAGGAGGATGCTGAGGGAGTTGATCATCCCGTCTGCTATTTCTCCCGTAAGTTTAACAAGCACCAGGTCTGTTATTCTACCATTGAAAAAGAGACCCTTGCTTTGTTGTTAGCTCTCCAGCACTTTGAAGTTTATGTCGGATCCAGTTCTTTGCCAGTCGTAGTGTTCACCGATCATAACCCCATCGTTTTTCTGTCACGCATGTACAATCACAACCAGCGTCTCATGCGGTGGGCTCTGATCGTCCAGGACTACAACCTACAAATCCGTCACAAAAAGGGTTCAAAGAACGTGTTCGCAGATGCCTTGTCCTGTAGTGATGTGTTCTGTGTTTCTTGTGTTGTATGTTTGTTGCTGTGTTGTATACCCGTATTGTGAAGTGTATGGTTTCACAAACCCGGTGGGGTTTTGTCTTAAGGGAGGGGGTGTTACGGCCGCTGATTCCCCGGTCCTATTTACTCTGTCTGGGTGATATGTAAATTAACTGTGTGCAGTGGCCCTGATGTCATTGGCTGCCCATCCTCTGGTCCGCCCCGCCGCGCTCCAATCCCAGCGCACAACCAGCGCACACCTTCCGGGGGAGGACTATAAAGACGGTCGGCTGTCATTATTCGAGAGGCTCTGTTGTGTGTGTACTGATGCCTCACGCTTCTTGGTGTTAACTGTGTACCTCATGTGGCAGTGGTTACTGTTATTGTGATTTATTGTGTTTAGCTTAGGTTAGTACTACGTTGAGTTGTTGTACTCACAGATAGCTGTGTTTGTCTACAGTCTCTTTTTGTTCTTCGTTTTGTTGCAAATCCTTATCTCTATTTTGAACAGGCTCATTTTATTAGAGTCCTCCTTTTGTTTGCTCTTTAGTTTAACCCGCACCCTTTTGGCATCTTTTGTTTGTGCCCGGCCGTTTGCCTGCCTTTTTGTTTAACTTGTTGTATAAATAAATCCTTGTAACTTTACCAATTCCATACTGGTGTATGTTGCATCCCTCTTCCCCTAATCGGGACGTAACAACTACTGACTTTATTGTGAAATTAAAACAGAACGGTAAAAGAATAGTTTCCGGTCTATTCTGAGGCCCGATCTCTGTTGATGAATAAAGAACTACGACAGATGTGTAATATTTAATGCAGCCGAACCATTTATTACGATGCATTCATGTGATGACTTTCAAAGAGTAAAGCAAGCACTGCTTAAAAAGTATGATTTTATATTTTACGAAACGTTTTTTTTATATGGAATGCAGTTGGCGGTCAACCAATCACAGAGCTTGAGGACTAATCACTGAGTTTGTCGAGCAAAGCGGAACGATAGCTGAGGATTCTGGGTAGTGTAGTGTCTTCTGCCATTCTAAACTTCGAAAAAATATTTGTTTGTAATATTAGCCTACAATAAAGGGGACATGATCAAATAGGAATATAATTATCTTTTAAATAACGTTAACTAAAGGGATCAATCTATTTGACACAGCTGAAGCTCTGGCCTTCCTTAACAACTAACTAATTTAATAAAAATCACAGTTGTATTACACACAATGCACTGTTTTTTGAGAACAAAAATGTGTAACTAATGCACCAGAATACATTCTGATGAAAAATAAAAATTATTATGAATACAAATAAAATAAAAGAAGCCTCCCGTGAGTTACTACATGCTATAAAGTAGATTTAAAAAACATTTTATAGAAGAAAAGCTCACTGCGGGACGTTGTAGAAATGTGTGTGTGCACCACGACAAAGGAGCCGCATTCACTTGACATTGGGGTTGTTTGCGTGGTGCAGATACGTAGATGTAGCAGAGTCCGTGACTCCACCACGTACTGCGGTGTTAAGGAGTCGTGGTGGAGTCACGTATTCTGGTGAGACCAGGTTGCCCTGATAGTTGAAACGCGACGCAAAAGCCCCCCCCCCCCTTGCGTTGGAAAGTGACGACAGGGACCCTGACATAATGTCAACATAGGCCGAGTTGGGAGTGAGAATGTGTTGGGAAATGCATGGAGCTTTGCAGTTGTAAATGTAACAGATAATGTAATTATAGCCTAGATGTAAAAATGCTTTATGTTAAAAAAGGAAGCAAATAAAGTTAAATTAAATGCATGCATATTGTCCATTTATCAATGTATATGACTTATATCAATGTTCACCTATAGTTGAGCCACTTAGGAACCAAGTAAAAAATGATGTGAATGCATTGACAGTATTACCATATATATTTGATCTCGGTACAAATAATCATCTAGTGATATTCTCAATAGCTTTAATGCATTGTTTGACCTAGAAAATGTATACTTTGACACCAAGATTGACCTTCTAAGTGGCCTGGAAGCCGAGATATTGGCACTTATAGCTTTTGCATGGTGGCTCATCTTAGAAATCTAAGATGGCCGCCATCTTGATGAAGTGTCCCCCCCCCAAATGTAAAGCTATGGTGATGTAGAACACATGGAAAAAATGTGGTGCTTTTATCCGGCGTGTCTTCATCCTTCTCAAATCGGGTCATAAGCCGCCGTACTATTTAAAACTCATGCAGAGAGTTAGGCTGTGGACAAACTGTCCAAAGATCAGCTCCTCTCGTCTTTTCCTAACCAAGACGAAAAGACGAGAGGAGCTGATTTTTGGACAATTCGACCGGAAACCAGGGTTTCTTCATTACCCTCAGCTAACATGCTAATATGCTAACGGAGACCCTGAAACACAACTTCAGGTGCTGGCCTTCACAATAAAACATACGGGTTTCTCTCTTCACCTTTCTCTTCTTACAAATATGATACTAAGGGGGGAAATACATATAATATGAAATAAACCGGGTTCTCTCCGCAGCTCCATGTCTGTGTATCTTAAAGGTTTAGGTATTGTCTAAGGGGAAATCATAGCCGCTTTTATTTTGAAGTCCTCTGCACCGGAAGTGATGATCCCGCTCTTTCTAACGGAACCAGATCGCGTCTCGTCGGTTCTCTCTCTACATCCATGGTTCTCTCTCGGTGTTCCTGGGGAAGTGTGTGTGAGCACTTGATCCTTCGTCTGTGTGTCTGGATGAACCTCTGACTTTGTGCTCTTTCTTCTGAAGCCTTTAGCTCGGACTCTAGATGCTAGCTTAGCATGCTAGCTGGTAACACGCGAGCAACACAGAGTGAGAGAAACAGGAAGTGGTGATTTAGTAAACATGAGTGTTGTGCTGCTCTCGTTGGTGAAGCAGCGACTCACTGCGGCTGCTGAAGACATCTTTGTTCTGTTTGAAAGAACGATATCAGAGTACGAGGAAGAACTGTCACGTTCAAAACAGGAGAACGAGAGACACCGGAAACTACTGGACGCTGTTGTACAGCCTCAGCTTCAGATCCACAGAGCAGGTCTGTTCCCTCTTTATTCACTCGCTCTCTCTGTATATATTTCAATAATAAATAAAAAATCCTTAGCATCACAAACAATAACAAACAATTTAAACTTGTGAATTTGATAAACTCCTCACTCCCTCCTATCTTTATCTTGGTTTCATTGATGAATACATGCACTAAGATAAATATGAACTCCCTTTTTATTATTTAGAAAAGTGCTTCAGAAATCAATAACATAAATGTCTTATTAAATTATAAACCAAAGTAAATCAATTGTATAGGTCTAGCCCCCCTATATAATAATAATAATAATAATAATACATGAGACTTTCAGGAAACTCAATGACGCTTTGACAGAGAATAAAAAAATATATATCTGTGTGTGAAATTGTTCCATCCTCAAAAACTAATGCTTCTGCAGTCTAGCTGCAGCTTCTAGCAATGGTCTTCTGTTGAAAAAAGGACACTGACTGTCCTGAATGTGGCATCACTAATACCCCTTTCACACCAACGCGGTTCCAGGGCCGGTTCGGAGCTGGAGCTTGAAAAGCACCGGTTTTTCCTGTTCACTAACCCTAAGCCTCTGATACCTCATTCACACCAACGGTGTTTCAGGGCCGGTTCGGAGCTGGAGCTTGAAAAGCACCGGGTTTTCGTCTTCACACCGCAGCGGAGCAGCCTCTTAGCTCCGGAATCCTGTTCGTTTCAAGCACCAAAAAATTGTCCGGCCAGAGCAAAAGCACCACATACGTCACGCTTACGTCGAGGCGGGGGCAGGGGCAGAGACAGATCAACTCCTGAACAACAACAAAAAGCCTGCGTTTTATCCAGTTTGTACACAACGATGGAGAAACTTAACAAGAGTTTCAGAGTTTCAGCCATAGACTGTATATATAAAGGTTTCTGCTCATGGTGAAGCAACGTGTCTGCGTGTTAAGGTGGAACCTGAGCATTAACGTTGATCACCTCTCATTATAACTCATTATAAATCTATAAAACTATAAATATTAAACTTTACTTCAAGTGTTCATTTGAGAACAGCTGTTACATACCTGGGTGAAGGTTACAGTTCATTTAAATGAAAGATACAACGTTACTCCACACTCCTGGTTCAGTCCACCTTAAGAAATAAGATCGACCTCGGAAGCAGTTGTGTTTTAAAAAAACCTTTATTGACACGAGTACACTTTTTTTATAAGAATATAACTAAACCACAGAAATGACTCCGGAAAAGCTGCAGATAGAGCCATAAGAAATGAATGCAACTGATTTCATCCGCGCGGTTTGGCTTTATGAAGCAGGCACGCAAACGGTTACGTCATGACGCAAACGATGACGCAACGACGCATTACCAGTCGGACTCTGGGCGGTGTGAAAAGAGCCAGAGCTAAACCGAAGAACTGGTTCTGAACCTGAAAAGCTCTAGCACGGAGCTTGAACCGGAGTTGCGTTGGTGTGAATGAGGTATGAGCTCCGGAATCCGGTTTGTTTCAAGCACCAAAAAGTTATCGGTCTTGAAAGCAAGCACGTCGCGCTTACGTCGGATCTGGGCTGTGTCCAAATAACACGCAACATCCGCCTTTCCGCCAGCTTCAACATGATCTGTGGAATAACATTGAGAATCAGTTGTAATGTTATACCAAAGTAATTAATGCTGCCAAGCTGGGTATTTTGAGTTTGGCGCATGCAGAGGCTAACAACAGCTAGCTCTAACGGCGTCGAATAGGACGTATATTTACCTTCTTTCTCCTACGGAATCGTCGTTGAAGTTGATGATGATTGGAAAGAACTTTTGAATGTAGCATGTAACGACTGTAAAGTTGGTCGTAAAGTCGTCCCATTTCTTCCATTTCGTTTCGACTTCAATACAATCCGCCATTGTTGTTGTTGTCGATGTGAGGGGTTTCCGCGAGGTTTGGCTTTATGAAGCAGGCACGCAAACGGTTGCGTCATGATGCAAACGGTTGCGTCATGACGCAGCACCAGTCGGGCTCTGAGCGGTGTGAAAAGAGCGGGAGCTGAACCGGTTCCGAACCAGAAAAGCTCTAGCACGGAGCTAGAACGGGAAAAGCCTTGGTGTCAGTGTTTCCGCCAGACCAGGGCTGAGAGGGCGTTCACCCTGAGAGCGGGGGGGGTGCTTGAATTTTGAGTTGAGCCGTCCCTTATAGATACTGTCTTTTTACGTTGGTGAGTCGGATCATTTGGCTCGGCTCTCTCAAAGCGCCGACTGTTTCGGCTCCCAAACGGCTCTTCATGTTAAAATAGTAACTCAAAATAAAACGTTTGTATTGATTTGCTTAGTGAACTTTTTGGCATTGCATTTACAACTCTCCGCCAACAGATGGGGTGCTGGCCCTCAGCACTCCCCCTTCCCGCGTCCCTGGTCACTGCATCGATGCAGAATCGTCCACGTCTGCATCGCGATGTAGAAACGATTAATTTCAACACCCCTAATACATATAAACAAACTGCTACGAATTTGAACGTTAAGCAAGAACATGTTTTTTTTTACAAGGAATACAGATTCATTTAATTCATATAGTACATTAATACAAAATAAAATATGACATGTATACATAAGATATATAAGATGTGAGAGCTGGTGTATCAGGTCCGTCCGGTTCCCTCAGACTGTGACAGGCAGAGACAAACTGTCCTGCAACAATGCAGCTCTCTTTATATTCCCCAGTACTAGTTTTAGTGTTCGGATCAGGGGGTCACAGGTTCAAACCCCACTGCAGTCAGCATGTCGTTGTGTCCCTGAGACACTTTACCCCAAAGTGCTCCTGTGGGGATTGCCCACAGTATTGAGTATGTAATTCGCTTTGGATAAAAGCGTCTAACATGTCATGTATGAGTCCAAGTACAGGTTTAGCAAGGCGGTGAGAGATGCTAAACGACTACTCTGAGAAACTCCAATACCAGTTCTCAGCTCACGACTCTGCAGACAGGTCACAAACTGTTGACGCTGCCATCTTAGGGTAGGAATACCGTGAACATAGCTTACCACATGACAAAAGAATAAATACAATAATACACACTGTCGGCGTTGCTTCCACCGGAAGTGACACGTTTATTGCACATTTCCATTTCATCACGGCAATACAGGACGAGACTTTTAGTATAAGAGTATAAAATAAACAGATTTGTGTCTTATAATTCGACGTGAACGGCCGATGCCTTGCTATCCGGCAGTGTTACTACGTTTTAGATCAGCGACAGTACTGACTCACCTGTTGTCCTGAAACTCTCCAGGGAGTCTGGAAGAAAAAGATGTAATTGACAGACTATTGATCCAACAGAAATACACAGTGGGCGGGACATAGAAAAACAATAGGCAAGCATGTAAAATAAGGCGTGGATAATTCTGATACTCTACAGTTTCTCTGAATATGTGTTTCCTGTTTCCTGCAGACGTCCAGCAGCTGGTGGTGGTTAAAGAAGAGGTTCCCCCTGAGCAGCAGGAGTGGAGCTCCAGTCTGGACCAGGAGGACCCAGAGCCCCCCCCACACATTAAAGAGGAACAGGAGAAACTCTGGATCAGTCAGGAGGGAGAGCAGCTTCAAGGGCTGGAGGAGGCTGATATCACCAAGTCCACATTCACTCCTGTCCCTGTGAAGAGTGAAGATGATGAAGAGAAACCTCAGTCCTCTCAGCTTCATCAAATACAAACTGAACACCTGGAAACAGAAGCTGATGGAGAGGACTGTGGAGGACCAGAACCAGCCAGGAACTCAGATCCAGAGAGACATGTACAACCAGAGACTGAGGACAACCCTGGAGACTCTTCTGAACCTGAGACTGAAGACAGTGCTGATTGGAAGGAGACCAGAGAACCAGGTTCAAACTCTCAGAGAAATAAACAAGACCCTGTCAGTGATTCAAGACATAGGACTGGAAAGAAACACTTTAGATGCTCTCAGTGTGCGAAAAGATTTGGCCGCAAGTTAAGTCTGAATAGACATATCTTAATTCATACCGGAGAGAAACCATTTACCTGCATAATTTGTGAGAAATATTTTGCGGAGAGAAGAGATTTAAAGACACACATGAGAATCCACACAGGACAGAAACCGTTCAGCTGTTCAGTCTGTAAGAACTATTTTACACGGAGAGGACATTTAAAGGAGCACATGAAAATCCACACAGGAGAGAAACCATTCAGCTGCTCAGTCTGTAAGAAATGTTTTGCAGAGAGAAGAGTTTTAAAGAGACACATGAGAATCCACACAGGAGAGAAACCATTCAGCTGCAGTGTTTGTGACAAAAGATTCACCTGGAGTTATCAGGTCAAAAGCCATGAGTGTGTTGGTCGTCAGTCCTCATAGCTTCATCAAACTCAGACTGATGAGAACAGAGAGGCAGAGCCTCCAGCCAGCTGCTCAGCTGAACACATGGAAACAGAAGCTGATGGAGAGGACTGTGGAGGACCAGAACCAGTCAGGAACTCAGATCCAGAGAGACATTTACAACCAGAGACCGAGGACAACCCTTGAGACTCCTCTGAACCTGAGACTGAAGACTCTTCTGAACCTGACACTGAAGATATTGATTATTGTTAGGTTTAAACTCTTTGGGTAAGTCCCAGTAAGTCGTATATAATGCGATAACTAGACTGTTTTTGATAAAAAAATGTTTGGTCCAAGTAAAGAGAGGACTGTGGAGGACCAGAACTGGCAACATTTACAACCAAAGACTGAGGAGGTTTCCTTATTGGGTTATATAATTAAAACAAAAGATAACAGTCAAATATAATTTCGTAAAATGCATGATATGTCACATAGCTCTATACTTATATACTAAATGTACACGGTTTGTTAAACTGACGTGAAAGAGTGTAAGGTCTGATATAGTTTCACTAAAGGTGTCACTATTCAGCAGAGGGAAGACACCCTTACTCTCACAGCAGGAGGCCCCTGACTCAATGGGATATTACTGTAAGCTTTAGTTTAGTCTTTGAGGCAAGTCGGGACATGTCCAGTCTCACACCTGGAAGCAATGACTCCTCTCCACATACATGGGTCTGTTGGTGTGTATTCGCTTCTGCTTCTGTTGGTATGATATAAAAGCAGCAGCTGGGAGAGGAAAAAAGGTCTTAGGGTTCTTAACTGGGAATCTCTCCCTAGATGTTACATGTATCTGTTCACTATTGTTCCAGTCAAATGTCTTTGTTTTGAGTCTTGTATACAGTCCAATGTTCCCACTTTCTGTTGAGTTGTGTTTCTTGTAATCTCAATTTATGAGTCAAGTTTTTAGATCAAAAAGATTTCTTCCATGATTGTTACCCATTGGTTTTTCGTTGGTGGTGCTTCCTTACTCCAATTTCCTAGTGAAAGCTTTCTTGCTGGATATTAGCAGATCATTTCCTCAGTGAATTTACATACATAGAGTACCAAACTACTTTTAGAAACATCATACCCTATTATTTGACATATTCCATACATACCATTGCCCAAAACACAATTACAGTTTTTTTCAGTGGCGAACACTAAAATCTCACCTGAAGCAAAATGATTTAATCTCACCCTCAAAGAGCAAAACCTCAGCTCAAATCTCCAAAACTCTAAACACATTTTCTGCTCTGCACCAAATTTGCAATTCAACTTGGCACTTTTTGCAAAAACACTGCACATGGTTCTCTAAGTAAGACACAGGCCCTTTCTCATTTCACTAATATTACCCCTCCTCGACTCCCCGAATCCTCGCTCCTCCGCTAGTGACCCGGAAATGAATTTTAGCGTGCCGTGTTGAAGGACATCTCATTTCTCTAAATGCACTTCGAGGATCGAGCATCGAGGAGGCTCTCTGGAGGAGCTATAACCAAGGAGAGAGGAGGCTCTCTGGAGGAGCTCTAACCGAGGAGACACTGATGGATCCTCCGTGGATGTATTTCCGGCAACAGCGATGTTTCAAAGAGTCGTGACGCACGGCCGGACTTATCTCAGCCAATGACAGCTCTGCATGCATCCCCTGGATATTATTTTATTAACTGCTTTCATCGCAATGCGATGTTTACAGAGAGAACAGCTGTGAGGTCTTCTGCATACCTTTGTTGTAAGAAGTGGTTATTTGAGTTACTGTTGCCTTTCTATCATCTGACATTTTTCAGAAAATAAGTCTACATTTTGAGAAACAAAGTCAGAATTTTTTTTTTTAATAATGAGATTTGCAGAAAAAAGTTAGAAATGTTGAGATAATAGTCAGAATTTGGAGAGCCAACTCGCCTGACCTGAACCCTGTAGAGATTCTATGTATTGTCGAGAGGAAGATGAGGCACACAAGACCCAACAATGCAACCTGGGGAGCATTTATGCATCGTCATTTACATCACAAGCAAGGGGAGTCATGACTTTTATCCACAAATCAGTGCCCTTTCAAGTTTCTAATGTCATTAAGGATACATTTGGTAGTTGAGTGGCACAGTGTGCGTTGGTGTTCGGATCAGGGGAGCACAGGTTCAAACCCCACTGCAGTCAGCATGTCGTTGTGTCCCTGAGACACTTCATCCCAAATTGCTCCTGTGGGGATTGTCCACAGTATTGAGTATAAAAGCGTCTAACAAGTGACATGTAATGTAGACATGTGGTTATCCAGGTATCACTGCTCTCAGTTACTTTGAATTTGGTTAACACATACGGCCCCAATACAGATGAGCCTGGCTTTTTTACAAATGTACTGTATTTCTTACGCTTGCATCTCTCCCAGGAGAATATATAATTGCAGGGGACTGGAACTGTACACTAGATCCAACCACGGACAGATCTACAGGTGTTCAAACTCACACTAGAAGTAGAACAACTATTCAACATTTAATTCAAGAGTTACATTTGTTAGACATCTGGAGACACCTGAAACCTAATGATATTGCTTACTCGTCTCACTCAAGTACTTTTCAGACATATTCGCGGATAGATTTTTTAATCTCTGCAACGTTGTGTTAAAAAATACAGGACTGTTACTATGGCAGTATATTCATATCAGACCATGGAATATGTTGTATGGTATAAATGGACGAGAACCTTGTTAGAGATCCACCCAGATGGAATTTAAATCAGAAATGGCTACAAAATGAAGAATTAATTATGTGGGGACAGAGATAGATAATTATTTTGGGGATAATACTACACACGGCATGTATCAAGTGGGATGCCTTCAAGGCTTTATGAGAGGACATAATTAGTTATACTTCATCCAAATCCAGAGAGTTATGCCAGAAAAGACAGAAGCTAGAGTCCAAAATGAAAACTCTTCAAGACCAGGTATAGGGGGAAAAAAAACTGAAGTAGAAAAATAACTATTGCTCTTAGCCTAATATAATAAATGATCGGCAGCCAGGGCAGCCTCCATTATGCTTAGGCTCAACCAAACATTCTACGAGCAAGGGGGAAAACCTGGCAAACTTTTAGCGTGGCAGATCAAACAGCTTGAAACAAGGAAGAACATCACTTCCATTATTAACAATAACCATGACACGAGAATAGACCCTACTGAAATAAACAGGGAATTTAGGAAATATTATGAAAATCTGTATCAATCCCAAGTCAAACATGACCCCCAGACCCAAAAAACATTTCTTGACAGGCTGAATATTCCATCTATTTCTAAGGAGTTTGCAGAGATGCAAGAGGCTGATCTTAATGAGGACGAAATAAGAATCGCTATTGACGGCATGAAAGCAGGAAAATCAGCAGGACCAGATGGTATACCAATAGACTTGTATAAAAAATGTAAAACAAAATTACTTAAACCACTGTTTAGTGGTTCTTTAGTGGTAACCTACCCAGTGTCAGGTGCGTTAATAACACTACTGCCAAAACCAGGAAAGCCCAGCAACAGATGTGAACATATGAGACCGATAAGTGTACTAAATTCTGACCACAAAAATGTATGTAAAGATTTAGCGAGAAGGTTACAAGAAACACTACCCAGTGTCATACACAGGGATCAAATGGGTTTATTCTGGGTCGCCAAGGATTCCACAACGTTAGGAGGGTCCTTAATATGATTCAAGGCTTGGAGGCCCTCCTATCTTTAGACGACGAAAAGGCTTTTGATAAGGTGCAATGGCCCTACCTATTTAATACTTTGGAAAGATTTGGATATGGGAATATCTTTTTTAAATGGGTTTGATTATTCTATTTAAATCCTACAGCAGAAATATTAACTAACAGACATATCAATCAATCAATGTTTATTTATATAGCCCAATATCACAAATGTTACATTTGTCTCAGTGGACTTCACAGGTTGTACAGAATATCAGTATGACAATATGACACCCTCTGTCCTTAGACCCTCTGTCCTTAGACCCTCACATCGTACAAGGAAACACTTCCAGAGAAAACCCACAGTTTAAAGGGAACATGGGAGAAACCTCAGGGAGAGCAACAGAGGAGGGATCCCTCTCCCAGGACGGACAGACGTGCAATAGATGCCGTGTGTACATTGAAAAGATAATACATTTGCAACATAGGTAGTCCAAATGTTTGGAAATGCATGTGTGTATAATAGGAAGATGAAACCACGAGGATATCCATCCAGGACTTATGATCCAGGACCACAGCCACGACTCAAGATCCAGGGCTCGCGATGCAGGACACAGGACCGCAGGATCATCCATGACTCCGGATCCCAGCGTATATAGACACCAAAAAGAAAAACATTTGGGAAAGCTGGGTTAATCGGAACATGAGAGTACACAGGTATAGACAGAGAGAAGGAAGAAGTAAGATGTCCCCCGACAAACTAAGCCTATATCAGCAAAACTAGGGGCTGAATCTAATCAGCCCTAACTATAAGCTTTATCAAAAAGGAAGGTCTTAAGCGCACTCTTAAAAACGGATAGGGTGTCTGCCGCCCGAACACAAACTGGAAGCTGATTCCACAAATGTGAAGCTTGATAAGAAAAGGCTCTGGCTCCCATTGTACTTTTAGAGACTCTAGGAACAACCAGCAACCCTGCATTCTTGGAACGCAATGCCCTAGTAGGACAGTAGGGTATAATGAGTTCTTTAAGGTAAGATGGCGCCTGCCCATTAAGGGCTTTGTAGGCGAGAAGAAGAATTTTAAATTCTATCCTGTGTTCTATAGGGAGCCAGTGTAAGGCAGCCAGAACAGGAGTAATGTGGTCCCTTTTCCTAACTCTGGTTAGTACACGAGCTGCAGCATTTTGAATCAGCTGAAGCGACTTGACTGACTTCTTGGTACACCCTGATAATAAGGAGTTAGAATAATCCAGCCTTAAACTAACAAATGCATGGACTAGTTTCTCTGCATCGTTTTGAGGCAAGATATGACTGATTTTTGCAATGTTACGTAGATGGAAGTAGGCGGTCCTTGAAATTGATTTTATGTGGGCGTTAAAGGATAAATCCTGATCAAATATAACACCAAGATTCCTTACAGTCTCACTGGAGGCCAAATTAATGCCATCCATAGTTAGTATATCTTTAGATCATTTGTTTCGTAGATTCTTCGGGCCAAGTACAATAACTTCAGTTTTGGTCGTGTTTAACATCAAGAAGTTTAAGGTCATCCACGTTTTTAAGTCCTTGAGGCAGTCTTGAATTTTATTTAGATGATTAATTTCATCAGGCTTGATTGATTCAGATAGATAGGACCTAAACCAGCCTAAAGCAGTTACCTTTATGCCAACAAAGTGCTCTAGTCTTTGCAATAGGATATCATTGTCGATAGTATCAAATGCAGCACTGAGATCGAGCAAAACAAGAATAGAGACAAGTCCCAGGCAATGTTCTGTAAGGGCTTTATGGTCCATTTCTAGGCAGTTCTCACTTTTTAAACTAGAAAGCGGCTTAGGAAATGTTGACAAAGTCACTTTTGGGACTAAATCGGCATTGTGTGGAGCTGAGATTGTCAATATTGCACACTTCCTTCCCGTAGATTTCAGTGATGCCAGGAAAGACTGTTGCTCAGCATCTGTCGCTTTTGGAATTTCCCTCGAGTGACGTAAAAGTGGTGTTGTTGTTGTTGTTGTTAAATTAGCTGCATCACCAAGACTGTCAATTGCTTGGCTTAAACGATTCCTTCGGGTTTTAGCCGAAGTAAAGTCAATGTCAGCAACAGGGGAAGGTGTTACATCCTTCACTGATCCAGGTAGAAGCCAATACGCCTTTTCCTGGGTAACTGTCTTGGCATCACGTATCCAGATGTTTCGATGTAGAAAAGGAGAGATGCAACATGGGTACATGTCGATCCCAAACCAGCCTTGCAGTTGCAGTTAGCTGTGATGACTGCACCATCCTTCTTCATCAGTACCCACGGACATGTTGGCGGCAGCCCAATACTCTGAGAATGCAATACCTGAAAAATAAAATACAAAAATATTATTGGATTGTTGACTATTTAGAACCACCAATATTTTGGTCCAACTTTAATTTCAAATACTGATTGTTTACACAACCAGTGGGTGGTCAGCTCTTGTCATATTCCTATGCTAGGTAGCCCATAACAGAAGCTGACAACCAAGAATAGGTTCACAACTTTTGTAATTTAAATATATTGCAATATATAATAAAGCTTTAGCTATAAAGCCCTTTTCATAAAGCACGTGTAGCTCAAAGTGCTTTACACAATGGCACACATCACAAGTTAAAAATAAACCACAAGAAATCCCCCTCAGATCAGATGTTAAGACCTTTACAGGTACATGCAGCATAGCAACAACATAACATTTGAACAGGTTAAGAGACACAAGGAGGTAAAAGGTATGATAATACAAATAAATAATAAGACACAAGACTAAGTTTATTGATGCAACAATATCCCTATAAAGTAAACATAGATATAGGTACAACAAAAATAAAAGCTGGTGTTTAAAAATGTCCACTGAGTTGGCCTCTGATATGTCTTGGTAGCGTAGTGGATACAAGCAGCCTCACCCATTTTATTTTGGGGGACTTTAGGGATATTTAAAAAGCCAGCTGAAGAGGACCTCACGAAATATTTACTCACTTTTCCAGCTATTACAGCCGCATCTCCTTGATATGCAACGCAAACGTCGCGGATCCACCCGGATGTGAACTGGTTATGTGCCTCGAGTCCTTTGTACGCCTTCATTTCCTCCATGGTGTACAATGGAATAGGCGAAAAAACCAGGTAGTTCACGATATCGCAGTAAGAAAGTGAAGGCCATGAATTTATATCTGTGCTGTAATCCTTAACGGGAATCAAATAAGGGTCCACCGAACCAATCGACGCACATTTGTCTCTGTAAACGGTCTTATCCTCCGGGTTTAGTGATTCGTAGTAGCCTTTCATTTTCGCCATTTTTGAACGCTGCCGCCAGTAGAGTGGTACTCCAAGATGTCTGCCGCGAAATCCCGTGACGTCATTAGGAAGCCTCGATAGAGAAGCGAACAAAGCATATCTGAAAGTGCACGCCTGGACGGCAAAACTTTATACCCAGTATATTTCCATAAATATGATGATGGATTATCAGTCAACATTTCTACGTGACACAAAGACATTGGATTAACCTTGAGCGGCGTTTTTATTCCGGTGAACACAACTTTTGATCACAAATCAAAAAAGGTAAGACGAAATTATTGTAATATTTTTGAAACCGGATGTTGTTTACTTTCTCTTTTCTGGCTGATAGCGCCGCAATTCGGGGTCCTACAGTGATGATATTATATGTGTGGAATCTGTGGAGTCTCAGCTTTAATCGTATATCTTGTTTTCGCAGTTAAGATAGTAATAAGGGCATTTCTACCGTGAGTGCTGTGCAAAATTCCGTGAGCATTAGTTAGCATTTTTTCTCTCCATGCTAATTCAAAGGCTTGGTATTACTCTTGTGTTTCTTTTAGCTAAAAATGGTTCACATTGTCAGTTAGCTGAGTTTCTTAGCGTTAAAAGGGTATGGAACATTAATAGTTTCATAAATGTTAAGAAGCCCTGAGACATAGTCACGTAAAAAAACGGTGGGGGGGTTCCACTGGGGGGACCCTCGGGCTTAAGAGGTTAAGAAACGGTTTTATCACTGCTACTTTGAATGATTGTGGAACATAGCCTGATAATAAAGACATATTCATAATATTTAATAAAGAAGTGCTAATTAATGGAACAACTTCCTTCAACAGCTTAGTTGGAATTGGGTCTCACATACAGTCTGGAGTGGCAGATCACGGGAGGACAGCCAGACATTCTGGCCGGGCTGGTAGTCCGGGGCTGGAGTGCGATGGCGGTCTGCAAGTCTCTGGTTGCGAGCAGCAGTGCGAGCGAGAGCTGCCCGAGCTTCATGCCAGACTCTGCGGGCCCGCCGAAGATGCCCCTGTACTGAGGGAACTGCCACATCCCTCTCCTGGGTGGGGAAGAGAGGGGGTTGGAACCCAACAGAAGCCATGAATGGAGACATCCCTGTGGCGGAGCAAACCAGGGAGTTATGGGCATATTCAACCCAAGGCAGGTGGGAGGCCCAGGAGACTGGATGTTGAGAAGAGACACAGCGAAGGGCTGCCTCCAGGTCCTGATTAGCACGCTCAGTCCGGCCATTGGTCTGCGGGTGGTAACCTGATGACAGACTGGCCGACGCCCCCAACGCCCGGCAAAAGGCTTTCCAGACTCGAGAGGCAAATTGCGGGCCCCTGTCAGAAACAATGTCCTGAGGAATGCCATGCAATCTAAAAACATGCTGGGTGATTAGTGTAGCAGTCTCCAGAGCAGAAGGTAATTTAGGTAGGGGAACGAAGTGTACGGCCTTGGAAAAGCGGTCAACAATAGTCAGGACAACTGTATTTCCTTCCGATGGGGGAAGACCTGTCACGAAGTCCATGGCGATGTGAGACCAAGGCCAATGAGGAATGGGAAGAGGATGGAGAAGACCAGCAGGGGCGCGGTGGGATGCCTTACTGCGGGCGCAGATGGAGCAGGCGGCGACATACTTCTTGGCGTCAGAGGACATGGAGGGCCACCAGAAGCTTTGCTGGAGGAGGCCTAGAGTCCGAAGTGCTCCTGGATGGCAAGCTATCTTAGAATCATGTCCCCACTGGAGCACTGAAGATCTGGCGTGCGGTGGAACGAACAGCCGACCCGGTGGACAATCCTCAGGAGTTGGATGGTCCTCTTGTGCCTCCTGGACCACCCTCTCAACCTCCCACCTGGCTGCTCCCACCACCCAGGAGGATGGAAGAATGGTCCCCACGGATGGCTCCTCAACCGGAGGAGCGAACTGACGTGACAGGGCGTCCGCCTTGATGTTCCGTGAGCCTGGCCGATAGGGTGAGGGTGAAGCTGAACCGGCCCAGAAAAAGCGCCCACCGAGCCTGGCGAGAGTTGAGCCTGCGAGTAGAACGGAGATAAGATAGGTTTCTGTGGTCAGTCCATACCACAAACGGGTGAGTCGTGCCCTCAAGCCAGTGCCTCCATTCCTGCAGGGCTAAGACTACTGCCAGAAGCTCCCGATTTCCCACATCATAGTTTCTTTCTGCCGGGGAGAGCCGGTGGGAAAAGAAGGAGCAGGGATGCAACTTCTGGTCGGAGGCTGAGCGCTGGGAGAGGACTGCCCCTACACCAGTGTCGGAGGCATCCACTTCGACCACGAAAGGGGCTGAAGAATCAGGGTGAGATAACACAGGAGCAGAGGAAAACAAACACTTCAACATAGCAAAAGCAGTCTCAGCTTCAGATGACCACACAAAGGGAACTTTAACTGAGGTGAGCTTGGTGAGTGGGGCGGCTGCTCGACTATAGTCACGAATAAACCTGTGGTAAAAGTTGGCAAAACCAAGGAACCTTTGGAGTTGCTTTCTCGTTGTAGAAGTGGGCCATTCGGCCACTGCCATGACTTTGACAGGGTCGGCTCTGATCTGCCCCTTCTCCACCACAAAACCCAGGAATGAAACAGAGGAAACACGAAATGCACACTTCTCAGCCTTAACATAAAGTCTGTTCTCCAGAAGTCTCTGCAGCACCAACCTCATGTGTTGGACATGTTCTTGGGGGTCACGAGAGAAAATGAGGATATCATCAAGATACACAAAGAAAAATCTGTTAAGCATATCACGAAGGACATCGTTAATGAGTGCCTGAAACACAGCAGGGGCGTTAGTTAACCCAAAAGGCATAACTAAATATTCAAAATGTCCCAGGGGCGTCTTAAACGCAGTCTTCCACTCGTCTCCCTCCTTTATCCTAACTAGGTGGTAGGCATTTCGGAGGTCCAACTTAGAGAAGATGGTGGCTTGATGGAGGAAACCAAAAGCTGAGTCTATGAGCGGGAGAGGATACTTATTCTTCACAGTAATGTCATTCAAGCCCCTGAAATCAATACAGGGGCGTAGAGTCTTATCCTTCTTGTCAAAAAAAAAAAAACCTGCCCCCAATGGAGAGTGAGAAGGGCGAATGACACCAGCAGCAACAGAGTCAGTGATATAAGTCTCCATGGCCTCCCTCTCAGGCTTGGAGATATTATAAAGTCTGCTCGAAGGCAAGGGCGCACCGGAGAGCAAGTCAATGCCACAGTCATAAGGTCGGTGAGGTGGTAGAGACAGGGCACGATCCTTGCTGAAAACCTCCTGGAGGTCATGATACTCAAAGGGGGGGGAACAGGTTTGGAAGTAACAGTGGTGGGTATGGCAGAGTGTAAACAGTGAGAGTGGCAGAACAAACTCCAATTGACGATGGATAAGGTCTATGACAGTCTATGTGTGGGTTGTGGAGTTTAAGCCAGGAGAGACCTAACACCAGCGGAGAAAGGGGTGAGGGAATGAGATACAGGGAAATGGTCTCGTGATGATTACCTGAGAGTAACAATGACACTGGGGCAGTACGGTGAGTTACACGGGCTAGAAGCCTACCATCAAGAGAAAAAATGTTCTTGGGCTCGGGAAGGGGTTCTGAGAGGAGATTAGACTGGAAAACCACGTCAGAGTCAATAAAATGTTCATCAGCCCCTGAATCAACTAAGACTTGGAGAGGAAGGGAAACTTGAGAACTAGAAACCGTACCCTTTAACTGGAAACGATTAGCGTGGGAAGGGGAGACAGAAGTATGGCTCACCAGCGCCCCTCCCCTGGCTGCTGAGCCTGCTCTTTTGGCCGAGCGGAACAGTTGGCTGGAATGTGACCAGCCTGGCCACAGTATATGCAGAGCCTCTGGAGGAAGCGGCGTTCCCGTTCAGCAGGTGAAAGCCTCATTCTCCCCAGCTGCATAGGCTCCTCTGGGCTTAGGGATGAGGAGATGGTGGGTGGGTCCCGGTAGGAGAAAGGCTCCAGGCGTTGGTTAGGAGGTGCAGACTGTCCAGGCGGCCGTGGTGACTTGGGTTGGGAAAAGGGGAGAGGGAATCTCTGCCTGTCTGTTCTCTCCCTACGCCTCTCACGGAGGTGATTATCTAAGCGAATGGCCAAAGAAATTAACTCCTCAAGGGACGAAGTCTCATCTCGAGCAGCTAGCTCGTCCTTTAACTCCTCGTTTAATCCACGGGAAAAAGCTATCTGTAGAGCCGTCTCACCCCACCCGCTTTCTGCTGCGAGAATGCGGAAATCAATTGAGTAAGTGGAGACTGACTCAGAACCCTGGCGTAAAGAAAGGAGCCGATTACCGGCCTCCTTACCCTGAAGCGGGTTGTCAAAAACTCGAAATATCTCGGTCTCAAACACAGGAAAGGAGTTGTAGATAGCTGGGTTACTCTTGGCTATGGCCACCGCCCATGCAGCTGCTTTACCCGATAACAAACTCATAACGAAAGCTATCCTAGTTCTGTCAGAGGAGTAAGTTAAAGGCTGCTGATCAAAAACTAGGGAGCACTGGTGAAGAAACTGACTGCATGTCCCTGAATCACCTGAATACCTCACATGGGTGGGGATGAATGGTTCACGGGGTTGGCCGGGATGAATGAGTGGAATATCAGGAGCTGGAGGCGGTGGCGCAGGAGCTGGAGCCGTCAGAGTGTTGAGCTGGGTGAAAGACTGGTCCAAGCGGCCGCTGAGTTGAGTGAAACCGGCAGTAAGGTTGTGGAGGGATTCCATGATACCTTGCAGAGCTTGTTCGTGCTGCCCCACACGAGCTCCCTGTGTCGAAATAGCTTGCTTCAATCTCTCAGTCTCTGCGGGGTCCATGCTTTGGCCAGATAATTCTGTTAAGGCCTATAGAATATTGGACCCCAAAGCAAAAGACTGGAGAGAGATGGTCAAAAATAAAATAAAAGCTTTATTCAAGCAGAAGAACAGAAAAAACGGCAGTGGAGTCAGGAAGTTGGCTGGCACTGAGACGTCAGGGACAGGAGGCAAAAATCCAAACAAAGAATCCAAAAGACGAGGAGAGCAGCGAGACACACCGGAGAGTCGAAACACAGAGGAATTATCTGGCAGGGAAGTGGCATGAGGACCGGGCTTTTATATCTACAGGTGAAGCGGTGAGTGGAAACAGGTGTGCCTCCTCTGCTACTAGGAGGAGCCAGCCAACTCCCTGTCACACACCAGACCTGCAGAGGAAAACAGAGAAGGGAGGGGGGAGACAGGAAAAAACACAAAAAAGCATAACATCTCTGTCAGCCTGGCTACAGTGCTGAAAAGAAATCTTGCATTATTCTTATTCTCATCTATTAATGAAGAGTAGTAGGCTGCTCTCGCTTTACGCAGTGCTTTCTTATATTCATTGAGAGTAATATGCCAAATTAAACGAGATAACAGACATATCAGAACGGATTCTAATTAAAAGAGGATGCCGTCAGGGATGCCCCCTGTCCCCACTTGTATTCACTCTAGCAATCGACCCACTTGCAGTAGCTGTAAGGATGCATACAGAGATTGTGGGAATAACAATTAGGCAGACAGAACATAAGATTTCCTTATACGCTGATGACGTCATTTTGTTTATCTTGAACCTAAATAGAACAATTCCTGCTGTGTTGGAATTAGTAAGCTCGTTCGGCACCATATCAGGGTATACAATCAATCACACTAAATCCGCATGCTTTTCCTTAATGAGACGGACAAGGAGAACTCTCCTCCAGAAGCTTCTACATGTAAAGAGGTAGATCAATTCACATATCTGGGAATACAAACTGGACCCAAACTCAGAGCCGGCCCGACCCATTAAGCGACATAAGCGGCCGCTTAGGGCCCCGCAGCCACTAAGGGCCCCCTAGCAAAAAATTAATTAAAAAAAGATTTAATTAAAAAAAAGAAAATATTAATAATAATCTCAGTTCACCGTTGCCGTGATCAGTATGTCTAATTAACTTTGTTAATATGCCTAGATTGCCTACTCTCAAAGTCATGTATTATATTATTGAGTCACTCATATAATACATTAACCGTGCTTTACCTGAACCTCATCATGACACTAGAGAGGACGGCAGGATTGTAATTTCCTGTGTTCAGTGAATGCAACAGAGGCAAGACACCAGGGGGGTATACTACGAAGCAGGATTTTCGCTTAGCCGGTTAACTTCAGGGAAAACTCCGGCTTTCCGGTCCTACGACGCTGGTTCTCTTTTTAGCAGGCTAGAACTCCATGGAGATCTAGCCTCTAGCACAATCTCCATTATGCTGTGCGGCTAACCTGCTCCGGAGCAGGTTAGGTTGCAGGCTAAGAGATCAACTCAGTGAAAGCACCGCCTGCTGACCAATCAGAGCTCAGTGTGCGGAGTTTAAAGCGATCAAGTCATATTACAGGAGAAAGGAAATACAGAAAAGCTGCCGTTGCAGGAAAGACGGCCGGCAACAATCACCGACTGTGTGAACGTGAACATGAATAGAATATCACCTCCATCTTCAGAGCAATCTGACTATTATAACATTAGCGTTAAGAAAGCTTACTGAAATATCTGCCACAACATCAGTAACCGGATCAGAGTAACATTAAGTACAGTCCGCGGCATATCACATCATAATGTATCATATATCTCCTGATCTGAGTCAGCTGAGCCGTATCTGGCCGTGCAACACTCACAGTGTCACAGACTGTATGCAGAAGTATTATTTTAAGCAACACATTAAGTTGAGGAAACACTCCAGTCAAATGTAATGAAAGTCAGATGGTGTCTTAGACGGGCAGTGATATCATAAACCTGTTAATGTACGCATTCAAACACTTGTTCTGTTCCCAGCTGTATTCACCTTGCAGGTGCAGCTCTGTGGCTTTGATCCTGGATCAAGTGTTTAAGTCATGGATGTTTAAAGTTTAACTTCTTCATATGTCTAATATTATAGTTGACTTTTCATTCAGGAAGTATGACGCTGCGCTGTCAGTACGCTTCTCCATGTCTGTGATTGGTCGAATGCTCCAGATACCACCCCTTTCATGTGAACGCGCACCTAACTAGATAGGACACGGCTGGCTTGAGCGATCCACTTGATAACCAGCGTCGTAGTACCATTTAGCGAGAGCGCATATGTTTTGGATTAGGCCAACCGGCTAACTCAAACATATCCAGGTTAGGTTGAACCAGCTTCGTAGTACAGGCCTCAGACCAACCAGAGAGTTGAATGGAAATAAACATCTGTCTTATTGGCTGACAGGTACCTATCCTGTGAGCTGTGACAATGTTTAAAATAAACTGTCAGTCAGACTCAGAGTTTTTGAAGATGGACATAAGAACATTTTTTCTTAAAAAAGACGACAATTCTCAAGTGGTGGCTCACACACCAACCCCAGAGCCACCACTTGAGCCAGGTGAACAAGGTATGTAAATGTCAGTAAACTTCCAAGTTATGCAAACATGTAAGCAAAGCATAAATTACAGCTACGTTGACGTTACTTTGAATCGCGGGGGTAAGCTAAACCGTTAGCAAGTAGCTATAGCTAGCCAGATATGTTAAATAAACACTTTGTCATACAATCTAAATGTTGTGTTTTTTAGCGTTACCTGGTGATTTCAAAGAAAGCTCTCTGGGAAATGTTGACTTACTGTCAGTGTTCGACATGAAGCTAGAAGCTACCTTAGTACACAGTTGATCCTGAGTCCTGTCAGTTAAAGTGTTCTATTTCGTATATGGCTTCGCCCTCTAAGGCTATCGCTCATGGGTAATCCCCCTGCGCCCCCGCGCAGCATTGAAAACTTGTAGTCCACGCCCACCCGCAAGGTGGGCCCCACCCTCGGGCTTCCTTCCGGTATAAATAGGAAGGAGGCCCGGCAAACTGCTCCCTCTTTTCTTCAGCAAACCAGCACAGTTACTGAAGCACAGCAATTGAGAATCATCATGAGCAACAACTGCGTCCGCGATTGTCCCTCATGTGGCTCTGGGTTCATAATGAGTTATGACCAGCAGAGATAAAAGCAGTATGCGAATCCTGCCTGGGGTCAGAGCACGCGTACGCGGCTCTAAACCAGCAGGTAGCATGCACACACTGCGCCCGTCTCCCCTCGGGCGACAGGAATCGGAGAGCGGACGCTCTTGCTGCTGCGGCCGAGGAGGACGATTGGCCCATCCAGGCTTACGAGCCGCGGACGGGGCCAAGTGCCGGGCAGGAGTCCGAAGAAAAGCAACTCCTGCCCCACCTCCCTCCACGGTTTACCGTGCGGTTCTCCCCTCCCTCCTCTCCTCCGGACGGGGGAGACAGAGTCGGAGCAGGGTGCCAGCTTGGCGGCCGAACATGCTTTCCCCCTCTCCGTCACCACAGCGCGGCGGCGAATAACATCGCGCTGCTCTCCAACTCGGTGGTGACACTGGTAGAGCGGTCCACCACCGAGGCAGAGGAAATCAGCAAGGCGGCCAGCACGGCGCTCATTCTGTGCGCGTCCGTTGCTGTCTCCCAGGCGAGGATTTCCGCGTGGGTGACACAGATCTGGCGGAAGCATGCGTCTGTTACGGAGACGGCCAGAAAAGTGCTACTGGACGCTCCAATCAGCCCGGACGGGCTGTTCGGACCCCAGTTCCACGCAATGGTGGAGTCCATGAAGACGGCCGCGGAACAGGCGGACGGCATTCGCCAGCATGTACAGCTGGCTCCAGCCTGCTGAGCTGCCACAGCGGCACCAACGCCCGCAGCAGCTGCGGCGTCCACGCCGGCCACAGGAGGCCGCAAGCGGAGAGACGCCCACAGCAACCGCCTCGGCATCAGACTCGCCCTTCGGCGGCTGCAGGTGCTCCGTCCCACGTCTCCGCTCCCCCACCACCCCAGAGACAGGGTCTCCCGGCGGCGGGTCAAAGGGGAGTGAGGCTCCCCCGCTCCAGGTCTGCTCCGCGAGAGCCTCCGAGGAAGCAGAACCGGTAATTAAGCCAGCTGCCACTAATCTGTTGATTAAGACAGCAGGGCTCCCTGCAGAAGCCTGCTGGTTTTAACCTATCGGTTAATAACCTGCAGAGCTCGCGGGATTCCTCTGTCCGAGATACGCCTCCTACACACGGTCATAATAACCCATGAGCGCCGTTATAACACATCATGTGGGCAGCACTGCACACACCTCCATCCATCCCCTGAGCGTGTACGAGCCTCATGATGAGACTCGGAGTGAGACGCAGCGTGTGGAGGCCCCGCGCAGCCCTTTCGGTCCAAGCCCACCTGGGGTTGCCTCACGCCCTGTGTAAACCAGCTGCCTATAACCTGTCGGTTAATAGCCAGCAGGGCTCGTTGCTAAAGCCTGGTTTTAACCTGTCGGTTAATAAATTTCAGAGCGCGCTAATTAAGCCGGCTGCCACTAATCTGTTGATTAGTAGACAGCAGGGCTCGCTGCAGAAGCCTGGTTTTAACCTGTTGGTTAATAAACTACAGAGCTCGCGGCATTCCTCTGTCCGAGATACGCCTCCTACACACGGCCTTAATAAACCCATGAGCGCCGTTATAACGCTTCATGTGGGCAGCACTGCACACACCTCCATCCATTCCCTGAGCGTGTACGCGCCTCATGATGAGAGTCGGAGTGAGACGCAGCGTGTGGAGCCCCCCGCGCAGCCCTTTCGGTCCAAGCACACCTTGGGTTGCCTCACGGGCAGCGGCGGCAGGGGCTCTGGCGTGGCTCGTCGCCATGACGACCAAAAAAACACATCTCGAGCACGTGCGCCCGCTCTCAGAGTTTTTCTCAGAGTGGCAGCGCGTGGGTCTGATGGACAGATGGATGAGCAGGCTGATCAGCAGAGGATACGTCCTGCAGTTCGCCTCTCCCCCCCCCCCACAGTTCAATGGGATACAGGAAACACTCCTGTCCTCCCAGAAGCTATGTCTTGCGCTCCAATCCGAGCTGCTGGAACTCCTGTTGAAAGAGGATATTTCCAGGGTTCCTCAAAGGGAGGAAAATCAGGGGTTTTCACTCCCATTATTTTTCTAATCCCGAAAAAGACTGGGCCAATGAGACATCCTCGATCTGTCAGTATTCCACATGCTGACGATCAAACAGGTGCTGGAATGTGTTCACCAGGACGACTGGTTCACTTCCACCTGAAGGATGCATACTTCCACGTACCCATCATCCCAAAACACAGGAAATTCCTGCGTTTCTCATTTCAGGGAATATCAGACCAGACAATCGTCTGCCGTTCGGATATTTCCTGGCTCCTCCCATTTTTGTGTAGAGAAGGCTGGAGCCGCTACACAGAGGAGGGATGAGAGTGTGGTTTCCTCTGGACGACCTGCTATTTGCTGGCTCGCTCCAGGGAGGAAGTCGCTTTACAGACGGTACATCTCGTATCGCATCTGTCAAAGCCTGGGTTTCATAATAAATTGGAAGAAGAGCTGTCCTCTTCCCTCTCAGACAAATGTTTATCTGGGAGTGGAATTAAACTCAGCCAGCAGAGCGCGGCTCTCGTGGCAGCGAGTGGAGAAACTGACAGCTCTCTTCATGTCACAACCCACACAGCCCTCTCCGTGACGCAGCTGCTCGGCGTTGGCGTCAGCTGGTCACGTGATGATCCCCTTGGGTCTCTTCCAACAGGGGGACACTCCAGAGGTGGTTCATTCGCTGCAGAAGCCTGCTGTTTTTAATCTATTGGTTTATAAACTGCAGAGCTGGCGGCATTCCTCTGTCCCAGATATGTCTCCTACACACGGTCATAATAAATCCACGAGCACCGTTATAACGCCTCGTGTGGACAGCATACACACACCTCTCATCCTCTGGGCGTGTACGCGCCTCATGATGAGAGACGGAGTGAAATGCAGCGTGTGGAAACTCCCTCGCAGCCCTTTTGCCTCACGGGCAGCAGCGGCGATGGCGTGGCTCGTCACCATGACGACCATTACGGCACATCACAGAGAAGCCTCTCCCCCCCAGCAGTTCCATGGGATACAAGAAACACTCCTGTCATCTCAGGAACAGTGTCTTGCGCGGTTTTTACTCCGCTATTTTTCTAAATCTCGGAAAAGAACGGGGGAGTCGCCCCGTTGCGGTACAATCAAACAGGTGTTGATTTGCACAGACAACAGGCCACGGCTATGGAAGCAGCCTACCTCAATCGCCAGGGAGGAGTACGATCTGCGCAGCTTCTGAACGCAGCCAGGCGGCTGCTGTTTTGGGCGCGCGCACACACGTTGCTCTCCATCAGAGCAATGTATATTCCCGGCAAATTGAACCGAGGGGCTCGCAGAACGCAGCAGTCGTTGTATGCGAGGAGTATGGAGACTCAGACCTGTGTCACGCACACTGGCGCCTCAGTGGGATTTGGCTTTGGTGTTACGCGCACTAAAGAAAAGCCCCATTTGAACCTGATCAGGTTCCCCTTAAACTGTGTTCAGCCAAAGTAGTACTGCTTTTGGCTCTATCAGAGAAAAGGGTGAGTGATTTGTCTGCTCTCTCTGTGGCTCCGTCATATCTCCGGATCCAAGGAGATGGCAGTTCAGCTGTTTTACGCCCTAACCCGGCTTCATGCCTAAGGTCATCACAACTCTTTTAGGTCAAGAGTGATCACCCTGGCTGGCTTATTCCCCCCTCCTTACAGGTCGGAGGAAGAAGCCACGTCTCATCTCCTCTGTCCTGTTCGCGCGCTGTCTTGCTATGTGGCGCGCACGGCGGCCTGGCGCCGTTCTCAGCGACTGTTTGTGCACTATAGAGAGCGCTCGATCGGGCAACCTCTGTCTGCACAACGGCTGTCACACTGGCTGTGTGAGGCTGTGTCGCAGGCATATGTCTCCTCTGGGGTGGAGCCCCCGGAGAACATCAATGCGCACTCCACCAGAGGAATTTCCTCCTCCACGGCTTTGCATGGAGGAATGTCAGTGGAAGATATTTGCACTGCTGCATCTTGGTCTCCCCCCTGTTCATTTATTCATTTTTATTTGAGAGATGTCTCCCATTCCTCTCTGACACACCCTGTACTGGGTGTCCTGTCGGAGTGAGTGACGTCAGGGAACCAGCTGTGCGCCTCTCTCCTGCCTCTCGGCACACAGAGAGCGGCCCTTTTTCCCTCTTATAGGAGGGATGTTTCTTTTTCCTCTGACACACTTTGTACGGAGTACCTGGTCAGAGTGAGTGACGTCATGGCACAACAGGCAGGGGGTGTTATTGAGCAGGTGTGTATGTGCTTCTAGTGCCGGGCGGACCCAGTGGGGCGCAGACTACATCATGCTTCGCCCTTAACCCAATAGCGATAGCCTTAGAGGGCGAAGCCATATACGAAATAGAACTGAGGTACTGTAACCCCAGCTTCTATGAGTAAATGGCGCAGCCCTCTAAGCGCTGGGCCCCACTGGCTCTACGAATAGCTGAAGAAAAGTTATTTGTATGGAAGCAGATTGCCGGGCCTCCTTCCTATTTATACCGGAAGGAAGCCCGAGGGTGGGGCCCACCTGGCGGGTGTGCATGGACTACAAGTTTTCAGTGCTGCGCGGGGGCGCTGGGGGATTACCCAATAGCGATAGCCTTAGAGGGCTGCACCATTTACGCATAGAAGCTGGGGTTACAGTAGGTAACCTCAGTTTCATAGTTAGCTTAGCTAAGCATCAACCTAGTACTGAAATATATGGATGTTATGGTAAATGGTAAATGGACTCTACTTATATAGCGCTTTATCCAGTCTTTAAGACCCCTCAAAGCGCTTTACATACTAGGAGCCATTTTATGGGTGTTGTTGGTGTCTCAGTTTATTTAATCATTGGAACAGTTAAAATTGCCATTACCATACATGTCATTCACCCATTCTTCGTTATGTGACAGAATTTCTGAGAAAAAGTCAGCTGAAATGGTGGCATGCCACTGCTTTGCGTGTCGACAGCATGTTTGAAGTATTTGCAGCGGTAAATGTGGCTGTTTGGCCACTGACGTTGCCATAACAACACCTGAATTTAAATGTGCAACCTCTTTTTGTGACAGATTTTTGCATGAAATTATAGTTCTTATGAACGATATTCCTATTGACAGCTAGTTTCTATGTGAACATTATGAAATGGACAGCCAGAGAGAATAAATGAAAAACAGTTATGAAATACTATATGACAAAACAAGAATACAGTTTGAAAGGGGAGTGATTTGTAAAATATCCATAAAGAAAAATCTGTTTACAGTTCTGTTTGAGAGATGTATCCATAGATCTCTTAATTTTGCTCTCAAAGTGCACCAGATTGATGCTTTTAACTTCAATATTTAAAAAAAAAATCTTCCCGGGGGAGCATGCCCCCGGACCCCCCAACCCCGAGAGGAGGACCCCTGCTTAGAGGATGTTAGGTCCATGGTGTTTACATGCTTATTTATACAATATGTGTGCTTATACTAACATCATAAGACAAAAGTTGGTTCCGTGTTGAGTGTAGTGAGAACGCGCTAGAGTGAGGGGGGCCCCCAAGCCAAAGCTCGCTTAGGGCCCCCAAAAGTGTAGGGCCGGCCCTGCCCAAACTAGATTGGAATGTTAAAATGAACTACGAACCTTTGATAGATAAAATAACTAAATCAATTGATAGATGGATTACCCCGCCTCTATCTTTGGTTGGCAGAATAAATATAATACAAATGAATATACTTCCTAAGATACTTTATTTACTTCAGAGTATTCCTTTACCTCCACTTAATGACTTTTTCAGAAAGTTAGAAGATTATTTACAGAATGTATATGGGGAAATAAACAAGCCAGACTGCATGTCCCTGCTATACTTGCCATATAATAAGGGGGGTTGAGCATTCCAAATATAACCTGGTATTATTGGGCAGGCTAACTAAGGAGCATCAAGTTTCATTTAGCAAAGAAGGACATTCCACAATGGAAGGAAATGAAATCCGAGAGCTTAAGTTTGCCTTTACCCTCTACCTATACTCAGATACTTCCACGAGCTTGAGGAAAATAACTAATAATCCAATCGTCACAAATATGATCAAGGTGTGGTTTGATGTGAAAACATGTCTGAAAGGAACTAATACAATGTCTCAGTACAGTCCGATATGGGGAAACCAGCACTTTACTCCAGGGAGAGCTGGAGGTTTGTTCCATTTGTGGGGAGCACAAGGGGAAGAAATAAGATAAACAGTCATGCAGCATGGAGGAGTAGGTGTGAGGGGGGGGGAGCATGGAATGGAGGAGGAGGAGGTGAGGGGGGAGCATGGAGGAGGAGATGTGAGGGGGGGAGCATGGAGGAGGAGATGTGAGGGGGGGAGCATGGAGGAGGAGGAGATGTGAGGGGGGAAGCATGGAGGAGGAGGTGTGAGGGGGGGAGCATGGAGGAGGAGGAGGTGTGAGGGGGGAAGCATGGAGGAGGAGGAGGTGTGAGGGGGGAAGCATGGAGGAGGAGGTGTGAGGGGGGAAGCATGAGGAGGAGGAGGTGTGAGGGGGGAAGCATGGAGGAGGAGGTGTGAGGGGGGAAGCATGAGGAGGAGGAGGTGTGAGGGGGGAAGCATGAGGAGGAGGAGGTGTGAGGGGGGAAGCATGGAGGAGGAGGAGGTGTGAGGGGGAAGCATGGAGGAGGAGGTGTGAGGGGGGAAGCATGAGAAGGAGGAGGTGTGAGGGGGGAAGCATGGAGGAGGAGGTGTGAGGGGGGAAGCATGAGAAGGAGGAGGTGTGAGGGGGGAAGCATGGAGGAGGAGGTATGAGGGGGGAAGCATGGAGGTGGAGGAGGTGTGAGGGGTGGAGCATGGAGGTGGAGGTGTGAGGGGGGAGCACGGAGGAGGAGGAGGAGGTGTGAGGGGGGGAGCATGGAGGAGGAGGTGTGAGGGGGGGAAGCATGGAGGTGAAGGTGTGAGGGGGGGAGCATGGAGGAGGAGGTGTGAGGGGGGGGGAGCATGGAGGAGGAGGAGGTGTGAGGGGTGGAGCATGGAGGAGGAGGTGTGAGGGGGGAGCACGGAGGAGGAGGAGGTGTGAGGGGTGGAGCATGGAAGAGGAGGTGTGAGGGGGGAGCATGGAGGAGGAGGTGTGAGGGGGGAAGCATGGAGGAGGAGGTGTGAGGGGGGAAGCATGGAGGAGGAGGTGTGAGGGGGGAAGCATGGAGGAGGAGGTGTGAGGGGGGAAGCATGGAGGTGGAGGTGTGAGGGGGCAGCATGGAGGAGGAGGTGTAAGGGGGGAAGCATGGAGGTGGAGGTGTGAGGGGGGGAGCATGGAGGAGGAGGTGTGAGGGGGGAGCACGGAGGAGGAGGAGGTGTGAGGAGTGGAGCATGGAGGAGGAGGTGTGAGGGGGGAAGCATGGAGGAGGAGGTGTGAGGGGGGAAGCATGGAGGTGGAGGTGTGAGGGGGCAGCATGGAGGAGGAGGTGTAAGGGGGGAAGCATGGAGGTGGAGGTGTGAGGGGTGGAGCATGGAGGAGGAGGTGTGAGGGGGGAGCACGGAGGAGGAGGAGGTGTGAGGAGTGGAGCATGGAGGAGGAGGTGTGAGGGGGGAGCATGGAGGAGGAGGTGTGAGGGGTGGAGCATGGAGGAGGAGGTGTGAGGGGGGAGCATGGAGGAGGAGGAGGTGTGAGGAGTGGAGCATGGAGGAGGAGGTGTGAGGGGGGAGCACGGAGGAGGAGGAGGTGTGAGGAGTGGAGCATGGAGGAGGAGGTGTGAGGGGGGAGCATGGAGGAGGAGGTGTGAGGGGGGAAGCATGGAGGAGGAGGTGTGAGGGGGAGCATGGAGGAGGAGGTGTGAGGGGAAGCATGGAGGAGGAGGTGTGAGGGGGAGCATGGAGGAGGAGGAGGTGTGAGGGGGAGCATGGAGGAGGAGGAGGTGTGAGGGGGGGTATGGAGGAGGAGGAGGTGTGAGGGGGGAGCATGGAGGAGGAGGAGGTGTGAGGGGGGAGCATGGAGGAGGTGTGAGGGGGGAGCATGGAGGAGGAGGAGGTGTGAGGGGGGTATGGAGGAGGAGGAGGTGTGAGGGGGGAGCATGGAGGAGGAGGAGTGAGGGGGAGCATGGAGGAGGAGGTGTGAGGGGGAGCATGGAGGAGGAGGAGGTGTGAGGGGGAGCATGGAGGAGGAGGAGGTGTGAGGGGGGAGCATGGAGGAGGAGGAGGTGTGAGGGGGAGCATGGAGGAGGTGTGAGGGGGGAGCATGGAGGAGGAGGAGGTGTGAGGGGGGTATGGAGGAGGAGGAGGAGGTGTGAGGGGGGAGCATGGAGGAGGAGGAGGTGTGAGGGGGGAGCATGGAGGAGGAGGAGGTGTGAGGGGGGGTATGGAGGAGGAGGTGTGAGGGGGGAGCATGGAGGAGGAGGAGGAGGTGTGAGGGGGGAGCATGGAGGAGGAGGAGGAGGTGTGAGGGGGGAGCATGGAGGAGGAGGAGGTGTGAGGGGGGAGCATGGAGGAGGAGGAGGCGTGTGAGGGGGGGCTTTGCTTGCATTCTGCAGTAGCAGCCAATTATAAATCATATTCTGGATTTGTTTCTTTTTTGTTTACTAGATAATTCCATAAGTGTTCTTTTATAGTTTTGATGTCTTCAGTATAAATCTACAAAGTAGAATCTGCAATCTGATTGGTTCTTAGCCGTGATATAGCCTACTGAGCGTATACCACGGGTAGAATTGTAAATTACTTTTCACAACAAGTCAGTATCCCTCCGCGTCTGAGAAAAACAGTATACAGTTGGACTGAAAAGCAAACTGGAACAAGAAAGCAGCGGAGAAGTAGCGGGGTGGAAACCCTCCTTTTTACGCAGCAGTCCAGACATAGGCCCATTCTCACTTCTCTTATTTTTCATTTCCTCGCTCTTCGGTCTCGGTCTCACCGGAAGTTGATGTGTCTGCGCCATCTTGAGTAGCGTCCCAATGGCCTTATTTTTGCCGGAGGACCGAGGAGCGATAATGGAGGAGCTATAATCGAGGAACCACCAGACCATCCTCCGGTGAAATCCTCAGACACTCGCCCCGCCCCCTTACTGTGTATCGCTCACTGATTGGACGATGCAGTGCATGCACTGATCTGATGCTTCTTGACATGAGAGCCGTTTCCCAGCGGAGTGAAGAAAACACATGAAACTCACGAGAGTCACTCCTCAGTTTATACTGTGTTTTGTTTCAATTAATGTTTCATTTAGTTACACATATGTGATATATCTGAACAACAAAGTGATCAAAAATCATTTTATTCATTTATTGGAAACATTTTCATGATCGCTTTTTTCGTTTTACATTTTCATTTATTGTCATTTCCATCCAGTCATTAAGTCTATTAAAATGTTAATGTGCTGCATATCCACACAAACAAACAAAGTGTGCAATCCACTGAATGTTAATCTAACTGGGGTTTGATAGATAACATATCTCTGTTTCTTCTCTCAATTATTTTATTTCTATTGTGCTCTAATCAATATTAATCTAACTATTGTTCGTTTATACATTTTAAGAATGGCGTTTATCTTTTTTGAGAATGAGTTCTTATTTTATTTTATTTATTGGGGTCTGCAACAGATGATACAAATGTTTGTGTCAGTAAATGTGTACTAACAGAGGCGGGGGTGTGTGTGGAAATAACGGGGACAGAGCTGCTGTCAGACGATCAGCTGTGCGGCGTCATCACAAACGGACGACGCTTCACGTGACGCTCCGGAGGAAAGGACGTCCCATTGCTCTTAAAACTCATTTCCCTGCTTCTCGTGGTTTCCTTGCGTCCCTCCATGCTTCCCTGGTGGGAGGGACTAGTCGCAGGAAAACGACGCAAGTGAGGGACGCAAGGAATCCATTTAACCGAAGTGAGAAGGACCCAAGGAATCCATTTAACCGAAGTGAGAAGGACCCAAGGAATCCATTCAACCGAAGTGAGAAGGACCCAGGGAATCCATTCAACCGAAGTGAGAAGGACCCCTTGACATCAAACGGCGACACATATTCAGTGTGCAGTTCCTTTGACATTCGGCAGGATATCTAGATACTTCCTAAGGTTTGACATAATGAGTTGTGCTACTTTTAAAGCAAGCAACGATGTTTTCAAATCTGTAATCAAAGAGGTCCGCAAAAACGCTATCGACCAATCAGATTGCTTGATTTGACTTGTCCGTTTTAAAAATATATTTACATTTCTTCCGTTACGAAACAAACTTACAAAGCATTAAGATGGAAACATTTAAGATTAACTTGGACCTCTCCGGGGGGTCTCACTATGGAGGAGTGGATTGAGCAGTGCCTATCTCCAGAGAGAAACGACGACATGCAGAGCTACGTGAAGAGCAGGCAGACCAACTGGGAAAGTAGCACCATTCAAACGCTTTCTGAAGCGGGTCTTGAAACAAAGCAGAGAGATGATGACCGTTAGTGGCCACAGGTGCGAAAGCTCTCTCCAGAGCTACTGGAAGCCCAATCTCTGGGACCGGAGAAAGTGGAGCAATATTCTCGCCACGCCGAGCAACAGCCTAGAACAACATCAACCTATACAAGTAACCCGTAAGCCATGCTACTGATGCTGGACAGGTTTTCAGTGGCTGCACAATAAACGGCAACAAACAAATGAATGTAAATAAATAGCCAAATAATGGATCAATGCTCTCTGTCTAATATGTTCGCCAGCTGTTAGTGTTGTTGCCTAGCAACCACCTCGCACTATGTTTCGTGCAGAAGGCAACGGAGGGACTATTTTATTTTGAACATCATTATTTACTAATAAAAACTATTTAAATTAGAGTGTGTATTTTTCTTTCATATTGCCACACTTGGTAACCGTTTTATAAAAGCAATAGCTCACTTCAGGCCGTGATATATGCTCATTATATCACAGCTAGGGGGTTGAACCACGCCCCTTAGCTGTGATATACTGAGCATATACCACGGCCTGTCGTGAGCTATTGCTTAAGTAACATAGGCTACCTGTTAGTTCATGTGAAATAAGCTCAAATACCATAATGACACACACACACACGCGCGCGCACACACACGCACACACACACACACACACACACTGTAGTTTAACAGTCACACACCGACCCTCACTTTGTTCCTCACCGATGCTCTTTTATTTTTAAATACTCAAACTGTCTATTTCAAGTTCTTGAAAATGTCCATTTCTAAAACACGTGGATCTCAGAAGCTCCGGTCTCTTTCTTAAAGTTTTCCAGAATGTATTCATATTTTCAGCCTCAGAAGAGAGAACAACATGCACCTCCATTACAAATAAACAACACATCAACAGTTGTAAAGAAACATCTACAAGCAAATAGCAACATACAAATACCAGCACCTTCACCTCTAAAACTACAATACATGTTAATAAAAGCACCGAATAGCAGTCAAAGAGGAACAGGCCTGCGTGTTATTAAGATAACATAAGATGAGATAAGAAGTACTTTATTGATCCCAATTAGGCAAATGTTTGCGTGGCAGCAGCATAAAAAGGCGGGCCCCTATATCAAATGGCCTTTTCCCTGTGTCCCCTCTTCTTGGTGACCAACTTGCATGTGAAATAACATCATTTTATTTGTTATTGTATTTATTTACTGACTTCATTGCTTTATTTCTGAAAGATTAAATGTGTCCTGTCTAATCTATCTAATTCATGAATGTGATGCATCCACCTATCTACCTACCTACCTACCTATCAATAAATAACCATCTATATCTTATAATAGCAGGGTGATGCAGAGTGGGGTCGCCTATCCCTTTAAGAGAGAGAGAGGGAGGTGTGGCGCGTGCATGTGTAGAGCGAGAGTGAGCGAGCGTAGTGTGTGTCCGGAAGAGAGCGGGAGTAGCAGCAGTGATCAGTCTGTCTCCAGTTAGCTGCATAACAAAGTCCTGAGGAAACTCAGCGGCCTCCCAAGGAACAGCCTGCCTGTCTGCCTCATTTCAGAGTGGGTTATTGAAGCCGAAGCCTGGTGCTTCAGTCCGGGAAGACTGCAGAGAGTCCTCCCCTGGATTCCTCCACTACGGTCTGGGAGCAGCATCTATCTCCACTGTTGCTGTAACCATGTTAATGTCCCTCTGTGGGACCAATAAAGGACTTCTGATTCTGCGGACAGACAGAAGAGAGGGGGGAGGGGCGGGGTCCTTCATCTTTTCCCGGATTTGAAGAGTCCTCTTCCTCGCTGCCCACCGTATCCCAGGATGCAATGCGCGCCGGTGATGAGGAAACAAAGAAAATGTCGGTCCGCTTTCAGAGAGAAAGCAGCACGTGAGGAGTAACTGATAAATGTGAGTATTGGGTTTAACTTACTTTAATAACTGATGAATGTGAGTATTGGGTTTAACTTACTTTAATAACTGATGAATGTGAGTATTGGGTTTAACTTACTTTAATAACTGATGAATGTGAGTATTGGGTTTAACTTACTTTAATAACTGATGAATGTGAGTATCAGGTTTAACTTACTTTAATAACTGATGAATGTGAGTATTGGGTTTAACTTACTTTAATAACTGATGAATGTGAGTATTGGGTTTAACTTACTTTAATAACTGATAAATGTGAGTATTGGGTTTAACTTACTTTAATAACTGATGAATGTGAGTATTGGGTTTAACTTACTTTAATAACTGATGAATGTGAGTATTGGGTTTAACTTACTTTAATAACTGATAAATGTGAGTATTGGGTTTAACTTACTTTAATAACTGATGAATGTGAGTATTGGGTTTAACTTACTTTAATAACTGATGAATGTGAGTATTGGGTTTAACTTAGTTTAATAACGGATGAATGTGAGTATTGGGTTTAACTTAGTTTAATAACTGATGAATGTGAGTATTGGGTTTAACTTAGTTTAATAACGGATGAATGTGAGTATTGGGTTTAACTTACTTTAATAACTGATAAATGTGAGTATTGGGTTTAACTTACTTTAATAACTGATGAATGTGAGTATTGGGTTTAACTTACTTTAATAACTGATGAATGTGAGTATTGGGTTTAACTTAGTTTAATAACTGATGAATGTGAGTATTGGGTTTAACTTAGTTTAATAACTGATGAATGTGAGTATCGGGTTTAACTTAGTTTAATAACTGATGAATGTGAGTATTGGGTTTAACTTAGTTTAATAACTGATGAATGTGAGTATTGGGTTTAACTTAGTTTAATAACGGATGAATGTGAGTATCGGGTTTAACTTAGTTTAATAACTGATGAATGTGAGTATTGGGTTTAACTTAGTTTAATAACTGATGAATGTAAGTATTGGGTTTAACTTAGTTTAATAACGGATGAATGTGAGTATTGGGTTTAACTTAGTTTAATAACTGATGAATGTGAGTATTGGGTTTAACTTAGTTTAATAACTGATGAATGTGAGTATTGGGTTTAACTTAGTTTAATAACTGATGAATGTAAGTATTGGGTTTAACTTAGTTTAATAACGGATGAATGTGAGTATCGGGTTTAACTTAGTTTAATAACTGATGAATGTGAGTATTGGGTTTAACTTAGTTTAATAACTGATGAATGTGAGTATTGGGTTTAACTTAGTTTAATAACGGATGAATGTGAGTATTGGGTTTAACTTAGTTTAATAACTGATGAATGTGAGTATCGGGTTTAACTTAGTTTAATAACTGATGAATGTGAGTATTGGGTTTAACTTACTTTAATAACTGATGAATGTGAGTATTGGGTTTAACTTAGTTTAATAACTGATGAATGTGAGTATCGGGTTTAACTTACTTTAATAACGGATGAATGTGAGTATTGGGTTTAACTTACTTTAATAACGGATGAATGTGAGTATTGGGTTTAACTTACTTTAATAACTGATGAATGTGAGTATTGGGTTTAACTTACTTTAATAACTGATGAATGTGAGTATTGGGTTTAACTTACTTTAATAACGGATGAATGTGAGTATTGGGTTTAACTTAGTTTAATAACAGATGAATGTGAGTATTGGGTTTAACTTACTTTAATAACTGATGAATGTGAGTATTGGGTTTAACTTACTTTAATAACGGATGAATGTGAGTATTGGGTTTAACTTACTTTAATAACTGATGAATGTGAGTATCGGGTTTAACTTACTTTAATAACGGATGAATGTGAGTATTGGGTTTAACTTACTTTAATAACGGATGAATGTGAGTATTGGGTTTAACTTACTTTAATAACTGATGAATGTGAGTATTGGGTTTAACTTACTTTAATAACTGATGAATGTGAGTATTGGGTTTAACTTACTTTAATAACGGATGAATGTGAGTATTGGGTTTAACTTAGTTTAATAACAGATGAATGTGAGTATTGGGTTTAACTTACTTTAATAACTGATGAATGTGAGTATTGGGTTTAACTTACTTTAATAACGGATGAATGTGAGTATTGGGTTTAACTTACTTTAATAACGGATGAATGTGAGTATTGGGTTTAACTTAGTTTAATAACTGATGAATGTGAGTATTGGGTTTAACTTAGTTTAATAACGGATGAATGTGAGTATTGGGTTTAACTTACTTTAATAACGGATGAATGTGAGTATTGGGTTTAACTTACTTTAATAACGGATGAATGTGAGTATTGGGTTTAACTTACTTTAATAACTGATGAATGTGAGTATTGGGTTTAACTTACTTTAATAACGGATGAATGTGAGTATTGGGTTTAACTTAGTTTAATAACTGATGAATGTGAGTATTGGGTTTAACTTACTTTAATAACGGATGAATGTGAGTATTGGGTTTAACTTACTTTAATAACGGATGAATGTGAGTATTGGGTTTAACTTACTTTAATAACTGATGAATGTGAGTATTGGGTTTAACTTACTTTAATAACGGATGAATGTGAGTATTGGGTTTAACTTAGTTTAATAACAGATGAATGTGAGTATTGGGTTTAACTTAGTTTAATAACTGATGAATGTGAGTATTGGGTTTAACTTACTTTAATAACGGATGAATGTGAGTATTGGGTTTAACTTACTTTAATAACGGATGAATGTGAGTATTGGGTTTAACTTACTTTAATAACTGATGAATGTGAGTATTGGGTTTAACTTACTTTAATAACGGATGAATGTGAGTATTGGGTTTAACTTAGTTTAATAACTGATGAATGTGAGTATTGGGTTTAACTTACTTTAATAACGGATGAATGTGAGTATTGGGTTTAACTTACTTTAATAACGGATGAATGTGAGTATTGGGTTTAACTTACTTTAATAACTGATGAATGTGAGTATTGGGTTTAACTTACTTTAATAACGGATGAATGTGAGTATTGGGTTTAACTTAGTTTAATAACAGATGAATGTGAGTATTGGGTTTAACTTAGTTTAATAACTGATGAATGTGAGTATTGGGTTTAACTTACTTTAATAACGGATGAATGTGAGTATTGGGTTTAACTTAGTTTAATAACTGATGAATGTGAGTATTGGGTTTAACTTAGTTTAATAACGGATGAATGTGAGTATTGGGTTTAACTTAGTTTAATAACTGATGAATGTGAGTATCGGGTTTAACTTAGTTTAATAACGGATGAATGTGAGTATCGGGTTTAACTTAGTTTAATAACGGATGAATGTGAGTATTGGGTTTAACTTACTCACATTCATCAGTTATTAAAGTAAGTTAAACCCAATACTCACATTCATCCGTTATTAAACTAAGTTAAACCCGATACTCACATTCATCCGTTATTAAAGTAAGTTAAACCCAATACTCACATTCATCCGTTATTAAAATAAGTTAAACCCAATACTCACATTCATCCGTTATTAAACTAAGTTAAACCCGATACTCACATTCATCAGTTATTAAAGTAAGTTAAACCCGATACTCACATTCATCAGTTATTAAAGTAAGTTATACCCAATACTCACATTCATCAGTTATTAAAGTATCGGGTTTAACTTACTTTAATAACGGATGAATGTGAGTATCGGGTTTAACTTACTTTAATAACGGATGAATGTGAGTATCGGGTTTAACTTACTTTAATAACGGATGAATGTGAGTATTGGGTTTAACTTACTTTAATAACGGATGAATGTGAGTATCGGGTTTAACTTACTTTAATAACGGATGAATGTGAGTATCGGGTTTAACTTACTTTAATAACGGATGAATGTGAGTATCGGGTTTAACTTACTTTAATAACGGATGAATGTGAGTATCGGGTTTAACTTACTTTAATAACGGATGAATGTGAGTATCGGGTTTAACTTACTTTAATAACGGATGAATGTGAGTATTGGGTTTAACTTACTTTAATAACGGATGAATGTGAGTATCGGGTTTAACTTACTTTAATAACTGATGAATGTGAGTATCGGGTTTAACTTACTTTAATAACTGATGAATGTGAGTATCGGGTTTAACTTACTTTAATAACTGATGAATGTGAGTATTGGGTTTAACTTACTTTAATAACTGATGAATGTGAGTATCGGGTTTAACTTAGTTTAATAACTGATGAATGTGAGTATTGGGTTTAACTTAGTTTAATAACGGATGAATGTGAGTATTGGGTTTAACTTACTTTAATAACTGATGAATGTGAGTATTGGGTTTAACTTACTTTAATAACTGATGAATGTGAGTATTGGGTTTAACTTACTTTAATAACGGATGAATGTGAGTATTGGGTTTAACTTACTTTAATAACTGATGAATGTGAGTATTGGGTTTAACTTACTTTAATAACTGATAAATGTGAGTATTGGGTTTAACTTACTTTAATAACTGATGAATGTGAGTATTGGGTTTAACTTACTTTAATAACGGATGAATGTGAGTATTGGGTTTAACTTACTTTAATAACTGATGAATGTGAGTATCAGGTTTAACTTACTTTAATAACTGATGAATGTGAGTATTGGGTTTAACTTACTTTAATAACGGATGAATGTGAGTATTGGGTTTAACTTAGTTTAATAACGGATGAATGTGAGTATTGGGTTTAACTTACTTTAATAACTGATGAATGTGAGTATCGGGTTTAACTTACTTTAATAACTGATGAATGTGAGTATTGGGTTTAACTTACTTTAATAACTGATGAATGTGAGTATTGGGTTTAACTTAGTTTAATAACGGATGAATGTGAGTATTGGGTTTAACTTACTTTAATAACTGATGAATGTGAGTATCGGGTTTAACTTACTTTAATAACTGATGAATGTGAGTATTGGGTTTAACTTACTTTAATAACTGATGAATGTGAGTATTGGGTTTAACTTACTTTAATAACGGATGAATGTGAGTATTGGGTTTAACTTACTTTAATAACTGATGAATGTGAGTATTGGGTTTAACTTAGTTTAATAACTGATAAATGTGAGTATTGGGTTTAACTTACTTTAATAACTGATGAATGTGAGTATTGGGTTTAACTTACTTTAATAACGGATGAATGTGAGTATTGGGTTTAACTTACTTTAATAACTGATGAATGTGAGTATCAGGTTTAACTTACTTTAATAACTGATGAATGTGAGTATTGGGTTTAACTTACTTTAATAACGGATGAATGTGAGTATTGGGTTTAACTTAGTTTAATAACGGATGAATGTGAGTATTGGGTTTAACTTACTTTAATAACTGATGAATGTGAGTATCGGGTTTAACTTACTTTAATAACTGATGAATGTGAGTATTGGGTTTAACTTACTTTAATAACTGATGAATGTGAGTATTGGGTTTAACTTAGTTTAATAACGGATGAATGTGAGTATTGGGTTTAACTTACTTTAATAACTGATGAATGTGAGTATCGGGTTTAACTTACTTTAATAACTGATGAATGTGAGTATTGGGTTTAACTTACTTTAATAACTGATGAATGTGAGTATCGGGTTTAACTTAGTTTAATAACTGATGAATGTGAGTATTGGGTTTAACTTAGTTTAATAACGGATGAATGTGAGTATTGGGTTTAACTTAGTTTAATAACTGATGAATGTGAGTATTGGGTTTAACTTACTTTAATAACTGATGAATGTGAGTATTGGGTTTAACTTACTTTAATAACTGATGAATGTGAGTATCGGGTTTAACTTAGTTTAATAACTGATGAATGTGAGTATTGGGTTTAACTTACTTTAATAACGGATGAATGTGAGTATTGGGTTTAACTTACTTTAATAACTGATACATGTGAGTATTGGGTTTAACTTACTTTAATAACTGATGAATGTGAGTATTGGGTTTAACTTACTTTAATAACGGATGAATGTGAGTATTGGGTTTAACTTACTTTAATAACTGATGAATGTGAGTATTGGGTTTAACTTACTTTAATAACTGATGAATGTGAGTATTGGGTTTAACTTACTTTAATAACGGATGAATGTGAGTATTGGGTTTAACTTACTTTAATAACGGATGAATGTGAGTATTGGGTTTAACTTACTTTAATAACTGATGAATGTGAGTATTGGGTTTAACTTACTTTAATAACTGATGAATGTGAGTATTGGGTTTAACTTACTTTAATAACGGATGAATGTGAGTATTGGGTTTAACTTAGTTTAATAACGGATGAATGTGAGTATTGGGTTTAACTTAGTTTAATAACTGATGAATGTGAGTATTGGGTTTAACTTACTTTAATAACGGATGAATGTGAGTATTGGGTTTAACTTACTTTAATAACTGATGAATGTGAGTATTGGGTTTAACTTACTTTAATAACTGATGAATGTGAGTATTGGGTTTAACTTAGTTTAATAACGGATGAATGTGAGTATTGGGTTTAACTTACTTTAATAACTGATGAATGTGAGTATTGGGTTTAACTTAGTTTAATAACGGATGAATGTGAGTATTGGGTTTAACTTACTTTAATAACTGATGAATGTGAGTATTGGGTTTAACTTACTTTAATAACTGATGAATGTGAGTATCGGGTTTAACTTACTTTAATAACTGATGAATGTGAGTATCGGGTTTAACTTACTTTAATAACTGATGAATGTGAGTATTGGGTTTAACTTACTTTAATAACTGATGAATGTGAGTATCGGGTTTAACTTAGTTTAATAACTGATGAATGTGAGTATTGGGTTTAACTTAGTTTAATAACGGATGAATGTGAGTATTGGGTTTAACTTACTTTAATAACTGATGAATGTGAGTATTGGGTTTAACTTACTTTAATAACTGATGAATGTGAGTATTGGGTTTAACTTACTTTAATAACGGATGAATGTGAGTATTGGGTTTAACTTACTTTAATAACTGATGAATGTGAGTATTGGGTTTAACTTACTTTAATAACTGATGAATGTGAGTATTGGGTTTAACTTACTTTAATAACTGATGAATGTGAGTATCGGGTTTAACTTACTTTAATAACTGATGAATGTGAGTATCGGGTTTAACTTACTTTAATAACTGATGAATGTGAGTATTGGGGTTTAACTTACTTTAATAACTGATGAATGTGAGTATTGGGTTTAACTTACTTTAATAACTGATGAATGTGAGTATCGGGTTTAACTTAGTTTAATAACTGATGAATGTGAGTATTGGGTTTAACTTAGTTTAATAACGGATGAATGTGAGTATTGGGTTTAACTTACTTTAATAACGGATGAATGTGAGTATTGGGTTTAACTTACTTTAATAACTGATGAATGTGAGTATTGGGTTTAACTTACTTTAATAACTGATGAATGTGAGTATTGGGTTTAACTTACTTTAATAACTGATGAATGTGAGTATTGTGTTTAACTTACTTTAATAACTGATGAATGTGAGTATTGGGTTTAACTTACTTTAATAACTGATGAATGTGAGTATTGGGTTTAACTTACTTTAATAACTGATGAATGTGAGTATCGGGTTTAACTTAGTTTAATAACTGATGAATGTGAGTATTGGGTTTAACTTACTTTAATAACGGATGAAGTGAGTATTGGGGTTTAACTTACTTTAATAACGGATGAATGTGAGTATTGGGTTTAACTTACTTTAATAACTGATGAATGTGAGTATTGGGTTTAACTTACTTTAATAACTGATGAATGTGAGTAATTGGGTTTAACTTACTTTATAAACTGATGAATGTGTAGTATTGGGTTTAACCTTACTTTAATAACTGATGAATGTGAGTATTGGGTTTAACTTACTTTAATAACGGATGAATGTGAGTATTGGGTTTAAACTTAGCTTTAATAACTGATGAATGTGAGTATTGGGTTTAACTTACTTTAATAACGGATGAAATGTGAGTATTGGGTTTAACTTACTTTAATAACGGATGAATGTGAGTATTGGGTTTAACTTAGTTTAATAACGGATGAATGTGAGTATTGGGTTTAACTTAGTTTAATAACTGATGAATGTGAAGTATTGGGTTTAAACTTACTTTAATAACGGATGAATGTGAGTATTGGGTTTAACTTACTTTAATAACTGATGAATGTGAGTATTGGGTTTAACTTACTTTAATAACTGATGAATGTGAGTATTGGGTTTAACTTACTTTAATAACTGATGAATGTGAGTATCGGGTTTAACTTACTTTAATAACGGATGAATGTGAGTATCGGGTTTAACTTACTTTAATAACGGATGAATGTGAGTATTGGGTTTGACTTTCAATCAGGAGAGACAGTTTTGATATAACAATATATCAGTGGTGAACCGTGCCTATCACAACTGGACCTTCTGTAGACACACACACCCCCCGCCGCCGCAACCACTGAAATGCGTAGTGCATGGTCCGAGAAGGACAAACAAATCAACGTAACACTGTAATATTACAGATCAACAACACAGATACGATTCTCATTTATTCGTTTTATATACATTTTATTTAATTAAATCGATTGTTTGTTTTATCTGAGTGTTCCGGGGTGTTCTCTGAAGACCTTGAAGGCCCTGACGGTTCGCCACTTATATACTGGCGAGGTGGTTGCTATGCAACAACACTAACAGCTAGCGAACATATTAGACAGAGAGCATTGCTCCATTATTTAGCTATTTATTTACATTCATTTGTATGTTGCCGTTTATTGGGCAGCCACTGAAAAACTGTCCAGCATCAGTAGCATGGCTAAGGAGCAGGGGCGTTTTCCTGGACCTGGAAACATTTTTATTTTTTTTAAATATTGAAGTTGAAAGCATCAATCTGGTGCACTTTGAGAGCAACATGAGAGATCTATGGATACACCTCTCATCACCAGATGAAACAGACCTGTAAACAGATTTCCTTCTTTATGGATATTTTACAAATCACTCTCCTTTCAAACTGTATTCTTGTTTTACTGCCATATAGTGTTTCATAACTGTTTTTCATTTATTCTCATATTTTTTGTATAACTATAATAATCATATGGAGGTGTGCCTTGGAAATAATCTTTTACATAATAATTGTATTCACTGAACACGGGAAATGGCAATCCTGCAGGTCTCTCTAGTGTCATATATATATATGTATGTATATATAGGATTGCCATTTCCCGTGTATATATATATATATATATATATATATATATATATATATATATATATATATAATACACGTGTATATATATATATATATAGGTGTATATATATATATATATATATATATATATAACATACATACTACATATACATATATGAAATAAAGTGAATAAGCCATTAATTTACGGGAATAGTCCTTAAAGATTTTACAGGAAAACACTGTAATTTTACAGATCTGCTCTTTTTACAGTCAATAACCTTTAATAAAAGTACAGCACTAAAACTTCTACGGGCAAAAAACCAAATCAAATGACTGGCAGCAGCGGCTGCCAAACAAAAACCATACAATTAAAGTAAAAATACTTTAACTGAAATAACGTGCAAAAGTAATTAGTGTACAGAAATGGTCCTTAAAGATTTTATAGGAAACTTTCCTCTCTTTTCAAAATCCATTGTCTTAAAATACCGTAAATAAAGTTCTGATGAGAAAAACATTTTTTTTACATTTTTTTTTTTAATTCGATTTGTCAAACACTAAAATAAATACAGAACCTAAAGTTCTACAGCTAGAATACTGTTATTTTACAGCTTTCTAACATTTTCCAATCAAACAGGTTCAACAAAATGACATCACAAAATGTTCTGTAGGAAACAATTACTCTGAAAACTTAAAATATTTGTAGAATTATAGTACAACTAATGAATACAGCATTTAATATTTAAACATCATACTTAACAGTCGAAACAAAAAGTCAGTTGAATATTTTACATTTACATTGTCAATTTGAAGGAGCAGTGTGCAGGATTTAGTACGTCTAACAATGGTAGGTTCCAACCAATGGACAGCTTGCTCACTCGCCCTCCTATCCCAAGTCTGTAGGAGAATGAATATTGGCTGCAAAAACTGGAGGCCCAATCATGTTTCCTCGGTCCATTCTGCTGTAGCCGTGGCAACCTCGAGGACAATCAGAATCAGAAACGGGTTTATTGCCAGGTAGGTTCACACGTACGAGGAATTTGACTAGGTGTCGTGCAAATAAAAAAAAGTACACAGATAGCGAACTATATTAAGAACACTGTAATAAAAATATAGTAAGATAGAAATAAAATAAAGCAGTAATTTACATCGAAATATAATGCAATAAATTATAGAATATAAAATATGTGCAGTAAGCAATATTTAAACATTGCATTATTTACCATCCTGTGATCTCCATTATGTAATTCATAGAGTCTGCATTGTGGCTGAGGTAAAGTGTCAGTGGGGGGGGCGGGCCTTGTTGAGGTGGAGAGAGGTTCTGGTCCTGATGGAGAGAGGTGTTGGTCCTGATGGAGAGAGGTTCTGGTCCTGATGGAGAGAGGTGTTGGTCCTGATGGAGAGAGGTGTTGGTCCTGATGGAGAGAGGTGTTGGTCCTGATGGAGAGAGGTTCTGGTCCTGATGGAGAGAGGTGTTGGTCCTGATGGAGAGAGGTGTTGGTCCTGATGGAGAGAGGTTCTGGTCCTGATGGAGAGAGGTGTTGGTCCTGATGGAGAGAGGTTCTGGTCCTGATGGAGAGAGGTTCTGGTCCTGATGGAGAGAGGTGTTGGTCCTGATGGAGAGAGGTGTTGGTCCTGATGGAGAGAGGTGTTGGTCCTGATGGAGAGAGGTGTTTGGTCCTGATGGAGAGAGGTTCTGGTCCTGATGGAGAGAGGTTCTGGTCCTGATGGAGAGAGGTTCTGGTCCTGATGGAGAGAGGTGTTGGTCCTGATGGAGAGAGGTGTTGGTCTTGATGGATAGAGGTTCTGTTCCTGACGGAGAGAGGTTCTGGTCCTGACGGAGAGAGGTTCTGGTCCTGACGGAGAGAGGTTCTGGTCCTGATGGAGAGAGGTGTTGGTCCTGATGGAGAGAGGTTCTGGTCCTGATGGAGAGAGGTGTTTGGTCCTGATGGAGAGAGGTTCTGGTCCTGATGGAGAGAGGTTCTGGTCCTGATGGAGAGAGGTTCTGGTCCTGATGGAGAGAGGTGTTGGTCCTGATGGAGAGAGGTTTGGTCCTGATGGATAGAGGTTTGGTCCTGATGGATAGAGGTTTGTCCTGATGGAGAGAGGTTCTGTCCTGACGGAGAGAGGTTGGTCCTGACGGAGAGAGGGTTTGGTCCTGACGGAGAGAGGTGTTTGGTCCTGATGGAGAGAGGTTTGGTCCTGATGGATAGAGGTTGTCCTGATGGAGAGAGGTTCTGTCCTGATGGAGAGAGGTGTTGGTCCTGATGGAGAGAGGTGTTGGTCCTGATGGAGAGAGGTGTTTGGTCTGATGGATAGAGGTTCTGTTCCTGACGGAGAGAGGTTCTGGTCCTGATGGAGAGAGTGTTGGTCCTGATGGAGAGAGGTTCTGGTCCTGATGGAGAGAGGTGTTGGTCCTGATGGAGAGAGGTTTGGTCCTGATGGAGAGAGGTGTTGGTCTGATGGATAGAGGTTCTGTTCCTGACGGAGAGAGGTTGGTCCTGACGGAGAGAGGTTCTGGTCCTGACGGAGAGATTCTGTTCCTGATGGAGAGATGGTGCTGGTCCTGATGGAGAGAGGTTCTGGTCCTGGTCCTGATGGAGAGAGGTGTTGGTCCTGATGGATAGAGGTTCTGTTCCTGATGGAGAGAGGTTCTGTTCCTGATGGAGAGAGGTTCTGTTCCTGATGGAGAGAGGTTCTGGTCCTGATGGAGAGAGGTGTTGGTCCTGATGGATAGAGGTTCTGTTCCTGATGGAGAGAGGTTCTGGTCCTGATGGATTGAGGTTCTGTTCCTGATGGAGAGAGGTTCTGGTCCTGATGGAGAGAGGTTCTGTTCCTGATGGAGAGAGGTTCTGGTCCTGATGGAGAGAGGTTCTGGTCCTGATGGAGAGAGGTTCTGTTCCTGATGGAGAGAGGTTCTGGTCCTGATGGAGAGAGGTTCTGGTACTGATGGAGAGAGGTGTTGGTCCTGATGGAGAGAGGTTCTGGTCCTGATGGAGAGAGGTTCTGGTCGTGATGGAGAGAGGTTCTGGTCCTGATGGATTGTGTTGAAGGCAGAGCTGAAGTCCACAAACAGGATCCTGGCGTAGGTTCCTGCTGTGTCCAGGTGCTGGAGGAGGAAGTGATAACTATTAGTAAACCATAATGATGGATGTTATTATCAGCAGCTGCCAATAGATCCCCTACATCTTGTATGATGGACCTTTGAAGCACAAGCGCACGCACGCGTTATTGTGGGAACAATCAAACGCACCCTCCCAGGCACTGCGTGTTAGCGAAGTACAACTGGGATTTCGAAGAGGAAGATATTCTTGGTCAATTCTTAATAAAAAAGAAAAACCAACAAATTGAGCTCTTGAGTTTTCATTAGCAGCGCCTAGCTACAGCTGCGGAGCTTCGGTCAATACCGCTAACAGTCTATTTCCTTAAAATGGTACATATCGCTGAATCTATATTTTCATCTTCAGGTGATGAAATCTGCATAATGTCCCTGTACAATAATATTCGAGCATTTTGTAATCCAGTGAGGAAATTCAAGACCAGTAAATATTGATTGATTAAACAACACTAAATAAAATGTTAGTGTTTTCTTCAAACTCAGACTCTCTGCTGCGGCTGTACCTCAAAGACAAAACAATTGTCTGATGATCTTTGTTGAACAAGGTCTGATTGTCCTGTACATGTACAATGTGGGGTATGTTTAAGTACTTTACTAAACCACATTGAATATTATGTTAGACACAAGTTAGTTATTACTCACATATCAAAGTCTTTTCATCTGCAAGATGGAAGAATAGCTGGGTGCTGCCTGGAGAGACTGATGAGAGGGACACAGGCTGCCGTCAGCAGCTTTCCACACAAAGCCATCACAATGATCAATAACAGTGAACGGATGGTCAAAGTAAGCTACAAATAAACAGAACCACACGAAGCCTGGTTAGTGTTGCCTGACTTTATAAAGTGTGTTTATAAGCACTACTGCTTGTAGGCAGGCATGACAGTCGACCCATGTTCAGGGGAGGTGGGTTTAGTTTCCTGCACGCCTCGATGTAAGCGAGACGTAAGCGACGCCACCTCTTAGCTCCGAAGCTCTTGCCTCTAGACCGACAATTTTTTGGAGCTGGAAGTGAACCGGATTCCGGAGCTAAGAGGCGGCGCCGCTGCGGTGTGAACAGGAAAAACCGGCACTTTTCAGGCTCCAGCTCCGAGCCGGAGCTGAAAACGCGTTGGTGTTAAAGGGGCTGAAGTGACGATTCTGACGCGGTTTTTTTCCCGCCCACCGAAGGACTCGTTTGATGGAAGTTTTCAAATCACAATGGAGACTCATCACGGAGGTGATGAGTCCGCCCACCGTGCACTTTGGGTCGGCCTTGGTCAAGCCCTTTTGACCCCCCCAGCCTGGTTCTCGTAAAAGTTTTTCGCTCAAATGACACCATGGAGGAATGTAACGGGAGTTGACAGGGGACTCTGCCCGCCTCACGAGTGCCTATTTTCGGACACTTTTTTTCACTTTTCCCCGGTTTTATTATTATTATTATTTTTTTGGCTATTTCACCCGGTTTCTACCGGGGACATTGCCCGGTCTCGGGTGTCCCCCCACGGCACTGTACTGATAGTGGTGATTTTATTTTGGAATTCTTAGCGTGCACTTCCTGTCCTGAGAGTGGAGGTGTCCTGAGAGTGGAGGTCTGCACCGGAACTGTCCTGAGAGTGGAGGTCTGCAGGCAGACCCCTCTCAAGGAGAGGGGTACGCTGCATTTACAACCCAAGACAAAACGAGAGCATAATGCGAAACAGAATGCAGCACAATAATCTTTTTATCTGGATTATCTTGTTTTGTCAGGAGCACTCATCGTGTGTCAGAAAAGTGCACAAACCTACTCTGTAGTTTCAGATGGAATGACTTGACTTTAGGGTGGCGTTTTATCACAGCAGAATTTAACTTTATCTCCGGTAGAATTCTGATCAGGCATTAGCTCCGCCTCCTCTTTTCTTTTTTTCAAGCTAAGGACCCGCTGGAACAGCTGGAATAGAGGGATGTCTAAAGTGCATTCATCTGTTTGTTTTTTGAGCAAAACACATCATAGACATGTTTTTATATATTTGTATGTATCTGAGACCCATAATATATGCCTTAAAATAGCCCGATAGGTGCACTTTAAAAGCTGCTAAAAACAGATATATAATGTATTCCATTTATACAGTTTTTATTTTTTTTAAATACACGACACATTTCAATGAACCGTTTATTCTTGTAATTTTAATATGATTTCCTGTCATTATGAAATACAATTTAATTTTTTTTTTTTTTTATTCTTTTTGGGGAAAATGGTAAAAAACATATTTTTTTACAGTGTAACTAATGTATGAGGCATGGCTACAAAGGGTGGTCTGTTTGGTATGTTGAGCAAAACACTTCAGAGTTTTGTATAAATCTATACAAAACATGTCTCTGAAGTGTTTTTAAAAATGTCTATATCTATATAGACATTTTTAAAACCAAAGCAGTACGGAATTTAAAATAATCCTTTAGGGATGGTCATGATCATCCTTTTGCAATCATCATTTGTTAATAAGATTAATACATGTTGTTCTTTTTCTCTTGTTTCTCTGTGATTAGGACAATTCTGGAGAACTGGATCTGCTGAGGAAGGAGCTGCCATCCACTTAGGACCCCCCGTGGTGCTGGAGGAATCTAAACAGCATCAGGGACATCATCCTCCCAAACCTCTGCTTCCTGCCGTCCAGCTGAACAGCAGCTCAGGAAGCTTCAGAGAGAAACAGTGTGTTGAACAGAGACTGAAGCTTCAGAGAGAAACAGTGTGTTCAACAGAGACTGAAGCTTCAGAGAAACAGTGTGTTGAACAGAGACTGAAGCTTCAGAGAGAAACAGTGTGTTTAACAGAGACTGAAGCTTCAGAGAGAAACAGTGTGTTGAACAGGAAGTGGTGATTTAGTAAACATGAGTGTTGTGCTGCTCTCGTTGGTGAAGCAGCGACTCACTGTGGCTGCTGAAGACATCTTTGTTCTGTTTGAAAGAACGATATCAGAGTACGAGGAGGAACTGTCTCGTTCAAAACAGGAGAACGAGAGACACCGGAAACTACTGGACGCTGTTTTACAGCCTCAGCTTCAGATCCACAGAGCAGGTCTGTTCTCTCTTTATTCACTCTCTATATTCACTCTCTATATTCACTCTCTTTGAACTCTCCCTTTATTCACTCTCTTTATTCACTCTCTATATTCACTCTCTATATTCACTCTCTATATTCACTCTCTTTATTCACTATCTTTATTCACTCTCTTTATTCACTCTCTATATTCACTCTCTATATTCACTCTTTACTCACTCTCTATATTCACTCTCTATATTCACTCTCTATATTCACTCTCTTTATTCACTCTCTATATTCACTCTTTATTCACTCTCTATATTCACTCTCTATATTCACTCTATATTCAGTCTATATTCACTCTCTTTATTCACTCTCTATATTCACTCTCTTTGAACTCTCCCTTTATTCACTATCTTTATTCACTCTCTATATTCACTCTCTATATTCACTCTCTATATTCACTCTCTATATTCACTCTCTTTATTCACTCTCTATATTCACTCTCTATATTCACTCTATATTCACTCTCTATATTCACTCTCTATATTCACTCTCTATATTCACTCTCTATATTCACTCTCTATATTCACTCTCTATATTCACTCTTTATTCACTCTCGATATTCACTCTCTATATTCACTCTCTTTATTCACTCTCTATATTCACTCTCTTTATTCACTCTCTTTATTCACTCTCTATATTCACTCTCTATATTCACTCTTTACTCACTCTCTATATTCACTCTCTATATTCACTCTCTATATTCACTCTCTTTATTCACTCTCTTTATTCACTCTCTATATTCACTCTTTATTCACTCTCTATATTCACTCTCTATATTCACTCTATATTCACTCTATATTCACTCTCTTTATTCACTCTCTATATTCACTCTCTTTGAACTCTCTCTTTATTCACTCTCTATATTCACTCTCTATATTCACTCTCTATATTCACTCTTTATTCACTCTCTTTATTGACTCTCTATATTCACTCTCTATATTCACTCTTTTTATTCACTCTCTATATTCACTCTCTTTATTCACTCTCTATATTCACTCTTTATTCACTCTCTATATTCACTCTCTTTATTCACTCTCTTTATTCACTCTCTATATTCACTCTCTATATTCACCCTCTATATTCACTCTCTATATTCACTCTCTATATTCACTCTCTTTATTCACTCTCTATATTCACTCTCTTTATTCACTCTTTATTCACTCTCTATATTCACTCTCTTTATTCACTCTCTTTATTCACTCTCTATATTCACTCTCTATTCACTCTCTTATTCACTCTCTATATTCACTCTCTATATTCACTCTTTATTCACTCTCTATATTCACTCTCTATATTCACTCTCTATATTCACTCTCTTTATTCACTCTCTTTATTCACTCTCTATATTCACTCTTTATTCACTCTCTATATTCACTCTCTATATTCACTCTATATTCACTCTCTTTATTCACTCTTTATATTCACTCTCTATATTCACTCTCTATATTCACTCTCTATATTCACTCTCTTATTCACTCTCTTTTATTCACTCTCTTATTCACTCTCTTATTCACTCTCTATATTCACTCTCTATATTCACTCTCTATATTCACTCTCTATATTCACTCTTTATTCACTCTCTTTATTGACTCTCTATATTCACTCTCTATATTCACTCTTTTTATTCACTCTCTATATTCACTCTCTTTATTCACTCTCTATATTCACTCTTTATTCACTCTCTATATTCACTCTCTTTATTCACTCTCTTATTCACTCTCTATATTCACTCTCTATATTCACTCTCTATATTCACTCTCTATATTCACTCTCTATATTCACTCTCTTTATTCACTCTCTATATTCACTCTTTATTCACTCTCTATATTCACTCTCTATATTCACTCTCTTTATTCACTCTCTATATTCACTCTCTATATTCACTCTCTACTCTTTATTCACTCTCTATATTCACTCTCTTTATTCACTCTCTTATTCACTCTCTATATTCACTCTCTATATTCACTCTCTATATTCACTCTCTATATTCACTCTCTATATTCACTCTCTTTATTCACTCTCTTTATTCACTCTCTTTATTCACTCTCTATATTCACTCTCTTTGAACTCTCCCTTTATTCACTCTCTTTATTCACTCTCTTTATTCACTCTCTTTATTCACTCTCTATATTCACTCTCTTTATTCTCTCTCTATATTCACTCTCTATATTCACTCTTTATTCACTCTCTATATTCACTCTCTTTATTCACTCTCTATATTCACTCTCTATATTCACTCTCTTTATTCTCTCTCTATATTCACTCTATATTCACTCTTTATTCACTCTCTATATTCACTCTCTATATTCACTCTCTTTATTCACTCTCTATATTCACTCTCTATATTCACTCTCTATATTCACTCTCTATATTCACTCTCTTATTCACTCTCCTTATTCACTCTCTATATTCCACTCTCTTATTCACTCTCTTATTCACTCTCTTTATTCACTCTCTATATTCACTCTCTTTATTCACTCTCTATATTACACTCTCTTATTCACTCTATATTCACTCTCTATATTCACTCTCTTATTCACTCTCTATATTCACTCTCTATATTCACTCTCTATATTCACTCTCTTATATTCACTCGCTTTATTCACTCTCTATATTCACTCTCTATATTCACTCTCTATATTCACTCTCTATATTCACTCTCTATATTCACTCTCTTTATTCACTCTCTTATATTCACTCTCTATATTCACTCTCTATATTCACTCTCTATATTCACTCTCTATATTCACTCTCTTTATTCACTCTCTTTATTCACTCTCTATATTCACTCTCTATATTCACTCTCTTTATTCACTCTCTTTATTCACTCTCTATATTCACTCTCTATATTCACTCTCTATATTCACTCTCTTATTCTCTCTTATATTCACTCTCTATATTCACTCTTATATTCACTCTCTATATTCACTCTCTATATTCACTCTCTATATTCACTCTCTATATTCACTCTCTATATTCACTCTCTATATTCACTCTCTATATTCACTCTCTTTATTCACTCTCTATATTCACTCTCTATATTCACTCTCTTATATTCACTCTCTATATTCACTCTCTATATTCACTCTCTATATTCACTCTCTATATTCACTCTCTTATATTCACTCTCTATATTCACTCTCTTATTCACTCTCTATATTCACTCTCTATATTCACTCTCTATATTCACTCTCTATATTCACTCTCTTTATTCACTCTCTATTATTCACTCTCTATATTCACTCTCTATATTCACTCTCTTTATTCACTCTCTATATTCACTCTCTATATTCACTCTCTTTATTCACTCTCTATATTCACTCTCTTATTCATCTCTATATTCACTCTCTATATTCACTCTCTATATTCACTCTCTATATTCACTCTATATTCACTCTCTATATTCACTCTCTATATTCACTCTCTTTATTCACTCTCTATATTCACTCTCTTTATTCACTCTCTATATTCACTCTCTATATTCACTCTCTATATTCACTCTCTATATTCACTCTCTATATTCCACTCTCTTTATTCACTCTCTATATTCACTCTCTTATTCACTCTCTATATTCACTCTCTATATTCACTCTCTATTACTCTCTATTCACTCTCTATATTCACTCTCTATATTCACTCTCTATATTCACTCTCTATATTCACTCTCTATATTCACTCTCTATATTCACTCTCTTTATTCACTCTCTTTATTCACTCTCTATATTCAATCCTATTCACTCTATATTCACTCTCTATATTCACTCTCTATATTCACTCTCTTTATTCACTCTCTTTATTCACTCTCTTATATTCACTCTCTTTATCACTCTCATATCCTCTCTTATATTCACTCTCTATATTCACTCTCTATATTCACTCTCTTATTCACTCTCTATATTCACTCTCTATATTCACTCTCTATATTCACTCTCTTATTCACTCTCTATATTCACTCTCTATATTCACTCTCTATATTCACTCTCTTTATTCACTCTCTATATTCACTCTCTTTATTCACTCTCTATATTCACTCTCTTATATTCACTCTCTATTATTCACTCTCTTATTCACTCTCTATATTCACTCTCTTTATTCACTCTCTATATTCACTCTCTATATTCACTCTCTTTATTCACTCTCTATATTCACTCTATTATTCACTCTCTATATTCACTCTCTATATTCACTCTCTATATTCACTCTCTTTATTCACTCTCTTTATTCACTCGCTTTATTCACTCTCTTTATTCACTCTCTATATTCACTCTCTTTGAACTCTCTATATTCACTCTCTTTATTCACTCTCTATATTCACTCTCTATATTCACTCTCTATATTCACTCTCTTTATTCACTCTCTATATTCACTCTCTTTATTCACTCTCTATATTCACTCTCTATATTCACTCTCTATATTCACTCTCTATATTCACTCTCTTTATTCACTCTCTATATTCACTCTCTATATTCACTCTCTATATTCACTCTCTATATTCACTCTCTATATTCACTCTCTATATTCACTCTCTTATTCACTCTCTATATTCACTCTCTATATTCACTCTCTATATTCACTCTTTTTATTCACTCTCTATATTCACTCTCTTATTCACTCTCTTTATTCACTCTCTATATTCACTCTCTTTATTCACTCTCTATATTCACTCTCTATATTCACTCTCTATATTCACTCTCTATATTCACTCTCTATATTCACTCTCTATATTCACTCTCTTTATTCACTCTCTATATTCACTCTCTTTATTCACTCTCTATATTCACTCTCTATATTCACTCTCTATATTCACTCTCTTATTCACTCTCTATATTCACTCTCTATATTCACTCTCTTTATTCACTCTCTATATTCACTCTCTATATTCACTCTCTTTATTCACTCTCTATATTCACTCTCTTTATTCACTCTCTTTATTCACTCTCTATATTCACTCTCTTTATTCACTCTCTATATTCACTCTCTTTATTCACTCTCTATTATTCACTCTCTATATTCACTCTCTTTATTCACTCTCTATATTCACTCTCTATATTCACTCTCTTATTCACTCTCTATATTCACTCTCTTTATTCACTCTCTATATTCACTCTCTATATTCACTCTCTATATTCACTCTCTTATTCACTCTCTATATTCACTCTCTTATTCACTCTCTATATTCACTCTCTATATTCACTCTCTATATTCACTCTCTATATTCACTCTCTTTATTCACTCTCTATATTCACTCTCTATATTCACTCTCTATATTCACTCTCTATATTCACTCTCTATATTCACTCTCTATATTCACTCTCTTTATTCACTCTCTTTATTCACTCTCTATATTCACTCTCTATATTCACTCTCTATATTCACTCTCTATATTCACTCTCTTTATTCACTCTCTATATTCACTCTCTTTATTCACTCTCTATATTCACTCTCTATATTCACTCTCTATATTCACTCTCTATATTCACTCTCTTTATTCACTCTCTTATTCACTCTCTTTATTCACTCTCTATATTCACTCTCTATATTCACTCTCTATATTCACTCTATATTCACTCTCTATATTCACTCTATATTCACTCTCTATATTCACTCTATATTCACTCTCTATATTCACTCTCTATGTTCACTCTATATTCACTCTCTGTTCACTCTCTGTTCACTCTCTATATTCACTCTATTCACTCTCTATATTCACTCTCTTATCACTCTCTATTCACTCTCTATATTCACTCTCTGTTCACTCTCTGTTCACTCTCTATATTCACTCTCTTTATCCACTCTCTATATTCACTCTCTATGTTCACTCTATATTCACTCTCTTTATTCACTCTCTTTATTCACTCTCTATATTCACTCTTTATTCACTCTTTATTCACTCTTTATTCACTTCTATTCACTCTATATTCACTCTCTTTATTCACTCTCTCTTTTTGACCAAATGTTGTTAAAAACATTTCTGATGGTTCAACTTTGATAACTTCTGGTTCATATTTCCTCATATGGTATTTCCACCTTTTGTCCGTTATTCCTTCTAAAAATGTGCATAGTCACATCTGACTGAAGATTGGCCCCATTTATTTGTGGCGTTGCAAACTCTGCGGTACAAGTGAAGCTCATGAAGTGAGGCGAATAGAAATCATCAGCTGCTGGAGTGTAGATGTGGAAATAGGTGCATTCGATCAGCTGACTGTGTTTTTGTCACACTTCATAAGCCTGACAATAACCAGACCTTCTCTGAGGTGCAGCGTCACAAACACATGATGGTCCTGATAGACTACAAAACTATTCAGTGTGCAGATCTTTGTTTTCACAATAAAAGTGTAGCGTCTTAGTGAATGTCCTGTGCTGGTCTTAAATCTCATTACATCAGCTCTTCTTTTTCCCCGTGGATGTTCTTCTTGACCCTCGGAGAAGGAGAAATGCTGAGTCGTGTCTTTCAGGCATGTCCTTTCCTAACAGAAATGACAGGAAACATGAAACATGACATTATTGCAGAGCAAGTGTTATTTATGAACGAGGTGTTAGATATACTCCATTTTTAATTGTTATGCGTCTTTTAAATTTCAACAGTGAGCTACAAAGACAATCAGATTATGAATGAAGTTAATCAACATTCAAATATATTTTATTATCAAAATAATGTGTCCGTTATCAAAACTATAGAGTCGTTATCAATTTGTTTTAAAGGTCAATAAATAACAAAGAAGACCTCTGACCGGCACTTTTCTAATTTTGCCCGGAAGATTTAAACTTTAACGGACATGTTGACCGAAAAAAAAAAAAACTGAAACTCTGCCGCACGGTCCCCTCGTCCCTTGGAAGAGGCGGAGAGGTGGGTGTTCGTCATCTGCTGGTGGACTACCGGAGAGAATTACAGCAGCAGGAGCAAACGCTTGCCTCGGGGAGGGAGAAAAAGAGCCACAGCGGAGAATAAACAGAAGGGCAACCATCCGTGGGAAGTCTTCTTCGCTGCTTTTGTGGCAGACTACAGCGCCACTTACAGCCAGGGTTCGAGTTATGTGGGAGCCAATGGGAGCTGAGCTCCCATGAGGAGGGGTCTGAGCTCCCACGGACGCAGTGAAATCATACATCTGTGGGGGTCGCTAATACATTACCAACAACCATTATTTTTATCACAAATAATGCATGTGTCAATGTAAAGAGTATTATTTACGTTAACGAGGTAAATAGGCTAAAAGAAAAACATGTTTTCCAAAGAACTACGCATCTCTTGAATGACAATATGCCTGCACTTCACTGTGTGTGTGTGTGTGTGTGTGTGTGTGTGTGTGTGTGTGTGTGTGTGTGTGTGTGTGTGTGTGTGTGTGTGTGTGTGTGTGTGTGTGTGTGTGTGTGTGTGTGTGTGTGTGTGTGTGTGTGTGTGTGTGTGTGTGTGTGTGTGTGTGTGTGTGTGTGTGTGTGTGTGTGTGTGTGTGTGTGTGTGTGTGTGTGTGTGTGTGTGTGGAGAAACAATGTGTTGCTTAGACTGAACACTCCAAGGAAGCTAGACTGGAACATTTTAAATACATCAAAAACACTTAGCATTGAGCTGGGTTCAATACTTTCTTTATGGTATCTAAATTGGGCTCGAGTAGAACCCCTACATGGATTTGGCTCGCAACGCAAAGTGATACTGATCTCTGTCTGTCATGATTTGAAAGTCTCATGATTTATTGTGTGGGCCTGTGAAGGAGAGGCCCTTGGAAAACAACATCTATTTTTTTTAACTGCAGTTACTGATCTTAAAGAGATTGGAACATTATACTACTTTAAAAAATTGCTCAATTCATTTAAAACATTTATTATGCACACAATAAAAACTCCAATAAATATATTGATCCTGGCTTAACCAGCGACCTTTACTCTATTGTTCATAAGCTTGGTTTCAGAAAACTTGTCAGTAGTTTAACAACTATTAGAATTTTAGTAATGTCTATGGAGACCAATTGGTTGACGCGCCGCGTGTGGTGGAATAGCACCCATTGACTAGAGTGGCCGCAGACGGACCCGGTGGAATCTAGGGGTTAGACGCATCAATAAAACCAATCAGAACAGTGGAATTCTGTCTTCTATATGTTTCTACCATTTCCTTCAAAGCATAGATGCATAGCTCAGTACCATGCTTAGCCTTGAAGCCAAACTGGTTATCTGAGGTACATAAATAAGAACATACAGTCTATCCAACAACATTCTTTCCAGGACTTTGGATAACACACTGGCTAGAGCAATTGGTCTATAGTTATCCAAGCTCCCTACCTTGCCCGCTTTGTCCTTAATGACAGGCACCAAGGTAACGGTCAACATGGAGTCCGGCAACACACCATGAGTCATGAGGCCGGTAAAACAAATGGCAAGAACAACTGCAACCTTTGGGCTTGCCAGTTTAAGGTGTTCTGCAGTGATTCGGTCAGAGCCGCTTGCTTTGTTATCAGCTAGCTGTGCAATTGCTCGATAAACCTCATTACCTGTGATTCCCACTGTTTCACTTTTCACAACATTACCAACCTTGTAGGGGTCACTAGTGATGGGCAAATTAAGCTTTGAATGAAGCATCGAACCACTTGGACAATTGTATCGGAAATAGGTTAATTTCGCGAAGCTTCAGTTACAGCGACCTCTCCTGGCGAAGTGTAAGGCTGCAGTGGGTTTAACGTATCTTTGCCTTGAAACAAATTCGATGCACACACACACTAAGACTGAATATCATGTTCTGTTTGCAATTAAAGATTGATAATTGTGTGAATTGGGTTATTGAGAAGAGAGTGCTGGAAAATGTGGCATTGGTTGGGTGTGCTTGTGTAATTATGGCAGGGGGTGATTATGTTGGATGGGGAACACTCAAAGATCTTTATTGAGGTAATTATTCTTATTTAATAAATTTTTTATCAGTTAAAGTATTAAAGTTGAAAAGCGGGCAATGATTAAAAGTTCATCCATTCCAGGATTTGAACCAGTTGCGCGGAGGACGTCCCCGCATGCGGGCCGCCGGCTCTCTCCACTGGGCTATCTATTCTTTTAACTACTGAACTTTTTTTAATACTCATTGTCTTTTTATTCACAACGACCTATCTTTCTTCCTGGCTTGCTCTATAATGATCCAATACAAATGCAATACCAACAACAACTCAACAGCAACAACGCAAACTATGACAACAACCCACAAATTGCGCATTGTTTAGAGCGGTTATAAAGTGTTGAAGCGCTCAAATTTGAACCTGTTTCAACCTGTCACCTGTCAGAATCGAGACGAGGCAGTGCATTGAATCACCTGATTGGACGGCGAACCAGTGAGTTGATTCATTCACGAAATTAAGCAGTTGCTGGTTCGGACGTCACATCAAATCAAATCAAATCAAGTTTTATTTATATAGCACATTTATAAACGATTTTTGGTCGAGCCAAAGTAATAAAATTAGCCTACAGTAGAGACACTTTACAGCAAATACAATAGCACAGATTGTTCAGAATATCAGTATGAGAAAAACGACAACCTCACATCGTACAAGGAAAAACTTCCAGAGAAAACCCACAGTTTAAAGGGAAAAAATGGGAGAAACCTCAGGGAGAGCAACAGAGGAGGGATCCCTCTCCCAGGACGGACAGACGTGTCAAGTGATTTGAAGCAGTTGCTGGTTCGGACGTCATATGTCACGTGATTTGAAGCAAGCTTCAAAGCACTGCTTCTACGGAATAGGAAGTCCAGGGTTTGAAGCACGTATCGAAGCTCCAGTGTGAAACTGCCATCACTAGGGGTCACTTTTAACACAATTAAGTATAGTAGAGTAATGTTGCCTCCACAACTCAGCTATGTTATGGGCTCCAGATAGTCCCTCTATGGTACACGGTAACGACGTTCAGAGCTCTCACCTCCTTCCAGAAGCCAGTAACATCATTATGAAGGAGCTTTTCAGCCATAGAATCCGCTCTCAATGTTTCTGTATGTTTGTTGACATAACGCACTGCATATTTACATCTAGCATTTGTAAGCTTTTTGAGATCCAGGATCTGCGCCGCGGTTTTGGTCCGGCCTCCTCCGGCGTCATACCCTACCGGGCGCGCTTCAGAAGCATTTCAGAAGCAGAGCGTCTTGCCTGCCGGCTCGCAGTTTTTGTTGATTTGGGCATATTTCCTGGACAGGCTACTTTGTACAGACAAAGTTAATAATAATTGTAATATCCCAGTTATAAACGACATGAATCAAAGATGTATTCAAAAATGCATTCATCATCATAATTATTCTATATTACATTACATTACATTGCATTTAGCTGACGCTTTTATCCCAAGCGACTTACAATAAGTACATTCGACCAGGAAGACACAACCTTGAAGAAAACAGAATCATATAAGTACATCAGGTTTCATCGAGCCAAACATTTCAAGTGCTACTCAACTGGCTTTAGATAAGCCAGTCCTTTATTAGTATATAAGTGCTCTGTTAGCAGTTCTTTGTTAGTAATTCTATCGCTCGAGGTGGAGTTGAAAGAGATGAGTTTTCAGTCTGGAAGGTGTGTAAGCTTTCTGCTGTCCTGATGTCAATGGGGAGCTCATTCCACCATTTTGGAGCCAGGATAGCAAACCCACGTGTTTCTGCTGATGGGAACTTGGGTCCCCCTCGCAGCGAGGGTGCAGCGAGTCGTTTGGCTGATGCAGAGCGTAGTGCACGCGCTGGGGTGTACAGTTTAACCATGTCCTGGATGTAGGAAGGGCCAGATCCATTCGCAGCATGGTACGCAAGTACCATTGTCTTGAAGTGGATTCTAGCAGTTACCGGAAGCCAGTGAGATATATATATAACTTACACACTGCCTGTAAACCGGAGGAGAACGCTGGCATTTCTCCTCCTATTTGAAAGACTACGGAGGGATAGGGTCTGCAAAATTAGTTTATTTTGGGGATTGACTGGATGCTCTGACAAGTCCACTTCCTGCCCCGCGCCTCTGCAACGCGTCGCGTAGAAAAATAGACTTGAATCCTATTTTGAGCGGAGCCCAGCGCCGAGACGCTTCTGGGGCGCTTCTGAGCCGTAACGCGGCGTGTCTCGTGGAATAGCACCCATTGACTAGAGTGGCCGCGATCTTTGCGAATGCTGCGGCCGTAACACGACGCAGACGGACCCGGTGGAAACTAGGGGTTAGCTTCAGCATATTGATCAGCCACATGTTTATTCCACCCTGGCTTGATGTTGTGTCTCTTCCCAGAGTAGGTATAGCACGGTCTACTGGCTTCACAGCTCCCACAATACAATCATAGATGTTACAGAGGTCTTCACGTGAGAGCTTTCATTACAACCCACATCAATACACAAAGTTGCTACTTTGGGTAGATATACATCACTCAATAGGACATCAGTTCTCCCATAGTACAATAGCCTATCCTCATTTCTGAGCTTGGACCAGTCCACTTTAGTGTTACAGGCATTTTTAACCTCCTGAGATATCTCAGGGAGACTATCGCAATCTAGTGACATTACAAAAGGAATGTGATCAGACATTGATGCCTCATTCACAATCTCAATTGATCTTAAAATGTCATGGACATAAACACTGGTGGAATGATTATCAGCCACAAAAGCAAGTCTGTTCAGGTATTCATCTTCATTATGCTGTGACTCATATGGTGTATATACATTGAGAATGCTAAACTCCTTGTTATTCATTTTGATCTGTACAGCAATACACCAGTCAACTTCAAGCCTGATGACATTAATGACAGCGTCCAGCTTTTTGTGCCACAGGATAGCCATGCCCCCTGCTATCCTTCCTCTCACTATTCCCAGAGATAGGTCCGTAGTGGACTCACCAGCCCCGTGAAAATTGTCATTAAGAGAGTTCAACTTTCCCAAATCCTGCTTTGGTAAAAAAGTTTCTTGCAAGCATAGAATGTCACAGTTGTGTAGCAAGTTGTCCACCACTGCACGCCGGATCCTATCAGCAGCGCTGTTGCCCAGGCGCTGCCCGCGACAGTTAAATGATCCAACCCGCATAACGTTTAGCTAAGCAGTACAGCCGTAGCCCCATTCAGTACCCTTGCCCCAGAAAAAGGTCTAGCTCTGCTAGCCCCCATCACCTCCGTTTTACGTGGTTAATAATATCGCCTCACAACTGAGCCTTCAGGCCAGAGTTATGGGTTAAACATCTCCGCAACTTCATTGCACTCAGCACATACTTTAAACGAGCTATATCTGTTCCTCGCAGTGTCAATACGCTGACAGTTAACGTCACGGCCAAGTTTTTCACTTAGATATTCGGACAGTGTCTCAGCATCAAGGTCTGGCGAGAATTTGGTAGCAAAAACACTCACCAACTTCGTACGGACCACTTTTATATTCCCTTGTGCAGCAGTGCCAACAATAGGTTTCCCAACAAGCTGTTTAGATAAGGCAGACTGGCCCTCTGCCTTATTCCTCCGACCTCGGCCCTGTTTCACAACTTGACTCCATATCTGCGAATTTACAGCAGTTCCTCCAGGGCCCACACAGGCACTCACGGTCCCTGACGCAGCAACCGGGTCAACACAGTTGGGATGTACATCAGCAGAAGAGCCGGGGGGGCTCGCATCTTTCACCGACACCGCACCATCCTGGCCATCACCCTTAGCTCTCCCACAGGCAGTTTCAGCGTCACTTGGTACAGCCAGTCCTCCACCATGACTCGACTCTAACTGGCGTTCTACGGCAGCAACTCTGCTGTCCATGGTCGCAGCCACAGCACGCAGGTCCTCACCGATTTCTCCCTGAACTTCCACTACATGTCTTAACTCGCAAACCTCACTGTGCAGTCGCTCCATCTTGCTCAGCAGGTTGGACACATCCAGGTTGTTAAGCGTAACAGGCGGCAGCTCATCCAGGTAGTGGGAGACAAAATGAGGGATGTTTTCACCGCACTCATTTAGCACTCATTTAGCACTTTTAGACAGCTTTTCATATTGTTTGCATCCTTCTGGTTGCCTTTAAAGGCCACACACCGCTGCTTGGTTTCAGGACAGAGTTCAAACAACGTCTTTTTAGAAGTCTCGATCCATTCGGAATCGAAGGTGTTGGAGGCTACAAGGACTAGCTCATCCTGGGTCATAGTTTTAATTTTAACCACCAGGAAGTTAAGTAACTCATCCTCTACAATAACTAGGCCGTCAACAGTCTTGTATATTGTAGGTTTTAGTCGAAGCCGGTGGTTTGAACCAGGAGCTACCGAGCCACGACACACACCATCAGCCATCTTGGTTGATGTCATGCTTTTCCGGTTATTACCCGTCCCCTTGTGTGTTATGTAGCTTTTTCTGCAGAGTCACAAACCCTCAAAGTACACCCTGTAGCGAGTAAAACTCTAACACAGAAAAGACCTGTCTATGCTGCCCCAGAACGCCTCGTTGGAGATTTCTCTTTTTCCGATTTTCTTCTTCTTGGGTATACAAACGTATTGGGTATAGTGACGTAACAGCTCCGCGGATTGATCCTCACACACACACACTCATCCAGCCTTATCTTTTCTCAGCCGCAATACTCCGCAGGAGCTCCAACAAGACGTTTAGGACAGAGAGTGAATACACAAACTATACAGGGATGCTGTATGAGAAACCAATGTGAGTTTGGAACATTGAACAATGTCAATCTATTCTAGTAGACCTCAACAATGGAATGATGATCAGTAGAAATGGCCATGACATGGGACCTTTAGTCATCATGTCAACAACACCTTGTTCTTTTGACAATTGTAAATCCTGCACATGCTGCACATCTGTTCTGCACACTCCATCCATCCATCTTCTTCCGCTTATCCGTGGTCGGGTCGCGGGGGTAGCAGTTCCAGCAGAGAGCCCCAAACTTCCTTTTCCCTGGCGACATCAACCAGCTCTGACTGGGGGATCCCAAGGCGCTCCCAGGCCAGCGAAGAGATATAATCCCTCCACCTGGTCCTAGGTCTACCCCTTGGTCTCTTCCCAGCTGGACGTGCCTGGAACACCTCCCTAGGGAGGCGCCCAGGTGGCATCCTAACTAGGTGCCCGAACCACCTCAACTGGCTCCTTTCGACGCGAAGGAGGAGCGGCTCAACTCCGAGTCCCTCCCTGATGACCGAACTTCTCACCTTATCCCTAAGGGAGACACCAGCCACCCTGCGGAGAAAACCCATCTCGGCCGCTTGTATCCGCAATCTCGTTCTTTCGGTCATGACCCATCCTTCATGACCATAGGTGAGGGTAGGAACGAAAATGGCCCGGTAGACGGAGAGCTTTGCCTTCTGGCTCAGCTCCCTTTTCGTCACAACGGTGCGGTAAAGCGACTGCAGTACCGCTCCCGCTGCTCCGATTCTCCGGCCCATCTCACGCTCCATTGTTCCCTCACTCGAGAACAAGACCCCGAGATACTTGAACTCCTTCACTTGGGGTAAGGACTCATTCCCTACTTGGAGTGGACAGTCCATCGGTTTCCTGCTGAGAACCATGGCCTCAGATTTGGAGGTGCTGATCCTCATCCCAGCCGCTTCACACTCGGTTGCGAACCGATCCAGTGAGTGCTGAAGGTCGCAGACCGATGAAGCCATCAGAACCACATCATCTGCAAAAAGCAGTGGTGCAATCCTTAGTCCACCGAACTGCAGACCCCCTCCCCCATGACTACGCCTCGAAATCCGATCCATGTATATTACAAACAGGATTGGTGACAAAGCGCAGCCCTGGCGGAGGCCAACCCTCACCGGAAATGGGTCCGACTTACTGCCGAGGACCCGGACACAGCTCTCGCTTTGGGAGTACAGAGATTGGATGGCCCTGAGTAGAGACCCCCTCACCCCATACTCCCGCAGCACCTCCCACAGTAACTCCCTGGGAACCCGGTCATACGCCTTCTCCAAGTCCACAAAACACTTGTAGACCGGATAAGCGTACTCCCAGGCCCCCTCCAGGATCCTTGCGAGAGTAAAAAGCTGATCCGTCGTTCCACGACCAGGACGGAATCCGCATTGTTCCTCCTCAATCTGAGGTTCGACAATCGGCCTGACCCTCCTTTCGAGTACCTTAGAGTAAACTTTCCCGGGGAGGCTGAGTAGTGTGATGCCTCTGTAATTGGCACACACCCTCTGATCCCCCTTTTTAAAAATGGGAACCACCACCCCGGTCTGCCACTCCTTCGGTACTGTTTCCGACTTCCACGCAATGTTGATGAGACGTGTCAACCATGACAGTCCCTCAACACCCAGAGCCTTCAGCATTTCTGGGCGGATCTCATCCACCCCCGGGGCTTTGCCACTGCGGAGTTGTTTAACAACCTCAGTGACCTCCCCCCGGGAGATTGGCGCCGATCCCCCGTCATACTCCAGCTCTGCCTCTAACATAGAGGGCGGAGTTGTCGGGTTCAGGAGTTCCTCAAAGTGTTCCTTCCAACGCCCCAACACTCCATCAGTTGAGGTCAACAACGTCCCATCCTTACTGTACACAGCTTGGATGGTTCCCTGCTTCCCCCTCCTGAGGTGTCGGAGAGTTTTCCAGAACAACTTTGGTGCCGCCCGAAAGTCCTTCTCCATGTCCTCTCCGAACTTCTCCCACACCCGCTGCTTTGCCTCGGCCACGGATGAGGCTGCTGCCCTTCGGGCCTGTCGGTACCTTGCAACTGCCTCGGGAGTCCCCCGGGATAACAAATCCCTGAAGGCCTCCTTCTTCAGTCGGACGGCTTCCCTGACCACCGGTGTCCACCAGGAGTTTCGAGGGTTACCGCCCCTTGAGGCACCTAGGACCTTGAGACCACAGCTCCCCGCCGCGGCTTCGGCAATAGAGGCTTTGAACACCGACCACTCTGGTTCAATGTCCCCAACCTCCACAGGAATGCCTGAAAAGCTCCGCCGGAGGTGTGAGTTGAAGGCCTCCTGAACTTGGGCCTCCTCCAGACGTTCCCAGTTCACCCGAACTACACGTTTGGGCTTACCAGGTCTATCCAGAGGCTTCCCCCGCCACTCGACCCAACTCACCACCAGATGGTGATCAGTTGACAACTCCGCCCCTCTCTTTACCCGAGTGTCTAAAACATACGGCCTCAGGTCCGATGATACGATAACGAAATCGATCATGGACCTTCTGCCTAGGGTGCTCTGGTACCACGTACACTTATGAGCATCCTTATGTTCGAACATGGTGTTTGTTATGGCCAATCCATGACTAGCACAGAAGTCCAGTAACAAACCACCACTCCGGTTCAGATCAGGGGGGCCGTTCCTCCCAATCACGCCCCTCCAAGTGTCTCCATCATTGCCCACATGTGCGTTGAAGTCTCCCAGCAAGATTAAAGAGTCCCCTTCAGGAGCCCCATACAGGACTCTTTCCAGGGTCTCCAAGAAGGCCGTATACTCTGAACTGCTGTTGGGTGCATAAGCACACACAACAGTCAGAGTTTTCCCCCCCATAACCCGCAGGCGTAGGGAGGCGACCCTCTCGTCCACTGGGGTAAACTCCAACAACGAAGCACCCAACCGGGGACTTGTGAGTATCCCCACACCCGCCCAGCGCCTCACACCTTGAGCAACTCCGGAGAAGAATAGAGTCCAACCCCTATCCAGAAGTAAGGTTCCAGAGCCGACGCTGTGCGTAGAGGTGAGCCCAACCAGATCCAACTGGTAACGCTCCACCTCCCGCACAAGCTCCGGCTCCTTCCCCCCCAGAGAGGTGACGTTCCACGTCCCCAAAGCCAGCTTCTGTCGCCCGGGTCTGGTCCGTCGAGACCCTCTGCTTTCACTGCCACCCTTCTGGCAGCGCACCCGACCCCATCGCTGTTTCCCGTAGGTGGTGGGCCCGCGGGACGGAGAAGCGGAGGTGTTGCCCACGTTGCCTTTTCGGGCTGGGCCCGGCCGGGCTCCGTGGCAAGCCCGGCCACCAGACGCTCGCCGTCGAGTCCTCCTTCTGGGCCTGGCTCCAGAAAGGGACCCCGGGCTTCCTCCGGGCCGGGTATCCTCACTTCTTGTTGTTGTGTTTTTCATGAGGTCTTTTGAACCAATCTTAGTCTGGCCCCTTGCCTGAGACCAATTTGCCATGGGAGACCCTACCAGGAACACAAGGTTCCAGACAACACAGCCCCCAGGTTCATCAGGGCACACAAATCTCTCTACCACGGTAAGGTGCTGGTTCTTCAGAGAGGCACACTTCCTCTTTTAAATCAGCACAGTTCTCCACTTTGAATAAAGTGTATAGTATTTGTCACATGTAAATATTGTTAATTGGTTATAGTAGTTTTAAAATAGTTTTTTTTAAATAGCTGTCCTAACAATCCTATTTGTATTTTATTTAGTTTGTCTAAGATGCTTCTTTCTGTGTCTTTTTATGCACCACATATACTAAAGCAAATTTCTCGTATGTGTAAACCTACTTGGTAAATATAACCGATTCTGATGAATATGTGTTTCCTGTTTCCTGCAGACGTCCAGCAGCTGGTAGTGGTTAAAGAAGAGGTTCCCCCTGAGCAGCAGGAGTGGAGCTCCAGTCTGGACCAGGAGGACCCAGAGCCCCCCCCACACATTAAAGAGGAACAGGAGGAACACTGGAGCAGTCAGGAGGGAGAGCAGCTTCAAGGGCTGGAGGAGGCTGATATCACCAAGTCCACATTCACTTCTGGCCCTGTGAAGAGTGAAGATGATGAAGAGAAACCTCAGTCCTCTCAGCTTCATCAAAGACAAACTGAACACCTGGAAACAGAAGCTGATGGAGAGGACTGTGGAGGACCAGAACCAGCCAGGAACTCAGATCCAGAGAGACATTTACAACCAGAGACTGAGGACAACCCTGAAGACTCTTCAGAACCTGAGACTGGAGACTCTTCTGAACCTGAGACTGGAGACTCTTCTGAACCTGACACTGAAGACAGTGGAGATTGGAAGGAGACCAGAGAACCAGGTTCAAACTCTCAGGGAAATAAACAAGACCCTGTCAGTGATTCAGGACGTAGTGCAGGAGAGAAACCATTCGGATGCTCAGTCTGTAAGAAATCTTTTAAACAGAGTAGTCATTTAAAGGAGCACATAAGAATCCACACAGGAGAGAAACCATTCAGCTGCTCAGTCTGTAAGAAATCTTTTAAAAACGGAGGACATTTAAAGGGCCACATGAGAATCCACACAGGAGAGAAACCATTTAGCTGCTCAGTCTGTAAGAAATATTTTGCTCAGAGATCAGATTTAAAGGGCCACATTAGAATCCACACAGGAGAGAAACCATTCAGCTGCAGTGTTTGTGACAAAAGATTTACACACAGTTACCAGGTCAAAAGACATAAGTGTGTTGGCTCAAGACGTAGTGCAGGAGAGAAACCATTCAGCTGCTCAGTCTGTGAGAAATCTTTTGCACAGAGAGGAAATTTAAAAGCCCACATTAGATTCCACACAGGAGAGAAACCATTCAGCTGCAGTGTTTGTGACAAAAGATTTACACACAGTTATCAGGTCAAAAGACATAAGTGTGTTGGTCGTCAGTCCTCACAGCTTCATCAGACTCAAACTGAGGAGAACAGAGAGGCAGAGCCTCCAGCCAGCAGCACAGCTGAACACATGGAAACAGAAGCTGATGGAGAGGACTGTGGAGGACCAGAACCAGCCTGGAACTCAGATCCAGAGAGACCTTTACAACCAGAGACTGAGGACAACCCTGGAGACTCTTCAGAACCTGACACTGGAGACAGAGAAGACGATGATTTTTGGAAACAGAGCAGTGAAAGCCTGTCAGATTTAAGCTTTTTGACATTTTTCCACAGTGGTGAAACATTCAACAGCAATCACCAGGGAGAGGAATTGTTTACGGAAGGTGGAAATCAAAACCAGCATATGCCGAACCAGGAGGACCCAGCGTCCCCCCCACACATGAAAGAGGAACAGGAGGAACTCTGGAGCAGTCAGAAGGGCGAGCAGCTTCAAGAGCTGGAGGAGGCTGATATCACCAAGTCCACATTCATTCCTGTCCCTGTGAAGAGTGAAGATGATGAAGAGAAACCTCAGTCCTCTCAGCTTCATCAAAGACAATCTGAACACCTGGAAACAGAAGCTGATGGAGAGGACTGTGGAGGACCAGAACCAGCCAGGAACTCAGATCCAGATAGACATTTACAACCAGAGACTGAGGACAAGCCTGGAGGCTCTTCTGAACCTGACACTGAAGACAGTGGAGATTGGAAGGAGACCAGAGAACCAGGTTCAAACTCTCAGAGAAATAAACAAGACCCTCTCTGTGATTCAGGACATACTGCAGGAGAGAAATCATTCTGCTGCTCAGTCTGTAAGAAATCTTTTAAACAGAGTGGTCATTTAAAAGAGCATATAAGAATCCACACAGGAGAGAAACCATTCAGCTGCTCAGTCTGTAAGAAATCTTTTAAAAACGGAGGACATTTAAAGGGCCACATGAGAATCCACACAGGAGAGAAACCATTCAGCTGCTCCGTCTGTAAGAAATATTTTACACAGGGTGGATATTTAAAAGGCCACATGAGAATCCACACAGGAGAGAAACCGTTTAGCTGCTCACTCTGTAATAGATCTTTTGCACAGAGAGTAGCATTAAAGGGCCACATGGCAATCCACACAGGAGAGAAACCATTTAGCTGCTCAGTCTGTAAGAAATCTTTTGCACAGAGATCAGCATTAAAAGGCCACATTAGAATCCACACAGGAGAGAAACCATTCAGCTGCAGTGTTTGTGGCAAAAGATTCATCAGGAGTCATCAGGTCAAAAGGCATAAGTGTGTTGGTCATCAGTCCACACAGCTTCATCAATCTCAAACTGAGGAGAACAGAGAGGCAGAGCCTCCAGCCGGCAGCTCAGCTGAACACATGGACGCAGAAGCTGATGGAGAGGACTGTGGAGGACCAGAACCAGCCAGGAACTCAGATACAGAGAAACATTTACAACAAGAGACTGAGGACAACCCTGGAGACTCTTCTGAACCTGACACTGAAGACAGTGCTGATTGGAAGAAGACCAGAGAACCAGGTTCAAACTCTCAGAGAAATAAACAAGACCGTGTCAGTGATTCAAGGCGTAGTGCAGGAGATAAACCATTCAGCTGCTCAGTCTGTGAGAAATCTTTTGCACAGAGAGGAAATTTAAAGGGCCACATGAGAATCCACACAGGAGAGAAACCATTCAGCTGCAGTGTTTGTGACAAAATATTCACCTGGAGTAGTCATGTCAAAAGACATAAGTGTGTTGGTCGTCAGTCCTCACAGTTTCATCAAACTCAAAGTGAGGAAAACAGAGAGGCAGATCCTCCAGCCAGCAGCTCAGCTGAATACCTGGAAACAGAAGCTGATTGAGAGGACTGTGGAGGACCAGAACCAGCCAGGAACTCAGATCCAGAGAGACATTTAAAACCAGAGACTGAGGACAACCCTGGAGACTCTGCTGAACCTGAGACTGAAGACAGTGATTATTGTTAGGTTCAAACTCTCTGGGTAAGTCCCAGTAAGTCGTATATAATGCGATAACTAGACTGTTTGGTCCAAGTAAAGAGAGGACTGTGGAGGACCCGAACCGGCAACATTTATAACCAGAGACTGAGGAGGTTTCCATATTGGGTTAAATAATTAAAACAAAAGTTTGACATGGGTCTGTTTGTGTGTATTCGCTTCTGCTTCTGTTGGTATGAAAAGTACCAGAGAGGAAAACAGGTCTTAGGGTTCTTAACTGGGAATCTCTCCCTAGATCGTACTTACCCGCTGTCATCATGAGGAAATGCCTCTGGAGATATGCAGGGAGTTTTAACAAAAAGGAAAACATGTAAACCGGTAAATGAATAATTAATACCAGAGAGTAAGACATTGTATAACTGTCACATTGTAACCAGATGAAAGTAGTTATATTCATAACCTTTCCGTCACATTAGTATGCATAGCTATGATTTACGACCCCCTAATAAACCTTTGATGTCTGGTGTACTGACAGGTGTCTAATATTTGTATGACGTGTGTTGACAGGTGTCATGTTCTATGACGTGTTTATGGTGTCTGATGTTTATGATGTTTTGTTTTATGGTATATTAAAACGTTGATGTCGATCCTTTGATGAGTGTCTGATCACCTGTTGGCGTGGGAACTAATGTTTAATCGCTTTATTAACTTTAAGGAAGTTGTGTGTTTTGGTAATACTAATTTAAAGATCTCAATGACTGATTGATCTTGTCTTTTTATGGTTTAATTACTTTAACTATAAGGAAGCCCCTTTGAAGTTGTGTTTGGGTAATAATTGAAAGAGCTTTTTTATTGTTTAATTTAACTGTAAAACGATATCTTTGTATTGAATAGTTTCTGAGCTTAAATGTTCTGTGAGTAGCTCTGCAGCTGTCTTGAATAAAATGTTAAATGTTTTTGATGTCACTTCCTTCTCCCCCCTCCCCCTCCTCACCCCTCACATGATAGTCCCCCCTCCGCCTCCTCACCCTCACATCCTAGTCCCCCCTCCCCCTCCTCACCCCTCACATCCTAGTCCCCCTCATCCCTCTTGCCCCCTTCCTGGGGTTGAAGAGAAGTGTTTTCAAAATCTAAATAAGATCAAAAAGAAAAGATTTGGGGACATCCCCTTCTGTCTCTCACTAAGGTATTAAGGGAACTTTAGATCCAAAAGAGCATGTAACAGTCTAAACATTTGGAGACACCCCATCTCTGGGGGAAAGTAATCACACCTCACCCCCCCCCCCCCCCACACACACACACACTAGATTGTGCCGCCTGATAGGAGGGTTTTTGATAACTTTACAGATGTTGCTTTTCTCATTGTGAGATACACTTTTATGTATTCAAAACCTTAAACTAGAAAAATGAAGTTCATTGTCTGAACAGACTTTCTTTAAGACTGACTCTTAAAGGCAATTTGAGTAAGACAATCCAGTTGTGTTAACATTAATGCTTTTTTTCTTTTGTTTCCGTTACTAAGATACTTTTAGATACACTTTGAAGTGTGCAACACTTTACAACTGGTAGAATATGAAGTACTTTTACAACAAAATGCAAAAAATAAATTAAAATATTTATAAAATATATTTTAAGATCATGTTTAATCATCTGATTCGTCTGTACATTGCTGTTTTAGTATGTGTTCTTCTAATTAGTGTCTACAGTGTGTGCCTATTGAGCTGTTTAGAGCCATGTGGGACAAAACCCGATCATGCCCCTCCCTCTCACTGTCTAAGTGAACGGTGACTGTAAAAACTACACTGCGCATGCTCAGATTATTTTCCTATTTAATGTGTGTGGCAAAAAATAATGACCATAGGGGCATAGAGCTGCCATCCCCACCATACGTCATCTCACATCATTCAGAGCTGATTGGCTGTAAGTACGTGTGCCACCACCATGACCTGTTGACCCTTTGCCACTTCTATATTTATGGCTAAAAATTCAAATTGCTTACTGATCGATTTGGAAACTAATGTGGATACACTGAACTTATTCTTAACATAAATGGCAACGCCACCACCTTTATTAGGCCGGTCGGTACGATACACATTAAAACCATTTAAGGCAATGTCAGAGGCCAAAATAGATTTATTTAGCCATGTTTCTGATAAAACAATGACGTCAGCGTCAGTCGAGCTCGCCCAGATACGGACAAAATCTAGTTTACCTAACAGACTGCGCACATTCAAGTGGATGAAACCCAACCCAGACCTAGCTTTAAAATCAGCAGGAGTAGCGATCTGACTACTACTACTGGACGGACCAGGGTTAGGTTGTACATTTCCTGACAGTAATAACAACAACAAAAACAGGCATCTTTTCCTCTTAAACGACACACATACACCGTCATCTACTTTAGAAACACTGGAAAAGTCTGCGAGAGTGTGATTAGAGCTTAAGAAGCAGTCCTGAAGAACCATCATCGCAGGAAAACAAAAAATACAAACATATTTTGTCGAGCAGATTGTCTGTGACAAGGCAACCGGCAATTGTTTGAGCAACACATCCAAACCTTTGCAGGGGATGCCCACTGCGGGTGGCAGAACAGACCTGAATCCAGTAGACTTCTCAGAATGACTAGAGATCTTCTCATAGTCCAAAACAGTTAACAGGCACAGCAGAATCCCGATATGGGCCATTTTCCCAGACCAGCACACAGTATCCGCGATGTTCCTGGAGCAAAATCAGCACAGCAGCAAAGGACAGGCGAAAACAGCAGCGTGGAAGCGCTCCGGTCCCTCCGTGGTATCCCCGGGGTGAAAGCAGGCCTCTGCAACAGCAGAACCAGGACAGGTGGAAAGCAGGCCCCAGCGACAGCAGAACCAGGACAGGTGGAAAGCAGGCCCCAGCCGTGGTAAAATCCTCCTCCGCACAGCAGCACACGCCCGGTGGAAGCAGGCCAAGCCCGAAGCGTGGATCCACTCCGTCTCTCCGCGACGACTCCGGGGTAAAAACCTCTCCAGTGCAGCCGTATTCTACAGGTGGGAGCAGGCCTCCGTAGATCGCAGATCGCAGATCGCAGATCGCAGGCAGCAACAGGTGGAGCCGCTCCGTCTCTTCGCGACGAGCAGGCCTCCGTAAATCGCAGATCGCATGCAGCAACAGGTGGAGCCGCTCCGTCTCTTCGCGACGTCTCCGGAGGAAAAACACCTCAGTACAGCCGTACTCGACAGGTGGGAGTAGGCCTCCGCAGATCGCAGACAACTAAAACTACTACTTGTATAAGCAGGGATGGCTAAAAGTTTGTAAGCAGGAGAGCTAGATGCTAACAGATGCTAGATGCAAACAGGTAAGTGCGAGCCTGTAGAAATTGCGACTGCCTCCAATGACAGCGTAGGAAGACTGACAGCGTAGTCAGTAATAATAATAATAAAAACAAGCAAACAACAACAGTGACATGGAAGCTTTCTATCCTATTTTAATGCAACATCATGGTCTGCTTCCAACTCTCAATTTGTGGTGTCATTCATTTTTCTTTTATATTCAACCCATTTTCCCCATTTGGACTTAAATGTCCCTTCCTGGACCCTCAATATGTGTGTGAATCTCTCCATATCAAATATTTCCTGTACTACTCCCAGCCATTGCTCCTTCGTAGGTGGATCTGCTTTGTACCATGCTCTGGTAGTTGTTTTCTTGCTGGCAGCCAGCAGCACCTTAATCAGGTATCTGTCCCCACCCTGTGTGTTTTACCAGATTCCCCAAGTATAACATCAGGCCGGTCTTAGGAACCTCATAACCTAATATCCCCTTCAATACTCCCCAGACTTCCTCCCAGTATCCCTTCATCTTTTGGCATTTAAAAAAAATGTGTGTGTGGTCTGCCCCCACCTCGCCGCATTGCCTCCAACATGCGTTCTGTTCCGGGGCATACCTCCCTTTTATCTTTGGGGTTATGAAGTATCTGATTATGTTTTTCCAGCCAAATTCCCTCCATACCCTTGACCCTGTAGTTGAATGCTGCACTCTACATACATTATACCATTCTTCCTCTGTCATATAATAATAATAATAATAATAATAATAATAATAATAATAATAATAATACATAACATTAATAAAGCGCTTTTCAAGTCAGGATGGGCAAGTTCAAGTCAAGTCTCAAGTCAGGATGGGCAAGTTCAAGTCAAGTCTCAAGTCAGGATGGGCAAGTTCAAGTCAAGTCCAAGTCCTAAACTTTGACAAAACTAGTCTTAAACAAGTCATTATGTGCTTTTTACCAAATGTAATGACATCCATCAACAGAATAATTGTAGTGACCACGATATCCATTTGTTTTTTGTCCTTTGTTTGTGGCTCACTCGTGGGGCTGACCGACGAATAGACGCTTGTAGTTTGAGAGAAAAAATATAAATGTCCAGATGCGATTGAAAAGTAAGATAGTTTATTCCAAAAAAGGAAAAAATAAATAAACGTTTTTAAACAAACTATTTGCACTCAAATAATAAATAAATAATATACACCACAGAATCTCAGGTTATGCTCTAAAAAGATAAGATACTATAAACTAAGGAAATGGCTCCTACATAACCGGCCTCTAATTGTATTTTGGAGTATCACAAAAACAATTATCAAATATACAAAAAAAGGAGCCTATAGTCAGGACTTCTATTCATTTCATGAATCCAGTCATCTATCAATATGAGTTGTGTGGTGTTACTCATCCTGTCTACATGATATCATCGTGCCATCAGCGAAAGAAGACTCTTTGCTGCCGTCACTCTTCACATTCTAACAGCAGACAGATCTTGGTGATTGGCCTCTCCAGCACACTGGTCTGTGTTTTAACTTTGACAGCTCGAACCAGTCCTTTAGTGTCTGCCATAGCTTCTAGCACTCTTCCCAGGATCCAAGAGCTACGGGGAGCAGTAGGGTCAACTACCATGACTACATCTCCGGGTTTAAAGCTTCTCTTCTCCTTGCACCAATTCTGTCTTTCTTGCATGAGGGGTAAGTGTTCACGGCTCCAGCGTTTCCAGAATAGGTCCGCCATGTATTGCACCTGTTTCCATCGGCGTCTTACGTACAGATTGTTCTTGTCAAAAACTCCAGGCGACAGAATTGGCTTGGTTTTTAAGAGCAAGATATGATTTGGGTTAGAGGCTCCAGGTCTTGAGGGTCATTTGAGACTGTTGTGATTGGTCGACTGTTCAAAATTGCCTCTACATCACATAAAAGGGTTTGTAGCCCTTCTTCATCCAAAGTCTCACAAACCTAATCAGATGCTCCCATACTCCTCCATGGTGGGTTGAAACTCCACTTTATGCCCTTTTGCAGCAGAGCTTCCTGAATTCTGTGCTGGTTCAGAATGGAGAGGGCTTCCTTCAACTCTCTGAGCTCCAACTAAATTGGTCCCATTGTCAGATCTTATAAGTTTCACTTGACCTCTTCTGCATATGAATCTTCTCAAAGCGTCGATACATGAGTCTGTATCAAGTGAGCTGGCGACCTCAATATGCACGGCTCTGCTTGTCATGCACGTGAGCAGCACTCCGTACCTCTTTAATGTGGTACGTCCTCTTTTGACTTGAATAGGGCCAAAGTAGTCCACACCAACATTGGTAAATGGAGGCATGTCTGGCTCAAGCCTTTCCTGTGGCAAGTCTGCCATCTTCTGCTCTCCAACGTTGGCTCTTTGTCGTCTGCACAAAACACAATCTCCCAATATCTGTCTTACAGCAGAGTTGGCTTTGATGATCCAATACCTCTTCCTAACTTCAGAGAGGATGTGGTTTCTTCCTACATGTCCAGTTCTTTCATGCATGTGCCTTAATATGAGAGTTGACACATGACAGTTTTTTGGCAGTATGACAGGGAACTTAGTTTCTTCTGGCATAGCTGCCCTCCTCAGGCGTCCTCCCACTCTTAGCACTCCATCCTTTAACACTGGATCAAGCTTGTAGAGGCTGCTTGTCCTTTTGACACCACGTGTTGTTGTTTTCAGTGCTGTCATTTCCTCTGGAAAATACTGTCTTTGGGTTTGGCATATGATGGAGTTTTCTGCCTTCTCAAGATCTTCCAGAGTAATGGTCTGTCCACCCAGTGTGGCCTTCATGTTTTCTATTTTCTGCTCAACATTGCTTTTGTTTTGAGTATCGGTGTTGGAGTCATTTAAAGTGGAAATAAGCTCTTTTCTCCTTTGAACGAGCAGTTTCAAGCTCTCTTTGAACTTCAGGATCCATGCTACTGCAACTTTCAGTTTTCTCCAGCTGGAGAAATGCATGAGTAGCTTGCCTGTAGGATTTTCTGTGACCATAACTGTGTTGATAATAGCATTTATTTTGACCTCTAAATCATCGCAGGAAAGAGAGATGGATTCCAAGGGAAACAGCGGCCAGTCCTTTTCGGACTTCCAGAGCATTTCTGGGCCACGGATCCATGATCTGTTCTCCATAAATGTGTCGGCCTTTTGTCCTCGAGAGGCGACATCAGCAGGATTGATCTTTGTGTTCACATAGTGCCATTGGGTTATCTCTGTGGACTCCCTGATGATGGAGATCCTGTTTGAAACAAATGTGTGAAACCGTGTGTTTTGGTTTGCAATGTATTTGAGCACAGATTGGCTATCAGTCCAAAACATAGAGCTTTCCAACTGTAGTTGCAACTCTGTTCTGAGTAATGTGTCCACTCTTGTAGCCAGCACTGCAGCAGCAAGCTCCATCCTGGGGATTGTGATCTTTTTGAGAGGAGCTACTCTTGCCTTTCCCATCATGAATGCCACGTGAATGTTGTTACTGTGGTTCACCAGTCTCAAGTAGCTCACTGTGCTGTACCCCTGCTCACTTGCATCCGAGAAATGGTGTAGTTGTGCTTGGATCTGTTGGCCAAAGTCTTTGGGGTTGATGCACCTTTTTACCTTGAAGTCAGTCATCTTCTGAAGATCTAGCTTCCATGTAACCCACTGCTTAGAACACTAACCAGGTATTTTCTCATCCCAACCGTAGCTAGTGCTACACAGCTCTTGTAATAACAGCTTGGCAGGCAGAGTGAAGGGTGCAAGGAACCCAAGAGGATCATAGATGGAGCTCACCATAGATAATATTCCTCTCCTTGTGTGTGGTTGTGGCTTGATGCTGACATTGAATGTAAAATGGTCCTCTTCCACACACCATTGCACTCCAAGTGCTCTCTCAGTTGGGAGTCGATCTCTGTCCAGGTTCAGCTCCTTCACTTCTTCATTTTCCATGAAAGCAGAACACATCGTCAATGTCATGTTTTAGAATCAAATTATTTTCTTTAAACATTTCAATTTCAAATATGCAAACTTTAAACTTGAATTCATTAACAGAGACTTCATTTATTAACAGAGACAATAAGGGCAGCTGGTCTGTACGATTCGCTGGCCCAGGAAGTTGATTTGAATCTGTGCGTAGGCCGCCTGCATCCTGTGCCTCATGGTCTTCATACCCGCTGTAAGCGCTCTCAAGGTGTCAAAAACCACAAGCGCCTTCTCTGCATGGGAGCTGGAACTTCTACGCTTTTATTGCCCCATCTAGAATGTGTGTGTGTATAGGTCAAAAGTTCAGGATGTTCTATCTAGCTTCACATGCCTGGTTTCAAATTGCCTGAAACAACAATAAGGAAACATCCTTTCCATTCACAGCCAATTTAGCATCTTGTTATCAATGGTAAGCTCAATAGAGGAAGGTGAGGCAAAGGTCAGGTCTGACACGGCCACTTACACAGCAGAACTGTCAACAAGGTCTTTACATATCTGAACACAAACTGTGAAACACTCGGATATCCTGTAGGGTTACATGGGTAACATGAAGAAAGTACGTCGTGTCCACCACAGAAGAAGAAAGGGAAGAAGCACCATGGGTCACATGGGTCACAGGGGTAACATGAAGAAAGTAAATAATACCTTTAATAGAAAACAACTATATATAATCTTAGATTGAAGTGTTAAATGTAAGAATAAAAACAATAGAATTTGATAAACTCACTTGTGAGTAAACCCGGAGATCCTCTAAGACGAAAGTGGTACATGAAGAGAAGGAATTCATACAATTAATGAAATAGTATTAATGAGAGAAACTCAGGTATCCTTTGAGAGTAAACGTGTAAAATATATATACATTGAATTGAAATACATCCCACTTATTAATGAGTGAAAGTGAGATATCCTCTAATATGAACATGTAAGAAGAAACTCATCCATGAAATAGAAAAATATATATTAATGATGAAAACTCAGAGATCCAACGACGGTGCGTCGCAGTTACATGTACACGTATTAACGTTGTATCTTCAGCACTAACGATGTATAGGAACTGTGTATATATAGTGTGATGGAAACTTCGGAGCAGCAATGCAGAAAGGATGGAAACTGGAATATTTTTTGTCAAACACTGGGATTTATTGAGAGCAATAACGGCCGGAGAGTTCACAAGGTATAGGCACAACTTATATCATGAAATAGCCAGTCAACTCTGGAGGCACAAAGAGACACATAGATCTGTATATGGAAAGGAGGGTCTTAGAAAACTCCCCTTCCCCCTAATGATTACCAGACACAGGAACGAAAACCCATTTGTGTTACAACCCTCCCATGAACCAAAATTCTCCCCCACAGGAAGGCAGAGGACCTCTTGACCTGTGTCCTCCTCAAGTTGCGGGCAAGAGCATATTGCGACTTAACGAAAAGCATATGTCTGTAATTTGACAGGTTCTCAGGAAAGCTGAGAAACTCAAGACACAAAGTGATCGGATTAAAATATTCTCTCACATATAGATCTGTTGTTTGCCCTCCTGCAGCCGGAGGCGCCTCCCGCAGGAGCAAAGACAAGAAGCACAAAAACAAGAAGCAGCACAAACACAAGAAGGAGAAGAAGGTAGGAATAAAGACAACATTAAAATAACTAAGACCTCCTCACTGCTGCTTCTCTAACGTGACGTCGTGTCCACCACAGAAGAAGAAAGGGAAGAAGCAGAAACACAAAGAGAAGAAGAAGGAGGAGGAGGACAGCGACGAGGACACGGTGTCCACTCAGGAGCTGCTCCGGAGGTGATGTTGTTGTTGTTGTTGAAACTGTCTGAGGGGGTTGTGTTGTTTATTACATAACAATCATATTTTTTACTATTTTTTATTTCAGAACCAATTATTTTTTAATTGATTGTTTTTATTTACTGGTCTTTTTTTGGTCTTACAATTGAGTCACATTTTAAAGTTGAATTATTCTTATTTCTCTATTTTTTTACATCTTAAATAATTTAATTAAATATTTGTTCATATTTTTCAGTTTTTATTTATTTTAAAACCAATTCTTTTGAAATGTTTATTTATGTTTTATCTTGAATTTTTGTATCATTGCATTTGAAATGATGTTTTCAAACCAATATGATTTACTGTGAACGTGAGTGTGTTGAGTTGCTAATACATGTCCTTGTGTTAAACTAATGGATGAAGGTTCCTCTCTGCTTATTGGATCTCCATTGTTGTTCATTTTGCAGACTGAAGAACGTGAAGTCCCGTGAGACCTGGTGAAGAAATGAAGCGTCCTCTGGGAGGACCTCCGGCCTCATTTTACACAACATCTTATGTTTGAATCAATAAACAGTTTGTCATGAAGTGGTTTGGGTTATTGTTCAGAGCTCTCAGCTCTCAGATGTCTACGGGTCAAAGTGATTTCAAACATCTCCTGTCTTTGGTCTGCAGTTTGAACTGAAGGAAGCACCAGCATCTAGTCACCATAGTTTAATGTGGACACGGGAACAAAGAGAGGACCAGGATGCATTCAGTGATCAAATGGTCCATCATTCTGAATAGAGTCTCAGTGGTTGGAAATAAAGATCATATTGTATTTAAGGCGAGACACCCCCTCTATCTCCCCCTTTGAACACTGTCACCCCTCTATCTCCCCCTTTGAACACTGTCACCCCTCTATCTCCCCCTTTGAACACTGTCTCCCCTCTATCTCCCCCTTTGAACACTGTCACCCCTCTATCTCCCCCTTTGAACACTGTCACCCCTCTATCTCCCCCTTTGAACAGTGTCACCCCTCTATCTCCCCCTTTGAACACTGTCACCCCTCTATCTCCCCCTTTGAACACTGTCACCCCTCTATCTCCCCCTTTGAACACTGTCACCCCTCTATCTCCCCCTTTGAACACTGTCACCCCTCTATCTCCCCCTTTGAACACTGTCTCCCCTCTATCTCCCCCTTTGAACACTGTCACCCCTCTATCTCCCCCTTTGAACACTGTCACCCCTCTATCTCCCCCTTTGAACAGTGTCACCCCTCTATCTCCCCCTTTGAACACTGTCACCCCTCTATCTCCCCCTTTGAACAGTGTCACCCCTCTATCTCCCCCTTTGAACACTGTCACCCCTCTATCTCCCCCTTTGAACACTGTCACCCCTCTATCTCCCCCTTTGAACACTGTCATCCCTCTATCTCCCCCTTTGAACACTGTCACCCCTCTATCTCCCCCTTTGAACACTGTCACCCCTCTATCTCCCCCTTTGAACACTGTCATCCCTCTATCTCCCCCTTTGAACACTGTCACCCCCTCTATCTCCCCCTTTGAACACTGTCATCCCTCTATCTCCCCCTTTGAACACTGTCACCCCTCTATCTCCCCCTTTGAACAGTGTCACCCCTCTATCTCCCCCTTTGAACAGTGTCATCCCTCTATCTCCCCCTTTGAACACTGTCATCCCTTCTATCTCCCCCTTTGAACACTTTCACCCCTCTATCTCCCCCTTTGAACACTGTCTCCCCCTCTATCTCCCCCTTTTAACACTGTCTCGCCTCTATCTCCCCCTTTTAACACTGTCACCCCTCTATCTCCCCCTTTTAACACTGTCACCCCCTTTGAACACTGTCACCCCTCTATCTCCCCCTTTTAACACTGTCATCCCTCTATCTCCCCCTTTGAACACTGTCACCCCTCTATCTCCCCCTTTTAACACTGTCACCCCCTCTATCTCCCCCTTTTAACACTGTCACTCCTCTATCTCCCCCTTTTAACACTGTCACCCCCTCTATCTCCCCCTTTTAACACTGTCATCCCTCTATCTCCCCCTTTTAACACTGTCTCCCCTCTATCTCCCCCTTTGAACAATGTCTCTCCCTTTGAACCCTGTCACCCCTCTATCTCCCCCTTTGAACACTGTCACCCTTCTATCTCCCCCTTTTAACACTGTCACCCCCTCTATCTCCCCCTTTTAACACTGTCACCCCTCTATCTCCCCCTTTTAACACTGTCACCCCCTCTATCTCCCCCTTTTAACACTGTCATCCCTCTATCTCCCCCTTTTAACACTGTCTCCCCTCTATCTCCCCCTTTGAACACTGTCTCCCCCTTTGAACCCTGTCACCCCTCTATCTCCCCCTTTGAACACTGTCACCCCTCTATCTCCCCGTTTTAACACTCATCCCCTCTATCTCCCCCTTTTAACAGTCATCCCCTCTATCTCCCCCTTTTAACACTGTCACCCCTCTATCTCCCCCTTTGAACACTGTCACCCCTCTATCTCCCCCTTTTAACACTGTCACCCCTCTATCTCCCCCTTTGAACACTGTCACCCCCTCTATCTCCCCCTTTGAACACTGTCACCCCTCTATCTCCCCATTTTAACACTGTCTCCCCCTTTGAACACTGTCACCCCTCTATCTCCCCGTTTTAACACTGTCACCCCGTCTATCTCCCCCTTTTAACACTGTCACCCCTCTATCTCCCCGTTTGAACACTCATCCCCTCTATCTCCCCCTTTGAACACTGTCACCCCCTCTATCTCCCCATTTTAACACTGTCTCCCCCTTTGAACACTGTCACCCCTCTATCTCCCCGTTTTAACACTGTCACCCCGTCTATCTCCCCCTTTTAACACTGTCACCCCTCTATCTCCCCGTTTTAACACTCATCCCCTCTATCTCCCCCTTTTAACAGTCATCCCCTCTATCTCCCCCTTTTAACACTCATCCCCTCTATCTCCCCCTTTTAACACTGTCACCCCTCTATCTCCCCCTTTGAACACTGTCACCCCTCTATCTCCCCCTTTTAACACTGTCACCCCTCTATTTCCCCCTTTGAACACTGTCACCCCCTCTATCTCCCCCTTTGAACACTGTCACCCCTCTATCTCCCCATTTTAACACTGTCTCCCCCTTTGAACACTGTCACCCCTCTATCTCCCCGTTTTAACACTGTCACCCCGTCTATCTCCCCCTTTTAACACTGTCACCCCTCTATCTCCCCGTTTGAACACTCATCCCCTCTATCTCCCCCTTTGAACACTGTCACCCCCTCTATCTCCCCATTTTAACACTGTCTCCCCCTTTGAACACTGTCACCCCTCTATCTCCCCGTTTTAACACTGTCACCCCGTCTATCTCCCCCTTTTAACACTGTCACCCCTCTATCTCCCCGTTTTAACACTCATCCCCTCTATCTCCCCCTTTTAACACTCATCCCCTCTATCTCCCCCTTTGAACACTCATCCCCTCTATCTCCCCCTTTGAACACTCATCCCCTCTATCTCCCCCTTTGAACACCCATCCCCTCTATCTCCCCCTTTTAACTAGGTCGAAAACATCTTGATAAAGACATAGCAAGATAATATATCTTTAAAAACAGGTAAATAGTGAATAACAAAGTGTCCAAATGGTCAAACTGTAGTGTGTTGATAATATAGAGAAAAAGAGGTCAAAGAATAGAATTATGAAAACAGTTATTGTTTACACCAGTGTGTTGGAAACATCAGTCATATATAGTATTTAAAAAGAGTCACCGTGTAGAATGTCCGAACATTTATTTTAAAGGTCCAATTATAGTGTGTAGTTAAGAATGATATGATATAGTTTGTCTAAAAGGATCTTGAAAAAGTCATGACCTTGTGTGTTGAAATGGTTTTGAATAAACACACCTTCTCCCCCTCGTCCCCCCTCACATCCTTCTCCCCCCTCACATCCTTCTCCCCCTCGTCCCCCCTCATCCCCCCTCACATCCTTCTCCCCCTCGTCCCCCCTCATCCCCCCTCACATCCTTCTCCCCCTCGTCCCCCCTCATCCCCCCTCACATCCTTCTCCCCCCTCACATCCTTCTCCCCCTCGTCCCCCCTCACATCCTTCTCCCCCTCGTCCCCCCTCACATCCTTCTCCCCCCTCACATCCTTCTCCCCCTCGTCCCCCCTCACATCCTTCTCCCCCCTCATCCCCCCTCACATCCTTCTCCCCCCTCATCCCCCCTCACATCCTTAGGGGCGTTCTTTTCCAACAATAGTTCATGAGAACTCTTTTAGTTCTGATGAACTAAAGCAGATCGCGTTCACACTGCAATGAGTTCCTGGAGGAGGGTTAGGCAAATGAGCCGCTGACGTCACTTCTTCTTCTTCTGCTCTGGGTTTACTGGAAGGCCGCAAACAACTTCACGGCGTATACTGCCACCCGGAGTCCTGCTGCTGGGACTCCCAGCAGCTTCTACTGAAGCCTTCCGAGTAAATCGCCAGAACGCCGACACCTCCTCATCTCCACCGCTCCCATGTTTTCTTTTGTGTTGCCATAAGTTAGTCTCTCTGCGTTTGTGCGCTGGGTGAATGCTAATAATGCTAATGCTAATAATGCTAATGCATAGTTAATAAAATGGCGGCTTCACAAAACTTTTTCGGAGTTTTACGGGGCGTGGTTTGCAATCCGCCCAGCCATTCAGACATAGGAACCTTTTTCTCCCACGAAAGTCCCTGCTCTCTAGCAGGGACTGAAAAGGGGGCAAAAATGGTTAAAAGTGAAACCATGGACCGGTACTGCTGCCAATACGTCTCTGGGGAGATGTCGAACTTTGTCAGCAACGCTTCTCTCAGGTCTCTATAGCAGTGGGCTCTCGCCTCCAATGCCTTCCCTGATAGCAGTGGAACGAGCCGGCATGTCCACTCCCTTTCTGGCCACCTCCACGTTTTGGCAGATACACCGTAGTGCAAGTTAAGTGTCAGTAACAGTGGCAAAAAACTACAGGGAGGAAGGCCTGTTGAATTGAACTAGCTCGGAAAACACTCCCAGAAGCCCAATCTGAAAGGTGTTTTGCTGTTCCACCTGCCGAGCCGACACGTCCACCTGCCGAGCCGACACGTCCGCCTGCCGCGCCGACACGTCCGCCTGCCGCGCCGACACGTCCGCCTGCCGCGCCGACACGTCCGCCTGCCGCGCCGACACATCCGCCTGCCGCGCCGACACGTCAGCCTGGCGCGCCATCACCATGAGCAGCTGTTCCTCCGCTTCCTGGGCCTTGCATGAATGCACCAGCTGTTCCTCGCGAATCTCCTTACTGGCCATGGCACGCCGGTCCTCATTCTCCTTGCTGGCCTCAGCACGCTGGTCCATCGCCACGATGGTGTCAATTAAGTTATCAGCCTGAGCCCGCTTTCCTATGAGGAGAAATATACAAGATCAGATTCATCGCCATGTAGTTTTATAACATACTAGGAATTTGTTTACTAGTAGGTTGTCAACGGAGACAACATTGGACAGGGTGCAGACAGGGACAGTGTACAAAATGCAGGTGTAAAGTAGAAGATAAGATATAATAAAATAGCTGACGCTCAAAGTGCCCTTATTTATTGTTTTGTATTTTTTAAGAGTGCTTAATGTATGCTTGAACTTTGTTTTATTTTATCAAAAAATGATACGTTTTCTTACCGGAAGTCATGTGACCTCTAGCCCGGATGTTTGTGAGAGAGTGAAAAGGGCGCTAAAAGTGTAAACGATGTATTTGCACGGTGTTTCATAATTGTACCAAGAAGGAAATAAACGTGATTAGTGGACATCAGTTCGATGCGTAACGTTCTTTCAAGACCAGAGTAGTTACAGTTTGTACGTACTTTTGCGTTTGGATGGTGGAAAGGGAGATGAGCAAGTGCTGCTGTTGTGATCCGGAGGGAAAAGCTTACTTGTTTCCAATCCAGAGAGTTGTCCCGCCTCGCCTGAAACACACGATTAGTGCCATGAGTTAGTGAAGCAAATTACAGAAACATTACACACTTATTCACAAGTCAAAACGTTTTCATAGCGGCCGAGAATGATGTTATTAGCCATGCTAGGCTGAACTGGCTAACACTGTTAGCCAGTTCAGCCTAGCATGGCTAGCTCGATCTACTGAGCAAATAAAAGTACATCTGAGACCAGTATTGTGCAGATTAAAACAGTGCAGTGCATGTATTTTATTTTACCTTCGTCGTCGTCGTCGCACAATTCACAGGCCACTGAATCCGCCGTTTCAGCGGCCTCCCACACCAGCGCGCCCGAATCGATAGACGCTAAAGTGCTGGAGAATGAGGGTCTGTGGCCGAGCAGAGCATCCAATCGATCATACCATTTACTGGTCTTCCGGCCGTTACCACTCTTGTTATTATGGTCTTCTATTTTTTTTGTAGTCCTGCTTTAGTTTCTTTATTTTGTCCCGCTGGCATGAGTTTGCGCTGTGGAAGATTCCCATGTCGTCTAACTTTACCGAACAACGCTCATATATTTTGCTGTTGGAAACTGCCTTCAGTTGAAGCTGCTGGAACCCACCCTCCGAGTAAATCGCCAGAAGCGCCGACACATCCTCATCACTCCACCGCTCCGATGATTTTCTTATTCTTGCCATAATAACTGCTTTCACAAAAGTACTCTCTCCGTTGATGCGCTGGGCTAATAATGCGAGCAAATAAAATGGCGGCTTCACAAAACCTTTTGGGAGTTTACGGGGCGTGGTTTGCATTCCGCCCAGCCAATCAGACGTATGAACCTTTTTCTCCCACTAAAGTACCTGCTCTCTAGCAGGGACGGAAAACGGGGTAAAAAAAAGGTTCTGATGAACTACTTTTAGTTCCGTCTCTTTTTGGTGTGAATGCGACATTTCGGAACTATCGCAGAACTAAAGTGGGAAAAGTACTGCGGTGTGAACGCGCCTCTTCTCCCCCCTCGTCCCCCCTCATCCTCTACCCCCCTCGTCCCCCCCATTGCATCCTTCTTATCGGATCTGCAAAAACTAGATATCATATGAAAGCTGTGATTCATCACTGGGCGACCAAAACTCAGGCAGTGAAGGCGAAACCAGACAACACACAACTTCACTTTACGGAGCCAAACTTACGAACCTCCCCTCGATTCTATTGGCTCTAACGGTTCAAAAGAGATGTCAATTATCAACATCGACCGAGGGGGGCCAGAGATAGGGGAAATCCACCCAAATGACCCCAGAAGTGTTTTTTTTGTTGCTAAACCTCTCTAAAAAGGTCAAATGTCACTTATTTTGCATCAATCTTGATACAAGGTACTTATATGATATAGTTTGGATTCCTAAAGCTTTTAGTACCATCCCATCATTCAAGGGTGGTTTTCACTATAAGTAATGTTTTATTTTTGGACGGACACTATCAATTACATTTTTTTAGCCATGTAAAACTTTTGTTTTAATGATATAACCCAATATGGAAACCTCCTCAGTCTCTGGTTGTACATTGTGCCAGTTTTGGTCATCCACAGTCCTCTCTTTACTTGGACCAAACATTTTTTTATCACAACAGTCAAGTTATCACATTATATACGATGTGTGACGGGGTTCTATTTGTTCGTTTGAAACATAGGCTTAGTCGGTTGATTTAAGCTCCAAAACTTTATTTATAACAGCAACAAAAAAAAGATATACTGAACAGGTATAACTTAAATAAAAAAAATCAAAGTTACCAAATAGGGTTGTCTATCATTCATGGAGTAAACACGAACACCCAACTCTGCTCATTGCCCAAATAGTTTACACCTAACAAAAATCACTGTCATCAGTGTCAGGTTCAGAAGAGTCTCCAAGGTGGTCCTCAGTCTCTGGTTGTAAATGTCTCTCTGGATCTGAGTTCCTCTCACTGTAAAATATTTCTCACAGATGAGGTGAATGGTTTCTCTCGTGGGTGGATACTCATGTGGTGTTTTACATTTCCTCTCAGTCTAAATATTTTCTCACACAAAGAGCAGCCAAATGGGTTCTCTCCTAATCTACATCTTGAATAACTGACAGTCTTGTTTATTTTTCTGAGAGTTTGAACCCGTTTCTCCGGTCTTCTTCCAATCAGCCCTGTCTCCAGTGTCAGGTTCTGAAGAGTCTCCAGGGTTGTCCTCAGTCTCTGGTTGTAAATGTCTCTCTGGATCTGAGTTCCTGGCTGGTTCTGGTCCTCCACAGTCCTCTCCATCAGCTTCTGTTTCCATGTGTTCAGCTGAGCTGCTGGCTGGAGGCTCTGCCTCTCTGTTCTCATCAGTCTGAGTTTGATGAAGCTGTGAGGACTGACGACCAACACACTTAAGGCTTTTGACATGATGACTCTGTGTGAATCTTTTTTCACAGACA